>JFHB01000006.1:0-466476 GCA_000729835.1 Atkinsonella hypoxylon | reverse complement strand
GGCTCTATACTCTATAATATACTGCTTAATATAGCAAAAACACTAGCGACTTTAAGCAAGATATTAATAAATTACAGCCTATTAATGCCTAGTATAATATATTAGATTAAATAGTTTCTAAGGACTATATATTATAGCTATACTAAAAAGAGGATTTTAAGAATAATAACGCTAAAGTAAACCTTTTACTACAATATTATCTAAAGTATATAATAGAAGTTTATCTACTAATAATACCTAAAGAAAAGCGTAAAAGCTATAAGAAGATTAATAATATTATTTAATCTTTATAATTTACCTATAACTTTACTAAAATATATAACTTATTATAGCTTTTATAAAAGCTAATACTATAGTTTCTATATTTTTAGCTTTAGAGAGAAAGGAGATTAAGTTTATTTATTTATATATTTAAAACTAACTAAGATTTAATAATAGTATATTAAGATTATTTAAAGATTTAAAGCTAATTAGAATTAAAACTATAAACTTAGATTAAATAGAATATATAAAAAGTTTTTAAAAACTACTAAAAATAAGTATAGTTCTATTCTATTTTAACTAAAGAGGCTACTTAGCCTTTACTCTTTTTTTATTTTTTTTTTATCTTTTAACTTAAGTAATTTATACTTAATCTTTTAGTAAAATTCTAGTAGTTTTAATATTTAAAGGAAAAAGTAAGGAATATTAACTACTATAAAGAGAGAAAGATTCTTATAAAGAACCTTCTAGAGACTTAAAAGAATAAATAGTTAATCTATTTAGTCTTTACCCTAGAATATTATAAAAGAAGTATTATAGTAAATCTAGCTATAGTTACTATAACCTTTTGCAAATTACTACTTATAGCTTATAGCAGTAAAGCTACTTTAAATGTAATTACTATATAAGCTGCTATAAACATCCTTAAGAGAGATACAGCTATAAAATAGAAAGTAAATATATTCTCTAAATAAGGTAACTATCTAAAGATATATATTAGTGTAATAAGAGCAAAATATACTATTCTTTTTACTAAAGAATAAGATTAAAAGAGCTTTATAGTGCTCTTAATAATTAGTAAGTATATAATAGAAATATCTATAAGAATAAGCTATTTTAGTTAAAATAAAGATAAAGTTCTTAATGTTTAATTCTAGTGCAACTTTATATAAAAGAGAGCTTTCTTTTATAGTACTATTAATAAACTAAGCCTTAAGATTTTAATTATAAAAGAATTTAATAGCTTTTAGAGGTATATTAGGTATAGAACTCTATTAAAAAGTAACTTTAGTGTATATTAGGTATTTACTAGCACTAATATTGTTATCTCTATAGACTTAAAGCTTAAAGGTAAATTTATACTAAAGAGGTAAGGTTTATTAATATAATAAAAAAATAGAAGTATAATTAAAAGCTTTTTTATAAAAGACTTACTATATTAATAAGTATTATTAAAGGAAAAATATCTATTTAACTATTTTAAGAGAGAGTAACTTAATAAAAAAGAGTAGTAAAAGAGATTCTTTTATTAATAATATTCTATATATTTATAAGATCTTTATAGTTTTAAGGAAGCTTTTTAGCTATAATTAAATAATTAAAGGTGCTAATAAAGGTAATAAAAAAGAGGCTATATAGAAAAGTAATTATAAAAAGAAAGAAAAAAGATAAATATAATTAGTTAAAAAGAATATTATAAATTACTTAATAAGTTTATAGCTATTAAAGTCTTAGTATATATTTACTGTTAGCCTTTACTAAATTATAATAATTATAGATAGCTATTAACTAAGAATTTATTAAGATAATACTAGCTATAATATAGCCTATATTCTTACTCTTTCTTTTTCTTTATTCTTTTATTTTTATAATATTTTTATTATAAGTACTTACTTAAGCTCTTTTTTACCTTTAATTTTTTAAAAGCTATTTAATCTCTATTACTAAAATAAAAAATAAATACTAGAAACCTATTTCTAAAACTAGCTTTAGAGTTATATATAAGAGATAAATATATTACTTTAAAACATTAAGGAACCTACTAATATACTATATTATAGTGTAAGTCTATAAGCTAGTTAGCAATTTCTTTTATATAGAAGAGTAAGATTAAGTAGATTTACCTCTTAAGAAGCTCTATAAGTGCTAGCTGCCTCTCTTTTAGTAACATTTTAAGTAGCCTCCTTTTAGCTTACTACTTTATTAGAATTATAATTTAGATAACTTTAGGCTTATAAAGTTAATATAGTCTAGCTAGAGTTTAGCAATCTAGTTTAATTATCTTAATAATATTTATAGCTTTCTAATAAAGTTCTTTAAGCAAGAGACTTATTGTAAATAGTTAGATTAATTCTAGCTTATTGCTATAGTAAGAATTATTACTTATAGGATTAAGTGTATAGTAGTTATCTTTAAGGAGTTTTTTATAATTAATATAGAAGAAATAAACTAAAGTAAGATTATAAAACTTATAGATTAAAAGGTATATAGAATTAAAGATAGGTTTTAACTTATTTTTTGCTATTATAATATAAGCTATAACTCTTCTACTTTATACAATAAAATAAGTAAGTAAAGACTTATTACTAGCTTTCTTTTCTTTAATAACTATTAAACTTATTTTATCTTTAATTACTTAAAGGGATACTATTATTACTTTAATATAGAACCTAAAGGTAGAATTAAAAGGTTTAAAGCTATAGTTTATAGTTAAATATAAACTTTACAGCTTCTTTAGTATTTATACCTATTTTAAGCAATTTTAGTACTATATTATAAGCAAAAGAGCAACTAAAAATGTAGATATATCTATTTATCCTTCTTAATATAAATACTTTATTGTTTAGTTAAGTATCTTTTAATTAATCTTATTAGTAATAGCTTATACAATATACCTTACACTTAATATAGTAACTATAGAATTACTTAAATATTAAAGAATAAATTTAAACTATACCTTTATAACTAAGTTATAACTAATAACTTTATTAATTAGTTTTATAACTACTATAAAAGTACTAATAAAGTTATAATAGTTCTATATATAATAGTAGTAAATAAGCTTAGTTTTATAAATAAATATATAGTTATTAAAAAAGCTAAGACTATAGGCTTTAACCTTAGCTACCTCTAGGAAGATACTATAAAGTATTTTATCTTAAGATATTACTTATAGATAACTAATAGTAAAATTCCTATTCTAAAGGAGCTTAATGCCTAAAAATTTACCTTAAGCAATTATAATTAAGTAATTAAATAGTTAATAAAGGTTAATAGATAAATACTTATATAACTTTAGAAGAATTAGTTTATTACTGCTGTTTAGTTTAATAGTAATTCTATTATCTATAATAGAACTATTAAAGTAGCAATAATAGTAAGGGAATAGCGTTTATATCTTTTAATATAAATAAGTAAGCCTAGCTAGGCTCTTATATATTATAAGCTACTTCCTCTTATATAAAAGAAGTCTTTAATTATAACGTTTAAGGTGCTACTACAGCCTATAACTAATTTATAAAGCCCTTTATTATTACTACTACTAAATAATTTAAAGGTTTTTACTAGAATTTCTAGTATATTATAAGATTTTATATAAAGAGATTAAATAGAATCTTACAGTAAGAACTAGCTTTTATAATAATTATAGAACTTAAAGTATTAGCTACTATTTTTACGTTTTATAGAACTATTAGTGCAAAAGTAAAAATCTAAGTAAAAAGATAAAGAGATTATAAAGATAGTAAAATAAGCACTTAAAGCTAAAGGATACTATACTATAAAGGATTAAATAGAAGTATTAGCTTAAAGATATATTGCTAAATAGCCTATAATAGCCTATAATTCTATTACTAATATAAACCTTAGTATTATACTGCTAGCTCTCTTTTATTTTAGTGCTTAGTAAGAGATAATTAGGGTAAATAAAAGACACTATTTAATTATATTTAAAGTAACTAAATAAAGTGTAAATTGCTAAAAAAGAGTTGCTTATTGTAAAGGAAAGCGCTTAGCTATAAGAACGCTATTGCTAGTAAGAGAGACGCTACTATATACACTAAAGACGCTAAAGCTGTTATAGGAAATAAGAGGATTAAGACTTTAGAATTAAGGAAATTAGCTAAAGAGTTAAGTTACTTATAAGTCTTACTTTATAAGCTTATTTATAACTAAAGAGGTATTATATTGCAGTAAGGTTACCCCCTTACGCTCTTATATTAGCTTTATAAGGGATACTATATATAGGTTTTTTCTATAAGAGTGTATATTACTTAAACGTTTAAATAGTTTAAGTAAGTAAGTGTATAAGTAGCTTCTATTAATTCTTTTTAGGCTTTTACTCTTTTAATTAATTAATATCTTTTAGCCTACTTTAATTTACAACACTTAACTCTTAAGAGATATTACTTTACTGCTAGTAACACTTTCTTTAACTCTTTAATATATTTAGCTTCTTTTTATATATATATATCTTCTAAGCTGCAATTAATATTTTATTTTTGCTCTTTTCTAACTATTTAATCTTCTTGCCTGCTATTATTTAATAGTATACACTAACAAATATCTTGCTCTCTGCTAATTCTCTTCAATCTTAACGTGCACTACATCGTTACCCGCTTTAGTGTGGGCTGTATAGTCATTTAGGGGTTTGGTTTTAAGGCGACAAAATAGTTAGAGCCAGCTAGAGGGACTAGGCTAATGTATTTAATCCCTAGGTTGTAGGTCGCCTAGGCGTAGTCTATTATACTGTTCCTTTTTCCCTATGCTCTTTAGGTAACCTTGCCCTAGGGCGTAGTAAGGCTAAGCTGCTACTATATTGTAAACGTAAGTATAGTGTTGCAGCTTAGTAACGTTCTATTTACCTTATTCTACATTAGGTAGTACTAGTTAAAGTTACTTATAAAGACGCTTTAGGACCTAAGGTAAGCTAAGCTAAGGTTAGTAAAGGGAGTAGCTTAATCCCTTTTATATAGCAGTAAGTAAATAGAGTAAATCTTAGTGCCTTTTAATTAAATACTACACTAGTCTGCTCTATTCTAGGCTGCTTACTTCTTAGAACTGTACTATCTGTTAATATATACTGCTGTATAGCCTCTATATACTACTAGTTAAAACTATTTTAGGCTTAGGTTAAGGGGGAACTAGTTAGTTCTAGCTAGTTTCTACAGCGCTACTATATCTATATTATTCTAGTAGGTTAAAGCTAGCTATATTAGCGTTAACCTCTTCTATATATTCTAGTATATAACTATTAATATATAGAGTTTAGAGCTAAGGATAAAGGCACAGTAGTATTAGTTTAAAGTATATTAGCCTTAGCCTATTAGCTTAAGAAAAGCGTAATACCTTAGCTAGAGAGGTATAATAGAGATATTAGCTTATTTTTACTTTTTAGGGGCCTTTTAGGCTTTCTTTTCCTTAAGGAGGCCTCTTAGGATAGCAATCTACTAGCTTAATATCTATAGCTATAGTTTAGCTTTAAAGTAAGCTGCTTATAGTTAGTAAACTTAAAGGGCCTATTACTATATACTTCTCTTACTCTATTTTAATATTCTTTAGCTATTAAGTAGAGGTAGAACTAAACTAAGTAGGCTTTATAGCAGTTAAAGCACTATTCTTATATATAACTCTATTTAGTTAAGTATATATTTTCTTTATTTTTATATTAGCTAGCACTATAGCAGCTATACTAAAGGGTTTTTTTATAGAATCTTATAATATAGCTAAACCTATAGCAGCAAAAGTATTGTTTAAGGTAGAGTGCTTTATTATATAGTTTAACTTTAAATATCTTAGCTATATAGATAGCCTTTACTTAATATAAATAGTTAGCTATCTCTATACTGTTTAGTTTAATAATTAAGGAGGCTTTTATTATAGTTCTTTTTAGTTTTTAAACTATTACTTTAGTAATACCTAAGCTATTTTCTATTTCTAAGTTTTATATAATTTCTTCTTTTATAATTTCTATAGTATAGTAAATTAAGAAATTCTTAATAATAATACTATAGATTTTACACTAAAGAGCTACTCTTTAGCTAAAGAAGGCTTTAAGCTATCTTTATTCCTTTTTATATAGTTTAGCTATCTCTTTAAATATAATAACTATATCTTTACTATATAGGTATCTTACTACTATAGTAGTGCCTTACTTAGTAGTATAGTTAACTACTTTAACTATCTTAGTTAAGCTTCTGTTTTTTAAGGGCTTAGGGATTATATCTCCTTAAATAATTATTTTATAGTGCTATTATAGAGAGACTAAAAGAGTGCTTAAGCAGCTAGTAGTTATAGTTATTACTAGTGTTATATTATAGGCTGTAATATTTACTTAGGTTAAATTCTCTTTAGCGCTAGCCTAAAGAGTCTTTTTAACTGCTTTTTTAACTACTTTTTTAAGGTTTTTAGTTATAACTAGTGTTAATAGGTTATAGGCAGTAGCACGCTTAAACCTAGCTTTTTCTATATTATATACTTTTAGCAGCACTTTCTATATATCTAGAAGCGCTATAGCTAAAACAATTTTAGTAATCTTTAGGTAGAACTTCTATAGGTAATCTAGCACTTAGTTCTTTCCCTAAGGTAACTTAGTATTAAGCTATTTCTCTATAGTAAAGGCTTTTATACTTACTTAAAGGTAATAGTAGCTTTAGGTAAGCTCCCTTTCCCCTTTATTAACTACTATTAAGACTGCCTCCTTTACGCTAGCGCTCTAGGAGCAATGCACTATTATAGAGGGGCTTAGATAGGCTTAGTAAATGTTTTTATTGAAGTTTAGTCGATTTTAGGGCTAGTTCCGCGTTGCTGTTAGGGTGCAGGCGAAAAACTCTCTTCTTAGCTTTATTGTTAGCTAAGTATTATTACTTTACTTAAAGAGCAGCAATTTTATTGTTTAATTCTCTCTATAATTTATTAATTTTATTAATTAATTCTTCTCTAATTCTACTAATTTACTTACTAATTTCTATAGAAAAACCTATAAGCTATTCTAGTAAAGAGTTCTCTTTTTTAAGTAGTTCTATTACTTTCTTTACTTTATACTTTAGCTTAAAGGTATAAAACCTTTAGTAAGCCTATAAAAGTAGTAAGATTTTAGTTAGTTCTTTAATTAGTAAGTTTTTTTTAGTAGTTTAAGGTATATTTAATAGATTTAGGTCCTTAGTAAGTAGTATAAATCTAGATCTCTATACTTACTTTCCTTTAATATTCTAGGTAGAACTAGCACTAGCTTTATAGATAGTGCCTCTTAAGCTATTAGATCTAAATAATCTAGCCTTAGCTTTTCCTTTTAATATTACTATTAGTAAATCTATAAAGAGTTTAGTAGATTTAGCCTTATTAATAATTTTATTAACCTACCTCTATACCTACTATACTATAGAAGTATTAATAGTATTCTAGTAAGAAAGTAGCTTTACTAGCTTAGGTTAGTTATATAATTTAAGCTATTTATTAATAAATTTATAGTAAGTAAGATAAAGTAGTAAGCTTCTTTTTTCTTAAGGTATAAAATCCCTTTTTTAAATCTAGAAATCTAGATTTTAGTAGTAAAATTTATAGAATTAGTATATAGTTTTAAGTTCTTTATTAGTAAAAGGAATATAATTCTTTCTATTAAGTTCCTTCTAAAATTACTCTATTTTAAACATTACGATTTTAGCCTTTTAAGCTTAAGGAGAGTTAGTAACAATTAGAAGCAATTGCTACTTGTCAACAATAACGAACTATACTATATAGGCGCCAATAGCACTTCGCATTAGCGGAGCGCGTTCTCTTTTGCGGAGTAACCTAGTGGTCTGTTCTTTTTACAGTTATAAGCCTGGTTTACACTATCTCTACAGTTTAAATCCTATCTATATATATTTTCGAAATATCTAGAAAAACATTAGAAAAACATCAGAAAAACATTAGAAATTCTTAGAGGTTATATAAGCTCTCCTTAAACCTATATCAGCAACCTCTAGATAAATAATAGCTAAATCTCGGCTAAATCTTAGATCTTTCCTATAGTTACGTAGGTGTTACCTAGTAACTAGGGGGGTATGTTAACAATAACGAACTATACTATATAGGCGCTAATAGCACTTCGCATTAGCGGAGCGCGTTCCCTTTTGCGGAGTGACCTAGTGGTCTGTCCTTTTTACACTACTACTTATTACAGTAGGATTTAATGTAGGTTTATTAGAAGTAACAATAGGTTGTTAGATTTAATAAGTTATATAATAATTCGTAAGAGGAGTTATAAGAGCTTCTGTAAGGAGCATTTAATAATAATGTTCTAGTAAATAATTATTAATTGTTTAATCTAACTACTTAAGCGTTGCTTCTAACTACTTATATATGATTGCGGTCACGTGCACTAGTGACCTGCGGGTCTGTAGGATTATCCCGTAACACTTTACCTATATAGATCTCTGTCTCTCTCCTGCTGTCCTCCCTCTACTGAAAGACCCGAGCCTAAGGCTCGAGTCTATAACATAAGCTTAGCTTACTGTTAATTATTTTATAAAATCTAGAAGGTATTAAATAATAAAAACCTTAAGCTAATAAATATAGAGCGCTAGATTTAAGACCTTTAGTATTAAATTAATTAATATAAACTATAGAAAAAGCAGAAAGTTACTTATAACCTAAATAAAAAATTTATTAATATTAAGGATATAGAAAAGGCTTAGTAGCGCCTTTTAGCGCTCTAGGAGGCTGCTATAGCTGCTACTAATATTGGTTTTAAGGATCTATATTATAAGTAGCAGCTTAGTAGCTAGGCAACACTAATTACAGCTATTCTTAGCTTGTAGCGCTAAATAATTTAACGCTAATAGAATGTTGTTGTTGTGGCAATTCGCGTTCCGAATATAGGTGGGTTCCGTAGGTGGGTGCCCTACGTTAGCCGTAGTTATTCTCTGTGTAAGATAGGCGAGCGGCGTGTGAGCCATCTGTCCTAGCTACGAGCCACCCTAATTGGGTATAGCGCAGGGTGTGGCACCTGCTCCTATCAATTGCTTTTGATTGGCTGGATTTGGGCACAATTGGCGGTTAGGTCTATATCAATACTAGGCGCTGATTCACGCAGATGAACGAATTATCTAGTAAATTCCAGCCAATCAGCGGTTGTAAACATATGACAAGGACACATCGCGCTATGCCCAATTAGGGTAGCTCGTAGCTAGGACAGGTGGCTCACACGCCGCTCGCCTATCTTAATGCTCCAACAGCCGCTAGCCTCTAGTTACGCTGCACCGAATGCACGAGCACAAGCTACAGAAGCTTTTGCAACAAATATAATTCATGAGTTGTCAAAGTAGGATCGACATGAAGCTGCCCGAACCGGCGAACATGGAGTGTAGACTTCCCATATCACCTCCGCCGCTCGTGCGGCACAAGTGCCTTGACGATTGAGGCTCTCCTCGCCCATGGACGGACTATAGTATTTCGCATAGCATCTGGTCTGTTCGCAGGTTATACTTCCATTTGGCCAGACATCATGAAAGACGTCGACTCCAACAGTGAATTTCAAGGCCAGTGCGTTAATCGAACTTTCATATCTTATATAGCCGTATGAAGGCTCAGTGCGTTGGAGGAGACTATGCCAAAGAAAGGGAGAAATATTGAACGGAGCAATTTAATGGGATGTATCGTCGTTGGCCCAAACATGTCGGCTCTCTTGTTCCACAGCGTGCATAGCTACCGTAACGTCACCCAGCTTAGCCACAACATGAATGACACCGCTGTTCACTCTTTGAAAATATCTGTCATTCGCCTCTCTTCGCTTCCTGCCGAGCACGATATCCATTTCAGATTCTTTTTTAAGATCATGCTTCGACAGATTTAGGCGCTCATCCTGGCCTTCACGTCCGTCAAGAGGTACGCGATTCATACCTCGCGCCTGGTCAGGGCCAGTTCCAGTAACTGAGTAAGGCGAGTCCATGGAAGCATTGCGCATATTGCGCAAATCGCCAGCACTCGCGGACATCGTCTTGTCTCGCAGTCCTGTTCCCGTACTGTCATCAGCCTCACTCCTCGCCCAAGCTTGCGCGAGGCCAATCTGCGCTCGGCGCAATTCAGAGAGCTTTTCTCCGTATCCCGAACCAAACACATGAGTTCCGCCAGATGCAGATAATTCCACCTCTTCTAGCGTAGCTTGCATTTGTGCCCACAAGCCATCAGTCTTGTCTGTATCTCGGGAGCTGCCAGCCCGACCATGATGTTGAAGATCAGGAGCCAAGACTGACCCAGAACGGACAGAGATGTTACGTTCTAGCTTGGGCTGTTCACGCCGCGCGATGGTTGTGTTACCAGCTGTGACAGCTGGTGAATGTGTACTCAAGAGAGAAACATGGGAAGCGCTTGATGAAGGATGTAAGAAGAGGACTGGAGGGGGTTCGCGCGGTCGATTGTTCAATTGTGACATTGAGGTTGCAGACGCATGAGGACGCGCGAGGAGACGCTGCTTCATCGGCATCAGCAGCCAGTGGATTATGTTCTCGAACCTATCATCAGGGTATTGAAGTCACGTGAGAGTGCACATTCACATAACTGCATAATTGACGCTTTTGCTGACCACACGTGACTCTTTGCTTTTTTTCCTTTTCATATTGTGGACCTTAGGTCATATTGTGGGCCTTAGGTGGCACTGACCTCTAGGGTCGAAAAACCCTACCAAGGATTAAGAAAAGCTTACCTTTTCTCTACTCCACGGAAGTTATCACCAACCCATTGCTGAGTAGTAACCACTGAAATCGGTATGTGCCCTCCTCTTCGGCGCCCAGCAATTATAGATTCACAGTTTTACCTCGTCCCTTACTAAATTCACATAGCAATCATGGCTGGAGGCAAACCCCGTGGTCTCAACGCCGCGCGAAAGCTGCGAACGAATAGGAAGGATCAAAAATGGGCCGATCTTCACTACAAGAAGCGCGCTCTAGGCACTGCTTTCAAATCATCTCCTTTTGGTGGATCATCTCACGCTAAGGGAATTGTTCTCGAGAAAGTTGGTGTTGAGGCCAAGCAGCCTAACTCTGCGATTCGAAAGTGTGTTCGTGTTCAGTTGATCAAGAATGGCAAGAAGGTTACTGCTTTCGGTACGTTATTATTTAAAGAGTTGATGCAACGTGCTCATTAGTCTTCTTTCTAACCCAACAAAGTTCCCAACGACGGTTGCTTGAACTTTGTGGACGAGAATGACGAGGTTCTGCTTGCAGGTTTCGGTCGCAAGGGCAAGGCCAAGGGTGATATTCCTGGTGTTCGATTCAAGGTCGTCAAGGTTTCTGGCGTCGGTTTGCTGGCCCTGTGGAAGGAGAAGAAGGAGAAGCCCCGATCGTGAGAAAAGTTGTGAGGACGAAGTCAGAGAGTGACGCATTTCAGGCCAAATTTTCGGCATTGGGAGAAACCAGTTTTGCTTGTAATGAAATTTTAGGGTGGGATCTGATCATGAACGACTAGATTACAAATTGAATCTACATGTTCACTTGGAGCATATAATGAGAAATGACTGAAACAAGAAATATTTGGCATTACAGCTCCCCGCCAGAATAGCTATTCCACAAGATGACTTATTGTACAGGTCTTTACGTCAATCAAGGCTCTTCTCCGGATTCGGCCTAATCCCTTGAATCATCGTCTGAGAGGCGAAGAAGATAGTCCACGGCCAATCCCAAGCTGATGGTGCTACCAGTAATCCAACACCCGTTCACAAACCACCACCAACAATCCTTCACATCCTTCAAATTAACCCTCCGAATCATGACGCCCAGTGTTGCAGCTGCACCACCACAGCTGCCGATGAAGAATGCTGGACCGGCGCCGGAAGCTACTCCTGCGGTAGCAAGCAAAGCAATTTGAGCACCAGCTAGACCAATGAGTATCTGTTTCGTTTGAGCGTGATGCTTCAGTGCTATGCTCTTGATGCCTACTTTGGCGTCATCTTTTATATCCATGTGTGCGTAGATCATGTCATATATCACCGTCCAAGCGATATTGGAAGAATATAAACATGCAGCAGCAGCCAAGGATGGCCAATTTGATAGCAAATCCACACCTAGTGCCGGGAACCCCATGATCGCTCCCCACGAAAACGTCAAGCCTAGGACGAGCTGAGGATAGTATGTCACCCTTTTAGCTAACGGATAGCTTGCAACAAATAAAAGACTCGGAATGCCATAGAATAGGCAGGAGGTTGGAAACTGTAGCAATATGCCCAAGCCAGCCAAAAGTTGCACACCAGTAAATACCAAGCCTTTGAAAGGGGATATGGCACGACGCGCAATCGGTCGCAAACGAGTTCGAATGACATGAGGATCAAGATCTCTGTCCCATAAGTCGTTAATTGAACATCCGGCGCCTCGCATGATTAGTGCACCGGAAAAAAATAGTAGCGAGGTGCCAATGACTGAACTGACTGAGGTAATGGGCGCCGCCATTGGTGCTGCCATCAAAGTAGAAAAAAGGCACGGAAAGAAGAGATAGTAAGTACCAGTGGGTTTGTCTATGCGGGTGAGTTCTGCGTATGGCACCCATGATGCTGGGATGATTGACAATAATCCGGACTTGGGAGGTTGATAGTCTAAATGTGATTCAAGTTTGGGTGAGCTAGCTGGTGGATCAACATATGAGGTCTTCATCAGCGATGTCTGATGAAGCCTGTTATAATGCTGTCCTGCCAGATGTTTGGAGAAAATACCCAGTTTCATGCCTGAGCAAGAACCTTTTGTCATATAGTTTCCCACAAACGAGACTTGGCGACGACAGAGGAGATTGGAAGCCCCAATTGAGACTCTAGGCGAGTTTGTTAGCCTCATTCTGCTGGCGATGAGCTATGAATGCCGCGATTCGGAGGGTTTTCTTGAGCCCGAAAGCGACATTTGTAAATGGGAATTACTGGATAAAATGGGATTTAGTGAGAAAAAACAAAATTTAGCAGCATTTCGGGCGTCTTAGGAACCAATTTTTTTTTTTCCTGATGCCGTTTGGTGATTGCATTATTTCGACTTTGGAGCTTCTCGGACTTGGAGATTTATTGGGATGTCACGTGAATAATGACATGCACGCCAACGCGTGTTGCGCGGTCCACTTCATCTGGTGCGATGGGTCCTACATTGTTACTGATGACTCTTTCTTATCTTGTGCTCCCATCGACGTCTTCGATTTATCCTCAAGATCCTTCTTCGGCCAAGTCCTTATATCTGGCTTTGAATGTATGGTCGCCTGCGATGCTTCCACACCTAAAAAAGGACCACAACAATGCCCACCTCACATCATCCTCAAGCCAAATTTGACCCCTTGCCTCCGGACCTGGATCTTAATAGTTTGGTAGACCAAACTCCAAATTTTAAATGGGTTCAGAGGGTCTCGAGGCACCAAATCCGCAGTCTCGGTCAATTAGAGTTCGAAAAACTCATTAAAATCCATGTCGTTGACGGCGGCAAGCCGCTCGTGATCGACGGCTGGGATGCAGTGCTACCGAAGTGTCTGTTCAATGCCAAATGGTTAGAACAGACGTATGATAAAAAGCGTAAGTATAAGCCAAACTCCTTGACTTCAACATCCGCTGATTTTGTAGAGGAGAATGTGCGTGATATATCAGCTGGTAATGATATCCCAATGACAACTGGACATTACCTAAGGTCTATGAAGCAATTAACGAACCAATGGACGCCTCAAAACTTTAGAGATGAGCGTCGTCAAAGACTTTATCTCAAAGACATTGATTGCCCGCCTGAATGGCGGCAAGTTCTACAAAAGATTTTACACCCCAATCTATTCTATTTGAATGAGAATGTGACCACGCATGTGCCTTCTGATATGTCACGCCAACAGTCAGCCCTGCATTCTGGTGATGAAGATCAATCTGAAGAGACCGAATTAGCTCCCGCAGGCGACTTGATGTCGAGTCTCCCGAAAGACATGCAAGCAGAGAACCTCATGTGTTATATTGGGCACGAAGGTACATATACACCAGCCCACAGAGAGATGTGTGCGACCTTAGGACACAACATCATGGTCGAAGCATCAGGTGGTGAAGAAGGGGAAAAGCCTGGCAGCTCTATCTGGTTCATGACCGAGAGCAAGGATCGTGATGTGGTGCGCGAATACTTTCTGTCGATGTTAGGTCATGATATCGAAATTGAAAAGCATTTCGCACAAGTGAATGCTTGGAAAAAGGCTCCGTTTGATGTCTATTTGGTCAAACAACGGCCAGGAGACTTTATTGTCATCCCCCCTCTTGCGGCTCACCAGGTTTGGAATTCCGGCACGCGAACAATGAAGGTGGCTTGGAATCGGACCACGCCCGAGACTCTTCGCCTTGCGCTACACGAAGCTCTTCCGAAAGCGCGACTAGTTTGCCGCGATGAGCAATATAAGAACAAAGCCATCATATATTTTACCCTTGAGAAATATTTCCATGCACTAAAGAAATTGGAAAGGCGAGATGAGGCAGCTCAGAGCAGCTTCCTAGGTATTGGCCAGGATATTATGAGAAGTTCTCCGCGTGCCAAACAACTACTCCGGGATTTCAAGTCTTTATTTAGTCTTTTTGCAGAGGTCTTGATTGACGAAACCTTTGCTTTCAAAGAGAAGCATGTGGAAATGTTACCTTTTGACTCTTGCGTCACTTGCTCATACTGCAGGTCGAACATATTCAACCGCTTTCTTACTTGCAAACACTGTCTCAGAACTGATCCCGATGATGACGGGGAGGATGCATATGACGTTTGCATGGAGTGTTATGCAATGGGAAGATCATGTGCATGTATGTCTGATCTTCAGTGGTGTGAACAGTGGGAGTGGCGGTCACTAATCGAAAAATACGAACTATGGCGTGAAATGGTAATCGTCAACGATGGGTTTATCGATCTACAAAACTCTCCACCACCATTCGAGGTCCTGAGACAGAATGCTGGGAAAAAATCTGTGGCCCAGATATGTCAGGAGGCTCTCGTCAGACGGCCATGGAGGGACATATCCAGGCCAGTTTACAGTAAAGAGCCTAGTGACTCGGATCAAGAAAGCATGGACGATAAACTTAAGAAAAAACCGAAACGAAAGCAAAAGAAGGGAGAAGTCAGACGATGCCATGTGTGCTGCCACAAAGATTACAGTTATCGAGTTCACGAGTGTTCAAATGAGGAGTGTGCTGAAGCATACTGTTACGGGGTTCTTTACAGGGCCTTTGATAGGATGCCACAGGCCGTTCTGCAAGAGGAAAACTGGCAGTGTCCTAGATGTTTAGGAATTTGCAATTGTGGGCATTGTCGTCGCGCGGGCAATACCAATCCCTATACTCCGAAGAACACGTCTCTCGGTCTTGACACAAGACCGATAGCTGACGATCGAAGTATCGAAGCACTCGTTGATTTTCGCGTACACAATCTTTCGTGGTTGAAAGTAACTGGGGAAGAAGGTCGCAGCAAAGACAGCAGAAGAATGCAACGCTTGCAGCAGCAAGCTGCTGATGCTAAAGCGATGATTTCGACTGGCAGAATAGACGCAGAGACAGATGAGGAAAACCCAGGAGAGTGCCACCGAAAAGGAAATGATTTATCAACAACCAGCGTGTTCCATTCCGATAATGGCGATAATGGCGATGACAGGGCGCTCGAATGCGAAATTGGAGGAGCTATTGGACTGTCCACTGCTGATTCTAACGCCCGTCACATAGCAGGCGGATCAGATGAACGGTCAGAAGCTGCTCTAGGTTTGTCGGGACCAACCGCTACTTCACAAGACGAGTCCTCGTATCCTGATCCGCTTGCCTGCTCAAATTATGGCCTAGGGATGGGCTATTACGAACAAGACGACACGCCAGACAAGATTCTATTCGATCTTTATAGAGTACCTTCTACTAGCACGATGAGACTCGATGACCTAGAAGTGCCTGATTTCATCAAAAAATCCATTCGTGCGCGTAAACGAAAGGCGAAGCGTGAGAATGAAGATCCGGATTTTACGTTGTCAATACCTAAAAACAAGAAGACTCGTGCCTCAAATAACGAGCATATAGTGGAAAATATGGATCCAGCCCTCTTTGAAGCGCAGTCCCATATAATATCCTCATCACCACTGGGAGAGCGGGAAATTACGATGGAGCGGACGACAATGGAGCGGACGACAATGGAGCGGACGGGTGAAGATTCGAACCAAGCGACTAATGTAAACGCCTCGGGGAATGCCTCTACCCAAAATGACGACACACGCCAGGAGCCTTCACTCCGTCACGCGAAGCCTATGGCATCCTACGTTGAGGTTGATGAGGTGGACCTAGAAGTTGAAAACGACGACGAGGCAAATGATGATGTCAATCGCACCTCTGCCGGAGGTAACAGCATCAGTTGCCCCAACAATACCAGCGCAGAGAGGGACTCAGATAATACCAGCATCAGCCCTGAGCTTGATAACGTCCAGGCTGAGACTCCGGTTCGTAGCATAAGAAAGCGTGGCCGCCCATCATTACAACAGCAGGGCCAAATGAGAAGGCGTGCAAATCTTCAAGTAAACTTAGCACCCGTCAAAGAGTCGGCAAACCGGGGCGCCTTTCATGGCAGACGCCCACGCGGACGACCCAGAAAAGTCACTGTTTCTACTATGCGCCGAGGTCATGGAGAAACTAGTAACATGAGATCTTACTCATCGAAAGACAACGAGGACGGTCACTCGCTGACTTCGCAATCAGTTGCCACCAACAACGCGCTCAGTGCAGAATGCTCAACTCCGTTTGATAAACAGTTCATGTCGATGGCGGAAAAGCTTGCCATCGAGGGAAAAAGGTTCAAGATTGGGAAGCGACGAGGCGCTATGAGACTGAATTTTAACGCCAACCGAAGCGGCCACAACACAACCAGAACTCCTGAACAAATAACCAGTGATTCGCGTCAGGTTCAGTATGCGTCCAAGGATCAAGAAATCGCCAAAGATCTTCATCACCCTGCTGTTCATTCGGCGCAAGATTCCCTCAATACGGTACCAAACTCATCACGGGATCTCACTTTGGCAGCTGCTTCCAGTCATCCTAGGACGGTTGTGAAATTAAAAGCACCAGCGTTTAGTCAGGACGAGTATCAGAGTTTTAGCGACTTGAGTGATACCATGCTGTCTAGTGATGACAGTGACGACTGTGACATTCCCGCTAATGGCACAGGTATCATGGAGTCAGTTCCGTTCCGGATCAGTGATGTTCAAGATGACGATACGGACGATGCTAGAGACAAGGGAATGGCAAGAGATAGAGGGGGGAGAAGAGGGAGGCCACCAGGGAGGGGCAGGGGCAGGGGCAGGGGCAGACCTAGAGGGCGAGGACGACCCAATTGACTGGACAAAAATAAGATCGTACGATATGCACATGAGGCTGGCCAGTCGGATGTCGTTACTGTGCAGAATATCGGAACTCAACAGCTCATACAATAAATGAATTAAAATATTGTCAAAGATACCATGACAAAAGTTAAGTCCTTAGAAAAAACCGCAACAGACACACGAGTGCTTCATTACGCACCTTGGATACATGTTAATTTGAGGCAAGGCCACAGTCAAATCGAACGCTCATTTTACCATCCATGCTTATTCGAGCAACAGGTATGAGACTTTTGGCACGTTGAGATTTCGATGTAACCACGGTCTCTGCGTAATCGCAACTCAGCAGCGGCCGCAAGCATTTCAAGTCCCTCAAGTTGACCATGAAGCACCTAATTGAGCCGTTTATCGACATTGCCGGTGCGATTTGACTCGGGCGGGATTCCTAGCCCTGAAGGCTTCTCAGACTTGCTCTCGGTATGAGTCGTCAACTCTTCCTTGCGGAAATTTATCCTCTTCCGCAGCTGTTATTGCCACAATGATGTGCCACGATAATGAAGGTCGAATTTGCAAGCCACTTGGCCGCGCATTAGCTGTCATAGACATCTTGGTACTAGCAAAAACCTGGAAGCGTTTTACATTCTTGACTTGCAACGCCTGACCACCGGGGTATTTAGGGATGTTCGAAGCTAGCTTTCCTGTATGGGTAAGCTGTGCGGAGCCTCTGATTCCCATCTCAGGCGTTTTTCCCTGATGTAATAATACCCTTGTCTTTAACTTGATTTACTAGAGGCTGGTGGAGCAAGTAAAGCATTGTGGCCATGATATCGCAGCTTTAGTGGTGTCTTTAGAAAATTCCTGCTAGCTGAAACTACAGGGCCGAATAGCTAGATGGAACGTCACTAACGGACCCGAAGCCCCAAAGCGGTGTGGCTTAGCCCACGGCATGTTAAAAACCTAGGTACCTAGGTTAATACTGGTAGTTGCGGGAGGAGTTTGTCAGTGCCAGACTCCTATAATTCAGAGACCTCTGTTATGTAATCTCCTCGCATACTCATTGAATACCCTACATACAGTCAGTAAGGGTCGTCGCTGTCCACATGGCAGGTAATTTAACGTGGCCACCACGTGGGACAGGCTAGTCTCTAGCTGAGGCACAATTACGGTTTAGCTGGCGAGGCAACCATATATATCAAGATGTATGTTTGGTAGTGTTCTCTGGATACTACCCCGGGTAAAACGTGACTTCATGGAGATTAGCGGTGGGGCGAAAGGAGTGTTGCTATTGGGACGACTGAAAATTAGAATTCCCCGGGCGCACTTTCCCCAGGCTGGATTGAGATGAGCTGGAACCCCACATCTGGAGGTACTACGGAATAAGATTACCAGCCTGTGATCAAGCTTAGGTAGGTAGTTTGCTCAAAAACGTAATTTCTACTGTTTTCCTCGAAAGTGAGTATAGCTAATAGTCCAACTAGTTACTCCATTCACTTTTAGGGGCAGCTTTAATTCAAGCTTCTAGCGATTTACTTTAGTACCACGTGTTTTGTTTACTTGTAAATTTAGCGTGTAATAGTAGGTAGATAAGGGGCTGCATCGCAATAAAGGTGGGGCGGGGGCGATATTGGCCCAGATAGTTAGCAATTCTCCGAAAGGAGAAGAGCGTGGCCGTTTTGGCCGTCGGCATCTACAGAAAAGCAAGTTGTCTTTCATGTTATGTTTCGAATCAGAGCACGCTATCGCTGTGTGTGCTACATCCAGGAGAAACGTGCTAGATGCCGTAATCTGACTAGAGGACTATATTAATAGTTCTTGAAGAGCTGGCATGCAAATGTTAGCCTCATCGGCGCGAGCAAATCTTGTTGCCCCGCCTCCAACCTTGACTGCTATTCTATTATCAGTTCATTCTTCGAGTACTTGGTGGTCACCATGCCATTCAGCAGAGCTCCAGCCGTGGACGTCATTTTGAATCCTCCTCGTTCGACCATCAAGACTCCGCTTAAAGGAACACGCCTGCCGGACGCCTCACGTTACCACTATGCTTAACACAATTATCTGGACGGCCGCACTAGCCATATTGTCTCGCTTCGGCGCGAAGGCAGCCACGCTAGCTAGCCGGAGAGATGTCGACACCAGCTGGTATGCTCCTGCAAAGAGCCAATTTAACAACCTCACGACAGCACTTCATTCGAGTGGGGTGTATGGCTTTATATACAATTATTCCAGTGTGCCTGACGGCGTATATGGAACGTATGACTGGTGCAATATGCCACACGTTCGACCACAGGAGTATGTTCGGGCAGATCGAGATTTCGAACTGCAGTATGTTGAGTTGGTGCGTTTCAGTCAGCCTCAGGTGTGCGTTGTGAAGCCGTGGCTTTCACTATGACGGTCCTTCTCGCATGTGAGCTATGAATAACCTCGGCGCCATCTCAGATTCACCGTCATCACAAACGCACGCCGTATTCATCCAATGCCTTCCCCGTCGAATCCTATCCATGGCACTGCGATGATGTGCAGCTCTACCTTTATGGGCACCCCTTGAATGGCAAAAGCGCTTCTACATTCCGCGAAGGATATACCTCCTCTAATAACCCTTTCCTTCCCTCAGGATGGACTGGAAGCTGCAGCTTCCCCCAAATCACAGCTGGCGGCTTGGAAGATTCATGGCAGCACGGCGCAGATCTTTATGCCGTCTACCATGAGCTCCTTGGTTTTCTTCCAGCCAAGCATGAAGATTTCAGA
Organism: Atkinsonella hypoxylon; assembly: GCA_000729835.1. Lineage (NCBI taxonomy): Eukaryota > Fungi > Ascomycota > Sordariomycetes > Hypocreales > Clavicipitaceae > Atkinsonella > Atkinsonella hypoxylon. Next base: position 446,463 of record JFHB01000006.1, on the reverse strand, counting down.
TCTGTCGTGCAATATCGCGTTACTAATAACATAATTACTAGTCAGGTTGCGGGCATGGTCATCAACGGCATGTGGTCAACCAGTGATTCATTCCCACTTCTGATTGAAGTAAGCGGGCTTCCCAACTATTTACATCCTCTGCCTTCATTTGCACCTCAGGTCATAGTGACTGTCCCATAAAGCAGAAGGGACATATTGTATAGAGCGCTAAAATGCTAATCTGGTCCTCATGTTAGGCAGTAGGAATAGATAGCTTGGAACCACAGTATCCTTGCAGTGCAGCGAATTCTCTCTTTAGCTCAATCAAGTCAATTAGCAGCCCGGATTGGAGAAAGCATCTAGAATCGTCAAGTGATATATTTCGAGCCCTCGATGATATATCGGGAGTTCATTCAGATGATGAAGGCTTTCACATCTCTTTTGATCACTACTATGACAATCTGTCAGCGCGACAATGCCATAATAAGCCCCTGCCATGCAAACTTGTAGGCGGTCGAAACAGTACATCGTGCGTCTCGCAGGACCTCGCTGATTCTGTTTACCGCATGGGTAATTGGGAGTACAGCCAGATTTATCGGGACCACCCATTGTCGCTCCAGGCTAGCGTCGCATCTTTCGGTATCTGGATTGGTGAATTCACGACTCACCTGCGCAATGTCATGGCAGGTCAGTCTAAGATTCGATACTTCCACAACGTTGCTCATGATGGGTCCGTTTCCCGCCTACTCTCCATTTTACAAATCGATAAGATGATTTGGCCAGGCATGGGCTCTGAAGTTTTATTTGAGCTTTTTAAGCGGAAGACCTATCCCTCAGAGCCTCATCATCCGGAACTGGCGGAGGATTGCAATTGGGGTCATTGCATCCGCCATATGATGGAAAGTTTCGCATCCACGAGCACACTATGCAGAGAGACAAACCTACCAACGACTGCGTCTCAGCCTATTACAGAGCCGAGGCCTTTAGAATGTGCTGAGTCAAACTGTGTGCCATTTGCCTGCAACTGCCGAACAACGTCGGGATCAACAACAACCCCGACGGCCGGGTCGTCACATGCGACTGCCTCCAGTCCTTCCGAGTTCTACGTTCGTATTCTCTTTGGTGGAAAGGTCCTTAAATCCTCCAATCCTACTCTTGGGAGCATAAATATGCTTCCAGTGGAGGTCTTGTTAGACTATCTCGATGGATTGGTCGGAAAGGGGGGCAGTTTCGTCAAGTCTAAGTGCCGCAATTGACGCAGGACTGAACATGCTGCAACTCTAGTCAAAAAAAAAAAAAATTTTTTTGATTGAAGAACATGAGTAAAATGTAACAATTCATCAAGAACACTCGTAAAGTTGAACAGCTAGACTCGCTCAGTGCGGGATCTATTTAGCGCTCATTCTGCCCCTCGACGAATGTGAAGGAGTCAGTTGTTCTGATGCTGTTCTCTAGCTCATCCCAGCGACCTTTACGTTTGTGATCAAGGTCTCGCAATCTTTGAAGCCACTGTGCCATCAGCACTTGATCCGCCTGCTGTAATCCACCAGTGCTCAACCGATTGATAGCCAGTGTACATTCTATAAGAGCTTCATATATCCATTTTACATCCAGGTAGTCTTGTAAAAGATCCTGGATGAAATTTACCTCCGATGTCAGATACGTCTGCCTCTGTCGCACTGAAAGATATTTTACGATCGGGCCTTGGCCAGTGGCCCCTACAATAGCATAAACAAGATATTGATGATAGTACCACAAAGACTGGTCTTCTGGTCCAACGTTCAGGGCTTCATGTACAGTGGCAATTTCTATTCGGCCATATTTGTTTCGGTGAGCGTTGGAAGTGACAAGACAAATGATTGGGGGATGCTGGTGATGAGGTCGTACCTTCGTCCAAGAATTTTTTTCGTGAGTCGACATCGGCCTTTCGCTCGTCGAGAAGGCGAGGGATCAACTGACTGCGGTTATGCCATGCAGAGAAATTGGAGAGATCCCCATTGATCATCTTGGTTGTGTAAGAAAACTCAGCTTCGATCATGCTTGCGCCGACAAGGCTCGCGCTTTCAAGCTGAGCTACTACATGACGCCGATAACCCCAGGCATGGAAGTTTCTGCGATCTCTATGTAGCATTTTCCCCACTAATCCCATTTCATCTTCCCACACGGCTCTTGCAGTTGTGGCCGGCAATTTTTCAACAGCTTGATGAAGAATCCACTGGCGGTACTTCCAAATGCAATAGCTTTTCGGGAACTCTAATAATAAAGGTACCGTGAATCTGAGCTCAGCGCGAATTATTTCATGGTATTCACGCTCTAAATCGGCACAACCCGCCGCCTCAAGGCTATCAACATCGTCTTGGGAAGTGCTAGTATCCTTCCGGCCTCCATCTGAAAGTCGTTAACATAGTGGCATCAGTGATTTAAAGAAAGATTTGCATACCGTCTCGATGCGATGTCAAATGCGATGTCGAAGGTGCGGTAAAGCTCAAGCAACGCCTTCGGATATTCCATATTGTGTAGTATTCTGGATTCAAACGCAAGAGCTTTGAGCTCAGCTGGAAAGTTGTTTCATCATACTTCGACCTTGCTGTCTACAGTGCTGACCAATGTTAGAAACGAAGATGAGTCTTGGAGTTAACCTGGGAAAATAGGCTGACATACCCTCAGACGAATTTCTTGTTCCAGGTCCCTATACTGCTGGATCTTCTTGAGTTCCTGGGCTCGCTGCTCTTTTGTCCGTGGTCGTGTTGAGCGCGGTACATTGTGCTGTCCCCAATCAGGTCAGCTACCCCAGCTTTAAATCCATCCATGTAATGCCATCAGCTCTGTGAGTCGCTAATAGGGCCTCTTACGCTTGACATTATGCAAAAGACTACGTTGTCGCGGATTCAAGAGACATTAATTGTGTGTGTAGAGACAATTCGATAGCCATGTTGCGGGTCTGAGGTTCAATATTGGGTGCACTTTGCGTCATGAGCATATTTGGCTGAAGTGGGGTCGTTCGTAAATAGCCACCCACTCAAGCAAGTTTGGGATACAACAGCTGTCCCACAGCATTTGCTTGTACGCACATACCTAGGTAGATATGTATTGCGGCAGAAACTGCACATCACGTCGCAGGTTGCATTTTAAAGCCCAAGAGGATAGACGCAAAAAGAGATAGAGGAAGAGCGTTCATAAGAAGAATATCACAACCATCCAATGCCAACCATTATGCTCTGTGTTGGAGGAAGAAAACAAGATGGATTATGTGCATAACGGCAACTGACCGTAGAAGTCAAGTCAAGACCTGTAGATCTTCTGCTTGTATATCTACCTAGGCAGGTATTTCTGAATTCAGAATGCGCGATGGCGAGTGTAGATATCGCTCGGAATGCATTGCCCCCCACCAAGGACCAGGAGTTTGAGCTGCCACCAGACTCAGTTGTTACGTTGAAATCGGATCGGCAATCACTCCATTACCGCTCTTGCCTGTCAGACTACTGGAACACTTAATAAGATGCACAATATATCGTAAGCCTCTAGATATATGCGTCTGGCGACCAGGGTAGGAAGCCATGGCATGTGGACAGCATTATTCTACAGGATCTTGCACCAGTACTGAGGTGCGTAGTATTTAATTGTCTTTCTACGGAGTAATCTGTCCTGAATCTAGATCCTTTTAACTCAAATTGGAACGCTGGCCTACCGCTATGCATCGGCCATTGAGTTGGAATGCAGCCCAAACAGAAGCCACCAGATCGAGGGGAATGAGTACCACAAGAATAGATCTCACATATTGGCCACGATATTGCGTATCTAACGATGTTATTATTGTGTAAAAGAAATATTACGGGGGCGTGGTATATTACTGAATATGGTCCAGTAATTGTGACTAATGGCTGTGATTCGACAAAATACGACATGTGATATCGTCTCGTCATTTCTTCTTCGGGAATTATGAAGGAAGACGAGCAAACATGTAGAGCAGGGACTAAACGTCTTGGCCGCCCGATCATGTGACCACATATCAGAACAGCACTGTCCATGATGATTGCTCATGCTATTGGATGTACTTATTTTTGTGCAAACTTGTTGTTAAGCGCGGGATGCTTTTCCTTGTTCCTGGCTGGCAATCTTGGAAATAGATTGGGGCGAGCTTGTTTATTTTAGCCCTGCGAAGATATCAGGGTATCTGTTCAAGTCGATGATACGTAGTTATAGTGGTATTTGTTCGTCTCGGCTAGGTCTAAAGCCTAATTCAGATAATTGAAGATGTAGGAAGATCGCCCTCCAGAGAGCTTGTCAGATGAGCGTCGGTACCGTTGACTAGATTAACAGAGCATTTCTGGATGTGGCCGAATTTCGCCCTATCGCGGTTCGAAGTCGCGTGGGAAGCAGCAAGGTAACTGAACATTCGTCGAGGTCAGCAGATGTAAAAACAAGGGGTCTGGTTGTCTGGCTGAATAATATCTTGCGCTTGGTCGCACGACATGCTTGGACCGTGTTGTATGCACGTGGTGGGCCCAGGGGTAAGTAAATGAGGCAAGGCACTGGGTGCTGGGACTTGAGCATGTGGCAATAGAACCGTAAGTTGGCGCCCTGCTTTGAGGTTGTGGTTGTTGGTCCCAAAATCTCGGATCATCTACAGACCAGACTCGTTGTGGTTGGCACGTCGCTGCATCAGCTTAGTGGTCTAGCGGTCACCTTATCTTCCCTGGCGACCAGTCGAAGGCTTGGTCTACTAAAAAGGCAGAGGGACCGGAATGGATGGTTTCTCCTTCCTAAATCGGCTAATCTGTCTTGGGCGCCTGGTCATCTCTAGTCACCTTTAAGTCATCCCTAGTCAAAAGGCTTTGGTGTTAGCACGCATGTAACATCCAACTCGTCCGCTAGTCGAAAGTCAGGTGTGCCTTGTCTTTTTCGTTTTCCCATCATCGCATCAGATGGGTGATTTGGCCATCTATCATGGGTCCCGTCCACGTTTGAGCCCTGGTGTCGGCAGGCGCTGGTGGCTGGTGACTTGGTGTGAGTGGTGAATACATGCCATTGATTGGCAAGGGTTTCTAAGTCGAAATGCTAAAGGTCGCGAGACGACGACTCTAATAGAACATCACCTGCCCGAAAGATATCTGCTTCCCATGTGTATCTGCCGTTCTTATTGACCCGGGCACGAATCCAGCTAGATGGCCGCCACGACAATGACAATGGCAACGTTGCAGGCCACGGACAGGCTCCTATCTAGTCCCATTCCAGCCGGTCGTAACATCGACTTGCAGCTCTTCTCTCGGAAAACCCATTCTGTACCTTCATCGAGGCTATCACAAGGTCGTTTTATTGACAAGCCAGTGGCAGACCTTGCGTGGCTTGAGTAGCATGATCCCACCTCCACGGCCACGTCGGTCCCCAAGCCACCCAGGAACAATACATTATTAATGTAAGTAATAACATTTTTTAGGGTGGTTGCAATCTTTGCCGTGATATTCTCTCGCAATATAGATACACATTGCCTTCCCCTCAAAGATCCACTCATAATTAATGCAAGTGCCTCTCCCCATTCGCCAACATTACCTCTTGTTACTACATAATATAGCCCTGGCGCCCTCTCGACCACATTTTACCACATCTATTTTTTTTTTCTTTGTGGAGACGTGGTGGTATAATCACGGCTACACCTCGCACAAAATGGAATCTTTTCTGATCCGATCTGTGGCCTTGCTTGCCTCAATGCAGGCAATCCTTGCCCTTGCCACTCCTATTTCGGTGTCCAATAATAATATCGAGGCATGTGGCTGTGGTTTCGTAAACTCGGTCTATTTTACCAATTGGTAAGTCGATAATTCCGTCTTGTTGTGTCGTGGCCAGGAAGTAATTGACCAATGCTCAGGGGTATTTATGGCCGAAATTTCCAACCATCAGATTTACCCGCATCACAAATATCTCATGTGCTATATGCTTTCATGAATCTTAGAGAAGATGGTACCATGTAGGCTGAGTTATACCCGCGCTCTTGTCTGCAAAATTCGCTCAAGCACTGTGGCTGAAATATGTAGTTTCTCTGGTGACACCTATGCTGATATGGAGAAACACTACCCAAATGATTGTAAGTTTGTTCCCAGAATGGCGTTTTCTAACGAATGTTTTTAGTATATATAGTGTTTGAACAGAACTAACTCTCTCTGTAGCATGGAATGACGTTGGACACAATGTATATGGCTGTGTGAAACAGCTGTTCCTGCTGAAAAAGGCAAACCGTAAATTAAAGGTCATGCTGTCCATCGGAGGCTGGACGTGGTCCAAGAACTTTCCTGCTGCTGCTTCCACCGCTGACACTCGGGCTACATTTGCCAAGTCGGCTGTGACATTCATGAAGGACTGGGGATTCGATGGAATCGATGTCGACTGGGAGTATGCTCTTGATGAGACTCAAGCCACGAATTTCGTGCAGAGCTTGACATTTATGCGGCCAAGTCGGCACCTGATTACCATTTCCAACTTTCAATTGCCGCACCAGCTGGACCTGACCATTATAATAAATTGCACATGGCAGAACTAGGCCAGGTCGTGGATCACATCAACTTGATGGCGTACGACTATGCTGGTTCTTGGAGCAACTACAGTGGCCATAATGCGAATTTATATGCTGACCCTGGCAATCCTAATGCCACACCATTCAACACAGATGATGCGGTGGAAGCTTACACCGCAAGCGGTGTTCCTGCCTCAAAGTTAGTGCTTGGAATGCCGATCTACGGACGGTCCTTCGAGAACACGGCCGGAATTGGAGAGCCGTTCTCTGGAATCGGAAGCGGCAGTTGGGAAAATGGGGTCTGGGACTACAAGGTGCTGCCCAAGGCTGGCGCAACCATGCAGTATGATAGCATGGCAAAGGGGTACTACAGCTACGATGCTAGCACGAAAGAGTTGATTTCATTTGACACGCCCGCCATGGTCCAGGAAAAGGTCACCTATCTTAAAAACAAGAGCATGGGCGGCAGCATGTTCTGGGAAGCATCTGCAGATCGCAATGGATCGGCTTCACTCATTGGCACCAGTATTTCGTCTCTTGGCAGCCTTGATTGCACTGACAATTTGCTCAATTACCCTGACTCACAATATGACAACATCAAGAAGCAGATGACATAGACCATGAGTCAGCCAGCAATACTAGGATGGTGACAGTGGACTTTCGTTTCCGATTTACGCATCTTCTAACCTCACGTATTGTCTTGTTACTCGCCTTCTCAACAGAAACTATCTTGTCAATATTTGGTGGTCTTATCATTTGCGTAATGGCCATCTACCTTGTTCTTTCATGGTTACACATTTATACGATAGATGAGCAGCCTAGCTACCTAAGATAGTGGGATACTCAGTGATGCATACAGAGAATATACATGAACTGCAACGCCGACTCTACTAGCATTTAAGTCAGTTGTGAACCAACTCTTGGCCATCCCTTGTAGCCCAATGTTGGAAATATCAATTATGCGCTCGCACAGGGAATCAATTCGCGCGAGCGCGTATTTACCGATGTCTGCCCGGAAATTATAAATCATGCGGCAAAAGATTTCTTCATTGAGAGAGCAAAATCGAGGGCGTGCACCTGCGAAGACAAGTCTAAGGACCAGGGAAGTCGCGACGAATGCTGGCTGTGCTTTCCTCCTAAAGCAATCACGTCTACTCCCGAACGCAAGGGAAATGTAGCTGCTTACCGCTTTCAGCCAAGAAAGCTTTGCGCTCAGTCCTGTAAAAAAGCAGCAGACAATGAGTCAATCATCAAAGTCAGCCTGTTGACTCTTGAAGCTCCACGTCTACATTGTATTTGTCTACTCCCTTGTTCATCTTTTTTAAGCTACCATCAATCCACTGGAACTTACTCTCTGAGAGAACGGCAAGTCTATCAGGAAGGATTCCGGCGTTGATGGCCTAGGTATAGTGCAACTTGGTACTTGATTCTCGCAGCATCATGGAAGGATCCTTGTGAAGGTCTACATATCTGTTCGTCATTCGACTTTCTGCGTAACTAATCTTCGTAAGTCAGTGCTCTGTTTAACAGTTGCGTTAATCGACATCTTTATCGAATCAAGCTAAGCTAAGCTAAATGGTGTAACTTCAGGCTGCCGTCGGTGACCTGCGTAGGGGCACTTCTTCGCTCGCATCCGTCACAATCTACATTTATTCGACATAACTATTAATTAGCATCAAGGAATCCGAAGTTATGGATAATGAGTCAACTCAAATACCGGAGAATGGTTTCCCAAGCAGCCCTGAAGTCTCGGGACCACGTACTCCTCCATATCTGAGACGTAGGCGCAACATCTCAACTGATACCCGTCGCCACCAGTGTGAGACTGAATCCTGTATCTGAGCAGCCAAAGTTTCTATTATTTTCGGCACTGACATGGTACAATAGTGCTGTGGACATTGTTCAACAACAACGCCGGTCAATCATCGAATACAACTACCTATTCCCCATTCGTTTGGTCGCATATTTTCCCTCCCTGCAAGCAGGTCAATAGTGATGTAGACGTTGACAGTCCTAGAAAAAGAAGAACCTTAAAAACATCCCCCTCCCGGTTCGACAGATACGTTCCAACCCGAAACTATCTCGAATCATGTGGTTTCCGCTACCACACCAACAAGGAACTTGACAAAGTGTCTCAGGCGGGGAAGCTGACCAAGTTCGGGAGCCGTCATAGCTGGGGAAATCCTAGCTTATATCGAGCGCTGTCTAAATTGCACTCATTCTACGGCTTCCTAGCCTCAAATCCTGAAAATAGTGAGAGATACCCTCGGCGAAGTCGTCACGAATGCTCAAAATACTAATCAAGTATTTTAAGTGAGCCTGCAGCTTCTCTCGCATTTTTTAATACCAACTATAACACCAATAAATGATTCAGCGAGCGTATCTATTCTAGAGTTTTCTCCTCGACGGAATATTTACCTCAGCTCAAGGAGTGCATTTTCGTCAAGTCTCGGACTGTCTCTCCAGAATCAGTTCAAGGACAGTAACTGGGAAATGGGCCATAACTCTATTTCTCTAGCCCTCGGAGTTGATGTTTACAGCAGAATTCTGGAGTTTCACATACCTGACACCTATCGAGAGAGGGCCGCTCTCCTGGCTAGACTTGCTTCTATAGCACTTTCGCCCAGAATCAACAGCTTACGACTTGACTCTACTCAATTGCCTAACATGAGTGGTATACCTTAAGTCTTCAATGTTGTTCTTTTCCATGCTGACGATATTACAAGCCAGGAAAAATGTCGGCATTCTACGCTCATTGCCAGTAGCACCATTCAAGGAAGTTAATCCGGCTCGACATCTTCCATCTTCTTAACCCAGCTAACCTGTTACATAGAGTGTTAGATGCACCAAACCTACGCGATGATTTTTATTGCTCGATCCTCGCATATTCGTTGAATTTACAGACCCTGGCAGTCGGACTGGGTAACATTATATATACCTGGTCAGATAAAGGAGGTGTCCGCGCAATCAATGGTATTCAGCAGGATCGCGTCTGGATCACATCTGTATCTTTCTCTTCGCCGGAAGGGAGCAAATCCATCCTCGCTGCAGGAAGATCTGATGGCAGCTTCATTCTCATGTCGATTTCAGAAGCAGCTCCACGGTTTGAAATACGGCAGCCTCACGCTGTCGCATGTCTGAGCTGGCGCCCGCGTGCTACACTTCGATTTTCCAGCAGACCTGGCAGTTCAAACATTCTACTATCTACCGAGGACTTGGTCGTTGGAGATGAGCTCGGCGAGCTGTACTATTATTTGATCGAGTGGTCCGAGAGCACAAGAGAGTCTTGGTCGGGGTGTGCGTGCCTGGTCGTCAAAATTTCCTTCCACAATCAACAAATATGCGGCTTAGCATGGTCAATCAATGGGGACTTGCTCGCCTCTGGCGCAAATGACAACTTGTGTGCTCTTTTCGAAGTAAACGAAATTCTACCGTCGGAGCACCGCGGTATAAGATCAGACACCCAACGCACCTTTGAAGTATACAAGAAAGACGCCACCAAACAATATCAGAAACGCTTGCTCACTGAAGGCGGCCGGCTGCCCTTAAGAAGTCTCCATGTAGAGGAAACCTATGATTCACCCACGAGGGTTCGGCCTGAGATTATCCGAGACCTTCCGAATAACGTCCGGCGACTAGCTTCAGGTTGTGAGCTTAAAGTATAGGCTCACCAAGCTGCAGTCAAGGCTATCGCGTTCTGCCCGTGGCTAGAAGGGCTGGTGGCTACTGGGGGTGGCTCGAATGACAAGTGTATACACTTTTTCCATACGTCCTCTGGTTCGTCACTAGCCTCAATCTCAGTCGCAGCTCAGGTAACATCTTTGATATGGTCGAATACCAAACGAGAAATAGCTGCAACCTTCGGGTATGCCAACCCGGAACATCCATATCGTATCGCAGTCTTCAGCTGGCCCGAATGCGCGCAAATCGCAGCCGTTCCTTGGGAGGAAAACTTGCGCGCAGTGCATGCCATCCCATATTCATGCGTCCTTCGACAAGAGAAAACAACAAAGAAAAAGAGGAAGATCATCAATGAGTGCATAATTGTTGCATCCAGTGACGAAACTGTTAAATTTCATGAAGTGTGGTCAACAGAAGGTGGTCGAGCTGTCACCCTATCTAGGATGTTTGGCGGTAGTGATATTCTGGAGGAACTACAAGGCATTATGAAGGAGGGGGACATAATTCGTTAACATGCGAACTTATCCACACTGCTACTGCTCTTGTTTCTGAACGAGCCTTCAACTTGGTATACTCAATTGAAGAATAGTAACATCGAAGCCCGGTTCGGAAGTGAGGAAGATCAATGGGTTACCGATTTGTTTTAACATACATGGGGGCGACTGTTCATCCGTAGCTGCCAAGTCAGAGAACGAACGAGGACTGACCAAGTGCAGCAGTAAGACCGCAAATACTCCCATCGCAAGCGTCTCCAGTTGGATGAACGCAACAAAAAGACGACAACCTTTAAACGCCAGACCATGCTACAAACCCAGGCTATAAGTTGGTTTGTTGAAAATACAGATGGGTTTAGGTCATTTCAGAATTGCAATAAGTAAAACAAGTATAATAATGAGTATGACGATCGCCGTCATCTGTTTGTTCTCGCCAGCGCCCTTTGCGACTTTTCCAAGCACGTTTTTGGCTCGGTCTAGGCGACTTTGATGCCTGTCAACAACAGCATCCATTTCATCCAGCATAGCAACGTGATTATCTAGTTCGTCTCCAATTTGCATGCTTATTTCTCTTTGACGGCCGATTGATTCGCCCAGTCTGTCAAGTTGTTGATCCTGGTCTTCTAGAATTTGACTATGGTATTGATGAAGCTGTTGATTTGTCATGCCGATTGCTTGATCGCGGTAGCCAGAGGTGTCCGTTGCGGGTTCGTCTCGATAGGGCCCAAATAACTGTTGTGAAGCTGGTGGAGGACTACCACTGAATCTTACGGTTTTCGGTGGCCTGGAAGATGCACACGAGAAATCATCAGCGAGTTCATTCGAATTTGGCGCTGTTAAAGTGTTTTCTGTCGCAGCGCTGGAGAAGCCGTGAAACTCTGCGGTCAAGTCGTTGAACTGTCGTTCCAGGTCCGCGAGCGTTCCCGCCAAGTTCGCTGCTAGTCTAAGAAGATAAGAGAATCATGTCAATAAGGCTTCCCGCAGAGATATGTAGTGAAGTTGTGGGCTGTCGTACTCTTCCTCGCCTTGCAGTTCATGGCGACTCTTGTCTTTTCTTAGACCCTCAAGTCCCGTGCGAAACTGTTCCAGTGAGCGCAAAATATGCCCGTCTTGAGTGTCGTCATTCAAGTTTAGACTTGTCGCACGCTGACGCTCAAGCAGCGAAAGCTTGATGTGGTCTGCTAGCAGAAGTAGTTGGCTTGGTTTGGCCATATTCAGATTTGTGTTGAAAGCCAGCCCGGCTGTGACATCGGAACTGACTAAGTCAAAGGCGGTGGTGATTTGATGCAGAATAGCCTACGAAGAATGATCAATTGGCGGCTTGAAAGGCAGCCGGATGCGCTACCAAACGTTGGCTGGTCAAACGTGACTAGGATGCTCAGCTCTTGAACCGGTACTGACAAGGTTTATTGGCCAATCAAGCAGGTCGATTGAGATGCACCTCTTCTACTTTACTACCTGGGTAGTTTACACCATAGGCGAAGTACAACTCATTGTCCTACGGAGTACGGAAAGTCAAGTCAAAAGTCCTGCCGGTTGCATAGACCCCTGTTAAGGCTGCAGAAGACCTAATTAGCTGATGAAGCTATAAGCCCCACAATAAATATATAGCGGGCTTACCCCTCTTCTCCCTCCTAACCTATTAGATTATAACAGCCTTAATAGCTATTCCTTAATAGGCTAGCTATAAAGATAAGATACACTAATTATTACTACTAAGCTTAGTATTAATTTAAGAACTATAAATTAAATATTTATTAGAGCTATTAAATAAAGGTTTAACTTTTATATATAATTTATATTAGTGCTTTTTATATTTTTAGCTGCGTTATTGTAGTTTATTTTAGATATTTTCTGCTGCACTAGACCGCTTTAGGCAGGCCTCCCCACTGGCAGGACTTTTGACTTGACTCTCCGTAGTTACAGGGTAATTCCCCTGGCCTCTGCCCTCAAGCAAGAGGGCTGTGGGGCTAAGACACCAGCTTAGGGCCAAGTCGCGAATTCGCTTTGAGCCAAGAAGATTAGTAGACAAGAGGACACGATAGTTGATTCATATCGGGGTCATATATACCGAATATCTAATATGCAAAGAGCTGAATTAACCCTGCTATCGGTTTCAGTTGTCGTCTTGTACACCGTCTGTTACCCTGGAAACACTTGATCCCGGTCGCCTTTCTTTTCCGCAGACAGGTCCTGGAGTCAGTCTACCTACTCCGTACACCAATACGGAATACATTCCCTTAGGATTGTTTCCCCTGGGAGGTATTAGGTGCCGCCAAGTCCAAAGACGCCAGAGTAAGTGCTGGATAGTGAAAACAGTACTGTTTTAGTACCCGTTATGTGATGGGAATGTGCAACAGATCAATGTTGCTTCAAGGTATCGATACAGGAGAGGTTCCACATCCCTTTGCCTTCGATAAGGCAACAGCGAGCGGCAGTCCCTTTGGCAACAACTGGGTCATGAATCACCTAGGTAGGTACCTAGGTAATCAGGGCCAAGGGAAGTAGAGGGTACTTCAATCTGCATCCGGACCGCACCATAGACCAGGTACCAACCTAGGTAGTAGAAGTAACCCGCAATCTCAGGATAGACAAAGACACACAGTAGCACCCTTGAATTATTTTGCAAATCTTTGCAGGGGTAGCTTAAGTTAATTAGATGTCAGCTTAGAAATTAGCAAGATCAAGAGTAGAGAAAATAGATACTTTTACTTAAGGGTATATTATATAGAAAAATAAGTCTCTACAGAGGAATGTTTATTATTATTATTAAATTACGCTAGAAAGCTAGAACCCCTGCTTAGTTATTAGTCTACCGTGGAAAAACCCTGTAGCAGGGAGGAAAACCCTAGTGCTTCTATAATAAATACTGCTGCAAGGCCTAAGTAGCCCTAGCAAGGTCCCTACTATAAATAGTAGGTGCTCTACTGCGCTAAGCTAATAGCTACAGCAGCGTTACTAGATATATATATATATACCTATATATATATTTAGGTAGTAAAAAAGGGAGAGAGAGAGAGAGAAAAGGGAAGTAAGAGGCCTTTAGCTTTACTATATTAGTAGTGCTTTAGCGCTATTTAGTAGCTCTTACTGTTGCCTTACTTACTATTAGCTGCTATATAGTTATATATATTATTAACTAATTAGGTTAAGTAGAAGTAAGAACGCTTAAGCTAGTTATAACTTAGTGCTAATAAGCTTAATTTACTTACACCTTTAGAACTACTATATTAAGTAGAAAATAAGTTATAGTCTCTCTATAAGTAAGTTAAAGTATATATACTATAAGCCTCTAAAGTTATAGTTTAGTGCTATATTAGTCTCTATTTACCTATAGAGTATAAGCTAGGTTTAACCTTACTTACTAAAGTAAGCTAGCTATAACTATAAGTAAAGAAAGCTCCTTTAGGTTTATATTCTCTTTCTCTTTTTCTTCTTCTTTTAAGCTTTTCTTTTTATATATTCTTTTTAAACCCCTTTAGGCTAAGCCTTTAGTTAGTCTCTATATAGTAGCGCTATATAGCTATAAGCTAAATACTTCTCTTTTTTATTAAATTTTTTACTAATTTTTTCTATATTATATAGAAATAGCTTCTTAACTTTACCTCTTTACTACCTCTATAAGTTCTTTACTCTATCTTTATTCTTTATTTATTTTAACTTAAGTTAAAGAATAATTTTTATTAAATTTTTTTTTTTTAAAAATTTTTAAAAATACCTAAGAATTTAGCTACTTTAGCTTTTAGTGTAAGCGCTTTACTCTTTTACTAATACCTTTACTAACCTAGCTCTAGCTTAGTGCTATTTATAACTAGCTATATTAGCTATATATTTCTTACGCCTATAACTCTACTATTTAGTGCTACTACTAGTAGAGTAGGTTCTACCTTTTCTCTATAATAGTTCTAGCTTTAACTTAATATTATAGGTACTAATAGTTTATATTTTAGCTATATATTTTAATATTATTATTACACTTCTATAAGTACCTTTAGTTCTAAGTTAGGCCTCTTTTATTAACGCTTTAGTAGCTAAAGTAGTCTTTAGTTTACTAAAATAAAATTTAAGTATTACTTAACTTTTAAGCTAAGTTTACTAAAGATAGTAAAAAAGTAGTAAAATTCTTCTTTAGTTCTAGGTATAACTTATTACTAACCTTAGTAGGTTTTAGCTTATAAATATAAGGCTATTTAGAAAGCAGTTAAGTGTACTATTAGTAATTCTTTAGCCCCTTTAGCTTTATTCTATACCTTTACTATTACTGCTTTAGCTTTATATTAGCACTATAATATAATAGAAGTAGAGAAAAGAATTACTAATGCTTTTAAGAGTATTCTATAAAAGCTATAGCGCTAAACTATTGTTATAGTAGACCTAGCTTAAGCTCTAAAGTATAAAGTAACTAACTAAGAAGAACTAGTAGCTAAATAAGCCCCTTTAGGTCTTACTCTAAAGGTAGTATAAAAATAGTTATACTATAAAATAAATAAAACTATACCTTTACTGTATATTTATTTTAATTCTATACTATATCTATATATATTCTACCTTATAATATATCTTAACTTATATATAGATTATACTTAAGGCTGTTCTTTAAGTTAGTTTACTAGTAAAGTAGTTACTTAATGCTCTCTATTTAGTCTTTAAAGTATAATTTATTTCTCTTCTTTTTATCTTTTTAAAGCTATTTTACTAAATAAAATTGTAAAAGTTAGCCTATATTAAGAACCTACTTAACTAATATAGCTACTAGCTTTAAGGCATTAAGAGCTGCTTTAATATCTTTAAAGTTCCTTAGTAGAGGTAAAGTGCTACTATTTAGTTTAAGGTAGTTATATAGTAGGTATATAATAATTAAGTAATAAATATCCTTATTATTGCCTTTATAGTAGTATAGAGGTATTAGTATATTAGGTATATTATAACTATATAAAAAGAGGTTTAAGCCTATTTTCTTAGTATATAATTAGGTAAAAACAGCTAACTTATACTTAGTTAGGTTTTAGTGCAGCTTAAGGGCCTTTTTTATAGTCTTAAAGTTAAAAAGGTTTTCTACTAAAACTAGCCTATAGTAGCTATATACTACTTCTATTTATTCTATTAGCTATCTTTTCTTTTATTCTATCTTTAGTTCTAGTTTAGTAAATAGGTTTTCTCTTTAGCCTAAAGTGTTACTACTTAAAGCTTAAAAGGTATATCTTTATTTATATAGCCTTAAGCGTTAAAGCTAAGTAGCTACTAAAGTATATACTTAATATATTTAGTTTACTATACTATTCTATTTAATTCTTTCTCTAAATTTATAGGCTTTATAGTTTAAGTAAAGGTTTAAGAGAAGAATTACTACCTCTATCTTAGCTAAAGCCTATAGAGTAGCTTTATAGGCTTTAAGAACTCTATATAAATAGGTAAGCTATTCTTTAATAAGAGCTTTAGCTATACTATATAGTTTCTCTTTACTTTAAGTTAAAGTATAGTATATATTTACTCTATAGGTAACTATATTCTAAATAACTTATATATATATTAGTTAGGCTTCTTTAAACTAATATTTTTATATTAAGGTTGCTAGTATAGTAAGAGTAAGCTACTACTGCTTTAGCTTTACCTTAACCTTAGCTAAATAAGCTTTTTATTATAGTTTTCTAAAGATCTATATACTAAGGAACCTTATTAACTATATAGGCTAAATTATTATAGTGTTAAGCTAAACTAGTATTATATTTACTCTATAGCCTTTAGTAAAGTATAAAAGCTTACTCTTTACTAGATTAAATTAAAGGCTAAACTCTTTTAACTACTCCTTATAAATTGCTTAAGTATACTTAAGCTGCCTTTAGGTCTTTACTATACTTCTTCTATATATAATAATATTAGTATTATTAAAGAACTTTAGTATAATAATAGTATTTACTTCTTTAAGTTTTTTATATAAAGGTATAATATATAGTAAGAAAAGAATAAAAAAGATAAAAAACCTTTATAGTACCTTTATAGGTATAGCTAGCTTCTTTATTATCTCTTTAGTAAAGTAAAGATATATTAACCTTAAGGTAGTAAAGCTATAGACTTAAGCTACTATTTAGTTTAAAAGTTCTACTTAAACTAGTATATAAACTAGTTTAATATAGCTAACTATATTAAAGGCTGTAAAGATATCTAGCTGCAATAGTAAAGTAGTTCTACTATAGTACTAAACTATATAAATAACCTCTATAAGTATACTAAAGGCTACTTTAGTAAACCTATTTACTTTATTACTTATCTAGAGCTTTAGTAAAAGCAACCCCTCCTTAGTAGTATAAATAAGCTACTATACTACTGCTGCTTTTAGTACTTTCTTTATAATATTAAGTAAAGAGATAGATCTTTACTTTTCTACCTTTTAGAGGTCTTTTAAGAGCTTCTTAGGCTTCTTAAGTACTATAACTCTTACTTTTTAGAAGAGAGCTAAGTAGTAGTTAAGCTAGTAGCTAGCATTAAGTAGGTATATTAAAACCTTCTTTATAGGCAGCTTATAGGCTTTTAGGAAGCTAGCTAGTAGCTTATTATCTTTTAGTGCTTTCTAGCTTACTATATTGTATAGTATATTCTTTATATTATTTTCTATAAAGTAGTCCTTTAGTAAGAATAGAGTAGTATTAAGATAAAGGAATTATAGGTTTAAAATATTAGTTAAGTTAGCCTTAAACTCTAGAAAGAACCTCTTAGTAAAGGCAGTAGCTTTCTCTATATATATTATAGCTATAACTATAGCACTGTTTACTATATAAACTAGCGTTAATACTTAGCTAGTTTCTAGAGGGAGGCTGCTATATAACTTAGCCTATCTTTTAAGGCTCTAGAGGTTGCTATAGTAGAATTTAGCTCTATTAATAGTATTTCTTTAGGCTTTTCTCTATTTCTCTTTTATAACTTAGTCTTAAGATACTACTGCCTTAGTAGTAAGCTATTAGTTATTATTAGTTCTACTAATATACTACTGTTTTAAAGCTATATTAGCTTCCCTTTTTGCCTTATAGGCTTACTAGTTCTACTATAGTAGCTATTTAGAGGCGCTTTAGGGCTTCTTTAGAGCTATAATATTTATAATTACTTAAAGTTAGTCTATTAGCTACTATATATAGGCGTTAATTTTAGTATAGGTCTATATAGGTGCTGTAGTATAACTAGCTTAAAGGTAGTTATTTGCTTTAGCCTAAATAATATCTTTATCTATAAAGAACTATAGGTATATTACTAGCCTATTGTCTCTAGAGCTTAGGTTTAACTTAACCTTAACTATTTATAGTATATAGTTAAAGCTAGCTAAAGGGACTAAGCTAATATATTTAATCTTTAGGTTGTAAGTTGCTTAAGTATAGTTTATTATACTGTTTCTTTTTTTTTATACTCTTTAGGTAACCTTACTCTAAAGTATAGTAAAGCTAAGCTATTACTATATTATAAACGTAAGTATAGTATTATAGCTTAATAACGTTTTATTTACCTTATTTTATATTAAGTAGTACTAGTTAAAGTTACCTATAAAGACACTTTAGAACTTAAGGTAAGCTAAGCTAAAGTTAGTAAAAGGGGTAGCTTAATCTCTTTTATATAGTAGTAAGTAAATAGAGTAAATCTTAGTGCTTTCTAATTAAATACTACACTAGTTTACTCTATTTTAGGCTGCTTACTTCTTAGAACTATACTATTTATTAATATATACTACTGTACAGCCTCTATATACTACTAATTAAAACTATTTTAGGCTTAAGTTAAAGAGAAACTAGCTAGTTCTAGCTAGTTCCTATAGCGCTACTATATCTATATTGTTCTAGTAGGTTAAAGCTAACTATATTAGCGTTAACCTCTTCTATATATTCTAGTATATAATTATTAATATATAGAGTTTAGAGCTAAGAATAGAGGTACAGTAGTATTAGTTTAAGGTATATTAGCCTTAGCCTATTAGCTTAAGAAAAGTATAATGCTTTAGCTAAAGAGGTATAATAGAGATATTAGCTTATTTTTACTTCTTAAGGGCCTTTTAAGCTTTTTCTTCCTTAAGGAGGCCTCTTAGAATAGTAATCTACTAGCTTAATGCTTATAGCTATAGTTTAGCTTTAGAGTAAGCTACTTATAGTTAGTAAACTTAAAGAGCCTATTACTATATACTTCTCTTACTTTATTCTAATGTTTCTTAGCTATTAAGTAAAGGTAAAACTAGGCTAAGTAAGCTCTATAGTAGTTAAAGCACTATTCTTATATATAACTCTATTTAGTTAGGTATATATTTTCTCTATCTTTATATTAGTTAGCACTATAGTAGCTACACTAAAGGATCTTTTTATAGAATCTTATAATATAGCTAAACCTATAGTAGTAAAAGTATTATTTAAAGTAAAGTACTTTATTATATAGTTTAACTTTAAATATTTTAGCTATATAAATAGCCTTTACTTAATATAAATAGTTAGCTGCCTTTATATTATTTAGTTTAATAATTAAAGGAGCTTTTATTATAGTTCTCTTTAGTTTTTAAACTATTACTTTAGTAATACTTAAGCTGTTTTTTATTTCTAAGTTTTATATAATTTCTTCTTTTATAATTTCTATAGTATAGTAAATTAAGAAATTCTTAATAATAATACTATAGATTTTATACTAAAGAGCTACTTTTTAGCTAAAAAAGGCTTTAAGCTATCTCTATTTCTCTTTATATAGTTTAGCTATCTTTTTAAATATAATAACTATATCTTTACTATATAAATATTTTACTGCTATAGTAGTGCTTTATTTAGTAGTGTAGTTAACTACTTTAACTATCTTAGTTAAGCTTTTATTTTTTAAGGGCTTAGGGATTATATCTTCTTAAATAATTATTTTATAGTGCTATTATAGAGAAACTAAAAGAGTACTTAAGCAGCTAGCAGTTATAGTTATTACTAGTGTTATATTATAGGCTATAACGTTTACTTAGGTTAAATTCCCTTTAGCGCTAGCCTAAAGAGTCTTTTTAACTGCTTTTTTAACTACTCTTTTAAGGTTTTTAGTTATAACTAGTGTTAATAGGTTATAGGTAGTAGTGCACTTAAACCTAGCTTTTTCTGTATTATATACTTTTAGTAGCACTTTCTATATATCTAAAAGCGCTATAGCTAGAATAATTCTAGCAATCTCTAGGTAGAACTTCTATAAGTAATTTAGCACTTAGTCTCTTCCTTAAGGTAACTTAGTATTAAGCTGCTTCTCTATAGTAAAGGCTTTTGCGCTTACTTAAGGGTAGTAGTAGCTTTAGGTAAGCTCTTTTTCCCCTTTATTAACTACTATTAGAACTACCTTCTTTACACTAGCGCTTTAGGAGTAATACGCTATTATAGAGGGGCCTAAACGGGCTTAGTAAATGTTTTTATTAAAGTTTAGTCGATTTTAGGGCTGGTTCCGCGTCGCTGTCGGGGTGCGGGCGAAAAACTCTCTTCTTAGCTTTATTGTTACAGAGGAATGTTTAATCCCTGTATATTCTCCTGTACCTCCCTAACTGTAGTAGCCACGCGGTCTCCCTACACTAATTACAGCTGTTAGCGAGTATCTAAAAGTGGGGCAAGTATATTTACAGTGTACTTCACTCTTACATCTCTTTGTTAAGGTAACAGGTAGGTCACGAGACCCACTCATTTTCCAATACCTAGTGGAAGTGCCTCTTCGGAAATTGGAGGTACTTTTTATTATAGTGACGTTCGCACATGAATTTAAGTACCTCCGATATCAATTCGACATGATTGGTCAACTACGTTTGCGCGCCACCCCGATTTTTGGTTAGAGCTCGGTAATAATAACCACTTTGAAACGCTATATACCATATCTTTGTCGAGGTAACTACTGCTAAGCTCTAATAGAATATATTTCTAATGGCCTAGTAGAGTTGGTGACTGTAACCGAGTTCGACCAAAAATCGGGGCTGCGCGAGATAGTAGGGCATAGCCTGAACTTTATATCGGAAAATGAGTAGGCTCCGCGACCTGGCTATTGCTTTCGCATTGAAAAGGGATAGCTGCGGTGACTACTAAGTCTCTTGTTATAAATCTGGAATGTGCGGGAACTTCTATCGTAGCGATGCTCCTATATAATCAAGTGCCTTTCTATTCAGTATTGTCCTTCTTTGGTCTACATCATGCTCTTGACTTCTCTGAAGCCTTAGCACTGCTAAAGGGATTAAAGGAGCCACTTGTGGGGAATATAGCCAATAAGAACAGTGTGGGGTCTACAGGGTTTTCGAGAGGACCTGAATCTGCTATGGATCTCTATAGCGTAAAGCTGCTCTTCTTATTGGTTTCCTTTACGTTAGACTACAAGGATTCATAATCTCTCAGTACTATTCCG
The DNA here is from genome assembly GCA_000729835.1 of Atkinsonella hypoxylon. Classification (NCBI taxonomy): domain Eukaryota; kingdom Fungi; phylum Ascomycota; class Sordariomycetes; order Hypocreales; family Clavicipitaceae; genus Atkinsonella; species Atkinsonella hypoxylon. Next base: position 425,436 of record JFHB01000006.1, on the reverse strand, counting down.
TATATGTCAGTATTTACAATAATATTATTAAATACACTAAGTGGTCAGGACCTATACAATTAGATATATATAATAAGTAGAGAAGAATTGATGTTGTTTGAAGGACCAAGAAAATAGGTAAAACAGGTTGCATTAGTACAAAGATAGAATAAATGATTTAATTCTTTATATCTAGGCCCGTAGGAATCTGACGCCGAATTGTTGTGCGCAGGGGTACGGTGCGCGAAGTCGGCCCAACCGATAGGCCACGTCGTTGCAGCCAATCAGCTCGGCGAATCCACACGCAGCTGCGCACAGCCAATCAGAGGCGCGCATCCAGTACGCATTTATTATAACACTATTCACTGGTAAAAATTGTTAATTTAATCATAGAAAAAATCTTATAAGAATTTTCATATGCTTATAATACTTTTAAAAAAACACCATTATCGTCATATAACACGTATATTACGTATACAGTGAATGCATAAGATTATTGGCTAAAAGAAAACCTATAGTACTTGAGGTGTATCATTTTTGCGGAAGCGAGATACCCTGCTTGTACCAGCAAGAAGTGGGGCTTGCGAACCTCCCTCCTTTAAAACCCAGAGGGATTGTATTCCGTACAGCAGGACTTATAGGTACACATGCGCCTGAACACAACACCATGCGATCGACAAATTAACCGGGACATCGCCCCGCTGGTGAAAGAAAAAGTGGCCGGTCCAGCACCTAGAGTGACGAGCAATGATCGGCCATGTTTTTCTTCATCTACTTGATCGAGTCTCTATTGGTAGCAGTGTGGGTGGCCGGGTTGTCCCGGTTAATCTGTCAATGTCCTCACACTAGCCTAAGCCCTGCACCATCCCTTTTTAGACAGGCTGCAAGTGGACGAATCAGAGGCGCAGTCCCACCAAGGTCCCAGATGGTGGTCAAGCGGACGAGAACGCTCAGACCATAATCCTTCTCCTTCCATTAACTAGGGCAAACCAAGCTCAAGGCTGGCAATTGAAACGAGGTTTCGTCAGTATAGTCTTATTCTCGCCATCTCGCATCGACCATCTCAATCTTTTCTTCCCCAGTCTTTGTCTTCCGTCTCCTGAAATATACGATACTCCATCAACGCCCAAATTATTTCACCTCACTTCGACAAGAAACTGCCGATAACGACGTTCGCGAGACCGTGACGATCTACATCAACTCTGTACCATATAAGCGGTTTGTTGACACATTGACTACTAATCCTGATCCTTGACATTTCAGATTGCGACAGCTCTGCCATCCAGGATGATGCAGTTTTCTCGTCAATATTCTTCTGCATCTCCAGTAGTGATTATTCCACCACAGCCTTATTATCAAACCCAGCTTTCCGCAGGAACCTTTGGACGCAATTTCTCGTCGCATATGCATAATAACGCTAAGCCTACCACATCAACGCTGCCCATGCCAGCCCGACTTGCAGGCAGGAAACGATCTCGTGACGAGGCATCAATCAACCTCGAGCCAGATACATCTCGGGCAGTTGCTGCAAACTCTCTGCGAGATCGTACACGCGCAGAGGGCATGGTCTTAATCAAATCTGCCGGTGGTTATGTCGCTGATACCAGCATCCAGTCTAGCACGTGGGTTGAACAACGATCTGACGAAGATCAGAAAGCAAAACAAGAACTTCACAAGTGCCAGCTTGAACTACGCAGCAACAAATCACAACGATTGGACTACACTACTGAGACAGCACCTCCTTTTAGCACACTGCGTCACTCAGCATCTACTCACGCCAGCGTCCCAAGTGCAGCATGCAATGACACGATAATTATCGATAACTTTACCATCCACCTGGGTATTGGGTGGCGGAAAATCAGTGATGACGAACATATCCAAGCTGCAGCACGAGGATGGGCCCGTTTCATTGAGAAAAACTTTGGGCTTGTAGGAGTGCGCATATGTTTGGAGAGCAAAGGCCTTCAGTCTTATCTCGTTGAAGCATCAAATGGTTACTTTCTCTTCGCCGAGAATCTACGCCACGGCAGATTCGTCAGCTCAACAGCAGAAGGGGCGCTTCACAATCTGCAACTTTCTCCTCCTGGGTTTGAGGGGCCAGAGCTGGGTTTGATGACCACAGGCAACGAGCATGTTGGCGCACTACCAGACACTGCAATGGCAATAGATTCATGAACTTCTGAGCAATCAACATTGAAAAATTTCAGATATCGAAGTTTGACAGCCGAGAGGTGCGAAGGCAACCGGCAAACACTACGTAATATAGCAGATAGCTTTAATTTGGACGCAGTTTCATATTCATGAGTCACTCTGATATACAGGATGGTTGAATATTGACCCCAGCCAAATTTCGAATCATATATTCATTCAAAATCGACTCGTTCGAATAGCCAGGATCCTTCGAGTATGAAGCAGTGTGGCAACAGCGGTGATAGTACTGGCGTGATGGAGCTTGGAGCTATCTATTTGATTCAGGGCTGCGGTACATGGATTTATGCTCGCATCTGAATTCTAGCCGGCCGTAACGTTGGAACAAAGCTCACACGCGCGGTCATGTACTTAGATGCACATGATATGATATCTGCCTACCTAGATAGTTATTAAGGGGTTGGCGCCCATAAAGGCTGTAGTTTGTATGTGCGGCATTAGGTAAGGCGCTAAAGTAATAGTGGTTCGGCAACCTCGTCCCGCCACCCGAAATTGAAAATGGGACCTGACGACGACCTGGACACTACCACCAAATTCCCTCCTTACTTCTAGGCTCGTTAATGGGAAGCCTATTTCGACTCTTTTCTAAGGACCAGCCCAGGTCTTTGGATTAATCCAGAATGAATGGGGATTTGAGTCTCTCCCAGGCCCTGGGCGGATTGCGCATAGCTAACCCCGACGATTCCGCCGAAAGTGCACTTACCAATTCTGCTGTCGCTGCTCACGAGCACACGCAAACTGGCCTTATTCCACCCCTCTCTACCTCTCCATTCGATCATCATACCAATGAAGCACAAATTTTTCCGGAAGAAGCCTGCAGCACTCAACGTCGAGGCACAATGAGCGATGAAGTAATGCTTGGGTATTCCGCACAAGACACGACGGCAATGAACGGTAACCCCTCAACCTACATAAGTCCTCCATACGAGTCGGTAAATGATCGTCAGTTACTCCAAACAACACAGAGTGGGCAAAGTCAATGTGAAAACAAATACTCGACGCCATTACAAAGAAGCTCCAAAATCTCAGAAGATTGTCATTTGCCTTCTCGCACCTCATTGGGAGGTCCACTAGCATCCTCCATGCCGCCACAGATTTCTAGTGAAGACTGGAAAGACCGAGGGGCAGCTATCGGTCTACGCCGCGAAGTAGACAGCACCGGAAGAACCGTGGTTCGGCAAATAAAGAAGGGAGTCCGTGACTTTTCCTTTGGTCGAATACTCGGTGAAGGCTCTTACAGCACGGTTTACCTTGCTACCGACCGCCAAACCCTCAAGGAGTACGCCATCAAAGTGCTCGAGAAGCGGCATATCATCAAGGAAAAGAAGATCAAATACGTCAATATTGAGAAGAATACTCTGAATCGTCTTACAGAACATCCTGGAATTGTTCGCCTTTATTACACTTTCCAGGATGAAACGTCCTTGTACTACGTGCTTGACCTTTGCAATGGCGGTGAATTGTTGGGCGTGCTTAAACGAACTGGCACATTTGATGTGGATTGCGTCAGGTTTTACGGCGCGCAAATACTTGACTCGATTGATTACATGCATTCTCGGGGTGTTATCCATCGTGATTTAAAGCCCGAGAATGTTTTGTTGGATGACCAAATGCATGTCAAGATCACCGACTTTGGTACCGCAAAACTCCTCAAAGACCCCCGCGAAGTACAAGACGCCCAATATACCGAGAGGGGCCAAAGTAGCAGGACAGTCTCATCACAGTGTGATTTTAATGACGACAATCGGGCTGCGTCCTTTGTTGGCACCGCGGAGTATGTCAGTCCTGAGCTCTTGACCCATAAAAGTGCTGGCAAGCCTAGCGATATATGGGCTTTCGGGTGCATCATATTTCAACTTCTGGCTGGACGCCCTCCATTTAAGGCTGGTAGTGAATATCTTACCTTTCAAAAGATTGTGAATCTAGAGTATGACTTTCCAACCGGGTTTCCTCCCTTGGCTCGAGACCTTATCGAAAGATGCTTAGTGGTGGACCCAGCCAGAAGGCTCACAATTGAGCACATTAAGAACCATGAGTTCTTTGACGGGCAGACATTCGGAAAGATTCTTTGGCGCACAAAAGCTCCTCGATTACGGCCCTACATTCCTCCAGCTCAGGAGCCAACCATCATACAACTGAATGGCTTGTCTCCAGGGGCTGGTCCTTCAAACAGCAAGTCGGAATTCTCCAGGTCGACAGTGCATACTCAGCCTAGCGGTTCTAGCGCCGCTACTCGTCCTGTTCGGATAATCACTGAACTTCCACCACCAACTCAGTTAGACATCGAGTGGTCACCTGTTCTAACCAAGAACAACGAACGGATATTAAAGCTGGGTGACTTAATGGTTGTTTCAACGCCTTTGACTAACAATCTTCAGCGGAAAGGTTCTGATGACGGCCATAAGAAACTTTCTCGTTTCTTCGGTGGTAGTACTACGAAGAAAAGACAACGACTGGTCATGATTACTTCTAGTGGCCGTATCGTTCTAGCTCCTGCTGGTGGGGAAGAGAAGAGAGCAAAGCAGGAACTGTCTCTTTTGGCATCAGACTCATCATGGAAAACGCAACGTGATGCCAAGGGCCAGCTGGTTTGGTGTGTTGACACAGTAAGTATGTCACATCCTAGCGACGAAGAATGTCACTAATGCAGTACTAGGCTGGTTATCACTATACTTTCGAAGACACCAAGGCTGTGCCTACTGCTGGAGACGTGAAACCTTCAGCTGAAGAATGGGTCGAATGCCTTGACAAGGCTAAAGAAATAGCATTGTCTCAACTAAACAACACCCATAGTGATGATGGCCCGTTTGGGGAAATGGGATCTACAGTATCGAGTCCCGCAAGCACTTTGGGTGGCAGGGCTCATTTCTCTGATACTCAGGGCAGCCAAGATCGAAGTGGGCGGAATCATTTGAGTAAAACCCAACCTAGCCACGAGGATTTCAGCCCTAGGCGGAACAGGTTCAGCAAACGGCAGTCGCGAAACGGGCTTGGCTCCGCGTTCTGATATTCCAAATCAACCTAACTATCAATTCCGAACGACATACCCTCATTGAACATGGCTTCCCACATTTAGGTATTATTTTTCCGATTTCACGATACTTCGTCAAGTAGATACGATCACAGCATTATCAGCGAGGCGTACCAACTAGGTGGTTCTTTTTGTTTTTGTGGTCTTTTCATTTACTGGCTGGTGTCTATGCCACCGTTGTGGCTGATGGTTTTATTAGGGGATCAAGCTTACCTTTACTGGCCAGCCAGTCTTGCAAGCTTCACATGGTAAATCAATGATGAGGCGTTACCATGTCGGTGATCTGTGCCGGAAGAATTGTAGTCATCTCTAATTTAGCATTGCTCGCCATAGCAAGTACGGGGAATTTGGGCCTTCTAAACTTCCACAAGCCCAGTATTATATCTAACTACAACGCCGGACGCAAACGTCTCCGTGGAGTGAAGATTCTGCTTTTTCTAAACTGCCCAATGATATGGCACCTCGTAGCAAGCGGTAATAAGTCATGTTGAATCGATGTCTGTAAAAATGTGTAGCACGAAAGATATAGTTGTAAATCAAAAGTCGCTGCCACGTGGAAGTTACAGGAAGAATCTTTGAAGGGCAATTCCCGATGAAATTATCAGGTTAGTGACTCAACCTGCGAACAAACCCGTCATTAGGCTGGGCCAGATTCGAAGACTTGAACCAGGGCGCAGTCGTGGGGATGCCTGTAGGACAAATTAACGACATTCGCAATTTGAGATCACGTGATCGATCACATGCGCGCTCGCGTTCAAAACACGCCTCCAAGAGACATTAAGTACTTTTTCGGAGGCATCAACCGTGCTGAGGTTTATTAAGAGTCAATTAGCGACACAATGCAGCCACAGTATCGCAGCTATGCACAGCAGGTGCCTCAGAGATCTCCGCATGGCGCCAATCAACGTCGGGGTGGCATTGGTTGGTCTCATGATTTATCAACATCTCGTTCTTGATCGACAGGTGCTAACGTTGTCAAGGACCCATGATGTCGTCAGGTCCTCATCCCTCTGTACCCCTGACGCAGGCGCAGATTGTGCAACAACAGCAGGCACAAGCCCATGCAAACGAACTTGCGCGACGCCGCAGCCGCAAACCTACCGATAAAAATATCCCTGAAGGAGTTGAAGAAAGCATTATTGACCCCAACGCTGTTGACCGATACAAAGCATTGAGAGACGTTGAGAAAACACTTGACGCTTTCTCTACACGGAAAAGACTTGATATGTCTGACTTGATAAATCGAAATGCCGTCAAGGTAATATCTAAACCTCCTTAAAGAGTCAACATAGATCAAGCTAGCGCTTCGAGTATGGTGGGGCTAATGGACTTTCCAGCTTTCTAAAACACTCCGTATCTGGATCAGTAACACAGTAGAAGATCAGACTTGGCAGGATAATGGGCTGAATATTGATGCCTTCGACTTTACACCTAACATGGAAGCATCGTATCGGGTTAAGATTGAAGGTTGCTTGATAGATGCGGATGAACTTACTGAAAGACAAATGCCAATCACATGCGAAGAGAAAGACCCGGGCTCCGCATCGTCGAGGATTCGCTTCTCCCACTTCTTCAAAGCACTGACTGTGGACTTCGACAATTCCAGACTCAGACACGGGGCAGACCAAGCAGTTGAGTGGAAGAAACCAGAGTTATCAACTAAAACTTCGACCACCGCGATGAACTCAGCTGCAGATTTTGACGAGTTCACCTTCAAGAGGAATGGGGATGAGAACATGAATATTACTATTAACCTGCATCGTCATGAAGTTCCAGAGCGATATGAGCTCAGCCCCGAACTAGCTGAAGTAATCGATATGACTGAGGCGACTCAACAAGAGGCAGTCGCAGCGCTTTGGGAATACATAAGACTATGGAATCTCCAAGAAGATGAAGAAAAGCGCAATTTTCGTTGCGATGAGCCTCTCAAGAAGGTTTGCTTTGCCAAATTAAACCTGTTAGCGCCTCGGCTGACTTAAGCTTTAGGTTGTCGGGAGAGGCGACATAGGTTACATTCCGTTACTGAACGAGTATGTTACTCAGCATCTTCGTCCGCTGCCACCAATTAAATTGCCCTACACGGTTCGAGTTGATGAGAATTTTCACAAGGACCCTAAACCAACTATTTATGATGTGCAAGTATTGGTTGATGACCCGTTACGCTACTCACTTCAGCCTCTTGTCAACAGTACTGAATACATTACTACGCTGAAGGACATCAATTTACTTGATGAACAATTAGCTCGATTAATCCAAGCTACAGCAGTGTCGAAAGCTAAACACTCATTCTTCACTGCCCTAAGTGAGGATCCTACTAACTTTGTCAAGAACTGGCTCAGCTCCCAGAAGCGGGATTTGGAAGTAATTCTGGGAGATACCAGTAGAAGTGGTGGTGATTTGTTAACAACCGATGAATGGAGGCGAGGAGGTACAGATAGCGTGTGGGCAACGCAAAACGCTCGCGAAAGCGTCAATGTCTTGCTGTCAAGACAAAAATGAAGGGCGTATGGCGACACAAGTATCTTTTTTTTCCTGTCAGTTTTTGATACCTGACGGAGTGTTCGACTTGTTGAGCACAAGTTCTGTCAATATTTAGAAAGGGAAGGCGGGGCATTCAAAGGTATTGTTGGATTAAGGCTAGAGTGGCGTTTCATCACTGGCAGAGCAAATATGAGAAGGAACATTGGAGGACACCAAAGTATACCACGTCGATTTTGATTGACCATTGGTTGTCTGATTTTACAAGCGTCATATTCTCGTTCGAGCTTGCCATGGAACCAATAATCGATTTACTTGATTAAATGCAAACGCGAGACTATATACCTCTCGGAATACAGAAACAGGAACATGACTACAAGCATGTGTACCAAATGGTGTTATGATCCGATGGCGTGTGGACATGGCGTTATTTTCATATCTCCCCCGTCTCAGATGAAGGGAGTTCATCTCTGTGCTTGAACCGGATTAGGCGGCATATTCCGTATTTGCTTTATGAGAAATTCGCGTTCGTCAATAAATTGTTCGTCATCTGTTCGATCCTCGAGGAAGTGTGATAGAAATGTCAGAAGCTTGTCTCGGTTCATGATGAGAATCTTTTGCACTGCAATGGATTTATGAGGGTTGGCGACGAATACTTTGAATACGTGAAATCCTTCGTACTGAACCATCTTGCGGTCGTCCCGGAGCAGATTCATGCATATTTTTAGGTGGTCTCCACGATCAACATAAGCTGTCATGACACTGTAGTTCGACCGGTCCAATAATATCTCCCCCAACAATTTGATAGATTGCCGCTTGGTAACATAGCTACTTGACTGCACTAAGATGCTGTTGTATTTCTCGAAAAACATGTCGAAGTTGACTGACAGGTAGCGCGGAACAAGGTCTTTATGCCTTGTTAGAAGCTCCTGCGCAGATTCATCAGCCAGACATTATCGGACGGCCAATGAGGAACCAGCATACTCTGAATGTAGTGAAGGCATCGGCCGCAACCTCAAATGAACTCTTATCGATCCAGTCAAAGAACCTCCAAAAAACACCTCTTCCACTTTGCGGTCTTTCTCGGTCGATGGCGTTTAAACCTTTAGCGCTGGATCCTGGCTCGTCACTGTCATCGTAGAGAATCACTGCTGCTGCTGCCTCATTCTTGAGTAACTCTCGTAACACAGAACCGGCCGGCATTGCGCTTTCTTTGTGGTCGTATGCTCGACACAATTCGACAAGAACCTGCGGCCTATTATAAACGACATAGGACAGAGCCATCGGGTCGCTTTTTGGAGCAGCTGATGCTGGTCGAAATCGGAAAACATATGAGAATACGACCTGAGTATCCTTTCGAGATTCAAATGGCAAGCGGTAGAGATTGATGGCGAGCAAGTGTAGGAGGTCTTCGTCTATGAGTCCTGTTACAAGCTGATATATTTGTTCAGGAGAGCTATCCGTTTCTAACGCTTTTTGTCAGACGTTGCAGTGGATATTCGTAAGACACTGGGAGTGTTGCCGCCGTGTTAAGCAACTTGCCTTGCGTTCCTTGAAGCACGACTTTCATCTGGCTCAGCACGCGAGCAAGCTCTTCTGCCTACGAGAGTCAGCCTCGGCAAGGCCGAATTATCCATTCAAATAACGAAGTGGTGAAATATAAACATACCTTGACGGTTGCGTTTGGGCCATCTAGCCGCGCTACATGCTCTCGTGCTTGCCTGGGTAAATCCGCGGTTGCCCGAGACCGTGCCCTGCCGAACAAAAAAGCCATCTTCAATAAGCTACGGGGTCTTGGACTTTGCAAAAACTCGAGTCGGCTTTCTACGTCAGTTAAATATGCACAAGCAACTTCAAATTGCAGATAGGTTGGGCTTGATTGCATAGCATGAGGTCGTGCTGAGACTAGGCGCGAATACTGGCGCTGGGATGTCAACAACTATCAGACCGCGTCTTGCTGGTCTTTCCCACCACGCCCTTAGTATTATCCACTACCCCCTACGTACCTAGGTACTTGGCATGAAAAGAAAATAGAAGTAGAGAGCGCCGTGACAATCATGGCCTTTCATAAACTTTCCACCGGTTGGTTGTCATATTAGGCTATTGCTTGAATAATTGTATGATACTTTAAATTTCTTCATTTATCTATTCATCCTGAGCGAATTCACGGCTTCGAGTCCAAGCATTAACTAGTGTGCGGTGCGTATTGGTCTACAAATGCAGTTGCTGCGTACCCCTCCCCCACCATGACTCAAGGCCCCACCTTGATTCACAAACGCACCATTTTCTTTGCTACCAGATTAACTACTTCTCTCTCGTTTGCTGTCCCAGGTGAGGCTAAAAAGAGGCGCGCTGTTTTACATAGCATCAAGCTGGAATTACTCCAACAAGGACTCGATATCGATACTCTCTTTAAGGAAGACAAAGGCTTGCACGAACTCTAAGACAGAGCTCGATTCAAAAGAGCAATGTCGATAGACTTCCCCAAGGAAGAGGTAGTGACCATTGAGAGATGGCGCACCATCAATGCTTTTCATCGCCAGGTATGAGATTGTGTTAGCTTTTTTTTTTTTTTGCAATTTCAAGCTCAAAAACAATGACAAAAAAAAAGGTGCGTCTGCTAAGAACTTAAATTCATGAAGCTCGAATTATCCGAAGGTCGCCCTCTATACACATTTTATGATGGTCCGCCTTTTGCAACAGGCCTTCCTCATTACGGCCATTTGTTGACATCTACTATCAAGGACATTATTCCCCGCTATTGGTCTATGAAGGGATACCATGTCGAACGTCGCTTCGGCTGGGATACCCACGGTTTACCAATAGAGCACGAAATTGATAAGAAATTAGGCATTTCCGGAAAAGCAGCAGTTACCAAGTTTGGAATTGAGAAGTACAATGAGGAATGCCGTGCTATCGTTATGCGCTACGCTTCTGAATGGCGATCGACGATTGAGCGCCTCGGTCGTTGGATAGATTTCGACAATGATTATAAGGTTAGCACTTTCGTTTACTTGCACGCTACGTCAAGACTAATTCGGCTTACTAGACTATGGACCCGAAATTCATGGAATCACTGTGGTGGGTATTCAAGCAACTCTTCGATAAGGGACAAGTTTATCAAGGCCATCGAGTGATGCCATATTCCACTGTGCTTACAACTGCGCTGAGTAATTTTGAAGCCAACCAAAATTATCAAGACGTGACTGATCCTGCAGTGGTGGTTTCATTCCCCCTTTTGGATGACCCCAACGTTCATCTCTTGGCATGGACGACCACTCCATGGACACTGCCTTCCCATACCGGCCTTGCCGTTCACCCGGACTTCGAGTACATCAAGATTCATGATGAGAAGTCTGGCAAAATCTTCGTCCTTCTGGAACAGCTTCTTGGTACATTGTACAAAGATCCAAAGAAAGCCAAATTCTCTTTGGTTGGGAAGGTCAAAGGAAAAGACATGCTTGGATGGCGGTACAAACCACTTTTCGACTATTTTTATGACGAGTTCAAGGATTTCGGCTTCAGAGTCCTCAATGGAACTTACGTGACAGCTGAAAGTGGTACGGGAATTGTGCATCAGGCACCAGCTTTCGGTGAAGAAGATTACAATGTCGCTGTTGCCGCAGGCGTTATCAACGAGAAACGACCACCTCCAGATCCACTCGATGATACCGGCCACTTTATTGCCAAGGTCTCAGATTTTGAGGGGTTGCACGTAAAGGAAGCAGATAAACATATAATCAAGTACCTCAAAGCGGCAGATCGTCTAGTTGTCGAATCACAGTTGCGTCACTCTTATCCTATGTGTCCCAGGTCAGACACCCCTCTCATCTATCGCGCGGTGCCTTCATGGTTCATAAGGATTCCGGAAATCATTCCAGACATGTTAAAGAATATTGAAGGATCTCACTGGGTTCCTTCATTTGTCAAGGAGCGTCGATTTGCAAGCTGGATAGCAAATGCTCGAGATTGGAATGTTGGCAGGAATCGTTACTGGGGTACACCAATTCCGTTATGGGTCAGTGATGACCTAGAAGAAAAAGTTTGCGTTGGCAGTGTGGAGGAACTTCGAGAACTCAGCGGTTATAAAGGCCAGCTTGATGATATTCACAGAGACAAGGTTGATCATATAACCATTCCAAGCAAACAGGGCAAGGGAACACTGAGAAGAGTGGATGAAGTTTTCGATTGCTGGTTTGAATCCGGAAGCATGCCATATGCAAGCCAACATTATCCCTTTGAGAATGTCGGAAAGTTTGAGAAATCATTCCCGGGTAATTTTATCGCTGAAGGACTCGATCAAACGAGAGGTTGGTTCTACACGCTTCTCGTTTTGGGAACACACTTATTTGGCCGCTCACCATTCCAAAACTGTGTTGTAAACGGTATTGTTTTGGCAGAAGATGGCAAAAAGATGTCCAAGAGGCTGAAGAATTACCCCGATCCTTCAACTGTAATGGATAAGTATGGCTCAGATGCCCTGCGACTCTACCTGATTAATTCTCCAGTCGTTCGAGCGGAACCATTACGATTCAAGGAATCTGGAGTCAAGGAAGTTGTGCAAAAAGTCCTTCTACCCTTATGGAACAGTTATAAGTTCTTTGAAGGCCAAACAGCTCTCCTTAAAAAAACAGAGGGAGTGGACTACATGTGGAATCCGGAAATGGAAGCCAACAACGAAAACGTGATGGACCGCTGGATCTTGGCAAGTTGTCAAAGTCTTTTGGAGTTCGTGAACGCGGAAATGCGAGGTAAGATTCGTCCATCCAAACAGTTGATCTACTTCTCACAACAGTACAGGATACCGACTCTACACTGTTGTGCCACGACTTCTCGAGCTCATCGACAACACCACGAATTGGTATATTCGATTCAATCGTCGACGGCTCAAGGGAGAAAATGGCCTTCAAGACACACAGCATGCATTAAATGCGTTGTTTGAAGTCTTGTACACGCTCTGTCGCGGTCTGGCTCCATTCACACCATTTCTATCAGACACCATCTACCTCAAGCTGTTGGCCCACATACCCAAAAATTTACAGGCCGAAGATCCTCGTAGCGTGCACTTCTTGCCCTTCCCTGAAGTCAGACAAGATTTGTTCAATTCCGAGGTTGAAAGGAGAGTTTCCAGAATGCAACGTGTTATCGAACTAGCTAGAGTCTCTCGAGAACGGAGAGGTATAGGTCTGAAGACACCTCTGAAGACCCTGGTTGTCATACACCACGATCTCCAGTATCTGCAGGATGTGAAGTCATTGGAGGGTTATATCACAGAGGAACTCAACATCCGAGATCTTGTGCTTTCTAACGATGAGGCGAGCTACGATGTTCAATTGAGCGTCACGGCAGACTGGCCTGTTCTTGGCAAGAAGCTAAGGAAAGACATGGCCCGCGTTAAAAAAGCCCTTCCAAATTTGAGCAGCGAACAAGTTCAAGAATATTTGCAGATGGGGAAAATCATTGTGGACGGTATTGCACTGGAAGCAGGAGATCTCGTCGTGCGACGTAGCCTGCAGGAAGGTGCAACTTCCAAAAGTCTGGAAATCAATACGGACAACGAGGTTCTCACGATTCTAGACTCCGAAATTCACCCTGAATTGGCCCAAGAAGGCTTGGCGAGAGAGATTATCAACCGTGTGCAGAGATTACGCAAAAAGGCGGGCCTTCAGGCCACAGACGATGTCAAGATGGAATATCTAGTCTTGTCTGATCCTGAAGACATAGGACTGGCGCAAGCCTTAACCGCACAGTCTACTGCCATAGAAAAGACCTTACGAGGGCCTCTTGCACCTATTCTCGCTGATATTGAGAGAACACGGGTGATAGCAGAAGAACAGCAAGAGGTGCAGCAAGCCAGATTCTTGCTCCGCTTGCTAAGGTTCTGATAATCCTGAGCCATCGCCTGATCACTCACAATTTTCAGAATCCAGTGAACTGTTAATGGCCGTATGGCTGATTGGACTTAAGAGAAATTAAATTATGCACTTTATTTCTCAATGGTAGAAATTCCAGTAGAAAATTATATCTCTTATTACCATTTTTTTTATCTTTTAGATATCGCTTTCTATTGTTCTATTAGTTCGTCTTTTGAACTACGAATCACATTTCAAACTAAGTTCAAACTTACTAGGTAACAATCCCTGAGTTTCATGAACTCTTTGGCACACATGCCTTTCTCCACAGTATTATAGTCGGCTACTATGCATTTTCCATAAACTGCTGACTGGGAGACCGCATCGATTAACATCGAACTGAAGCGTCAATCCCTTCTGGCCGAACTTACCTGAGCAGAACATTGTAAAGCTGCGTAAGCAAGCTTGTGGACTTGGCGATGCCCGGAGACTTGAGGAGGCATAGGAATTGGGTGCTGGTTGCGATGGACGAGTTGATGCCCGACCGATTCTGCCTCGTCAACGACTAAGAATCAGCTTGTTGTAGAGTCACCTCTTGAAGTTTTGGATGATGACACGCAAGATTCTACTCCTATGCCGAGCCAGATTTCGTAGGAATAGATTGGTTCCGAGGGGTATTAGAAGTTAATGATTTATTCATTCTGAAAATCAAGCATCTAATGTGTTCTGATGTGGAAAAGTAAAAGGTTCCATTATCGTACGCTTACATAATGTCGCCTCACGGTTGCCAGTGTTGCACGTGGCCACGTCTCATTTTTGGCGACAGCCAGCGCTCCACTTCTAGCGCCGCGTCCAAGTCAGGCGGCGCGTTCTTTCATTGCAACTAGACTTGCAGATTGGCAAACACGATATATCTGCCGCCAAAGTAGCGAAATTTCTTCCCTGGGAGCTTATATCGTGTTATGCTGACCAGGGATATGGTCTCGGTCGATAATGACCAAGAACTGCCAGCTTAAGTGAGTCATCTTGTCAGGTTCGAATATCGAGAACAATATCAAACTGACGCTAAATGCAGTGGCGCAAATCGGAATTGCGCTGGAAAATCAAGATCATGTTTTAGATCTCGAAGATGGCCAGACTAGCAACTCTTCGTGGGTCTTATCAAAGCAAGAACCATACTATTCTAATAGAGGTACGTACCACTTACGGGCATATGTTCCTTCGTTTATTCTTAGGTTAATACAGAACCCTACAGATATTGCAATTCTGCACTCTATTGTATCTACAGCCCAGCAGAAACTTGATGACTCGCGTTATCCGAAACCACTCCCCGCAGCCGTTCTTTTCGAAGCGTATGATAACGTTCTTCCAACGTTTGGGATTGATCCAGACTCGGACCATCATCTCTCTGCTTTGGTGTTCCGTATTGGAGGTGAATCTGGAAATGGGTCATTGTTGGAAAAATTCCATCGATTGATGAATCGCATGGGTATTCTTGTCGAATTCGATGATAATGATGAGACGACACCTGATCATCGTCGTAGTTCATCCTCCGATTCTCGCCACGAACCTTTCAAAGGCCCTATATCCCAAGTATTCGGGTCACAGTTACCCAGTAAAGAGCATGGAGCTGTTATTCGCAACCGGTATCTAGAAAACTTGTCTGCGAAGGTTGCTGGTAGCGACTCAAGTTCTCGAAGTAACGTTTTGAGCGACTTGAAGGTGTCCCAAGACGACGAACGGATACTGCCAGCTCCTAATGGTGCTCTACAGTTCGAGAAGCAACGCAAGGATGTTTCTGCCGACCAAGTGCGGCCTGGATACAAGCTGGAAACTCACCATACGTTGAAACCTTCTCAAAAGCCAGCTGCCGGCGTCAAGTCAAACGTTGTGAACTGGAAATCCCAGAAACAGTCCATAGTATCCGTCATAGATCGGTGGCGCAACGTTGCCTCTGGGAAAATCTTCCCTGACTCAACATATCGATCGAGTCAATCGCCCAAACACGATCACAAAAAGCTTTTGAAACCAATAAATACTGCAAGTATGGCTAGAGCTTTATCTATGATTGAAGACAATAGGTCTCCAGAACAGCCATCTTTAGAGGCAGAAGCACACAATCGAGTTACTTTGGACGACGACGTCTTTTTGCAAAGAGCAGTTCGAGCCCGACAAATATATCTTGCGAGCAGAATTTTCAGTCGATGGGTCGACGAAACCGTCAAGCGACTGGAACGAGATTCTGTTGCCAGAAGACACATGGTTCGTTTCCGGTGTTTCAGCAGCTGGATCCAATCACCATATTCGAAGCTGCCTACAGCCAGGCGTTTGAAAGCTCTCCTGGCATTCAAGAAGCTGCAGCGTGTCGTAAGATGTCATCAAGCACAGCTTGAATTAGCCGCATCTGTAATGGCTGCAGCGCAAATGAGTAAAAAGGCCTCACAGTTTCTCAACCTCTGGTTGAGTTGTGTCTCGTGCAAACTATATACTGATGCAACAAATCGACTAATACAATCAGGGTTGATTCATCGTTGGCTAGGACAGGTTCACAATATCAGTGAAAGGGGGAGCAGGCTGGTTAGCATTTTCCATCACAGCAGGAACATGTGTTTTGTTGCCCACTGGGTTGAAAGCGTGAGAAATCAGAGACTCCAAGCCAGGTCAGCTCAAAAACTTGCCGCGACTCTCAAATATCTTCGCTGGCTCCGGACTTGGAGAGTCTTTGCGGATATCGGCCGCCAAGCTGAATCGTGTAGACGATTCCTTGCGCTGGATCAATGCGTCCGGTATCTTGATATCTGGCAGCTTCGAGCACGCGCCGAAGGGTTTCGCTGCAAATGCGAGTACACATCTGCTATGCGTTTCATGGATGCGTGGACTAAAATGCATTTGCGCCGCTCAGCGCTAAAAGTTTTGTCAATTGGTTCTGTGAGGTCCCGCTCTTCAATGATGCTAACACGCCGCCTCGAAAGTTTCACTCAAATCCAGCTGCAGTTGGGTATATTGAGTCGTAGAGCACAGTGGTACATTCGCGCTACATACCTGTTGGAACATTTCGGGCGCGCTGTCAAACGAAGGAAGCACCAGATGAAATTATTGGTGCGCCGATATTTAATGATGAGATACACTCAAGTCTCTTCCCGAAGACGGCAACGTAGCTTCTACACGGCCCTACATCGATGGCATATGCGAATGTTCGGAATACAGTCAATGGAAAGAGCGGTCGATGAATATCAAACATTAAACAATATCAATCGCAGGCAAGCAGTTTATATGCTCTGGAGAAGATATGCTGTTCAAAGCTGCACATCTCGGGCTGGTGCGCTCAACTATCGAAGGCATATTTTTTTGCACAAGTGGCAAAAGCATGCTCTAGTGAACCAACAGCAAGCGAGAGGCGCTACACAGTTGTGGTTAGCTGAGCAGCAACTCCAGTTCTTGAAGGCTTGGACGATATCAACTCTTCAAAAGAGTGGTCAGGCACACTCGGCAGCTATGGTTCAGAATAGGCACCAGCGGGATAATCGAAATAGAGCGTTCCAGCGATGGAGACAAATCACGAGTTCATCTCGGCCCGTGGAGGTTGTCCAGACATTACAGTCGCCAGCCACCGCTGGGCTGAAAAGCTCTTATAAGCCTAGTTGGAGACAGTCAAAACGACGAACGCTCTTTCGGCAATTCGACTACGACCAAGGCACTTTATCTCCGATTCAAACTCCTTCTCGCTCGACAGGAAGTCTGTTTCCTTCGACTCAGGCGCCTCCATTGCGTTTCTTAGATCCTGTGGATGAAGTCCAGGAGAAGAATTCTGACGTTCGGAAACCTGACATGGGAAAGCAAGGTCTAGCTTCTCGCAGTGTCATGTCTGGACTAGGCGGTGTGCCAACGACCACGCCGAAAGTGCCAGTGCCTGCCTACATGCAACTCTCACCACAGACTCGTTCAGTATGGGCAGGTATTCAGAAGCAACACTCGCCGGTCAAATGGAATCGAGCACGACCGACTGGCGGCGGCGGCCATGCCAGTCACGCAACGAACAGTGTCGTCGCAACGAGTCGGCCCTGGGACAGTGCAGAAGATGCGAACGTATCTCGGCAGAAGTTGAATGGAGAGCACGACTTGCGCGACAATTTTCTGAAGCATGCGTATTCAAGGTCTGCATTTACGAGAACTGTTCCAATGGAAGTGGGCAGTTCACGGTTCAGCTTGCATGCTGGACCTGAAACACCTTTGGCGGGCAAGAATAACACGCAAGGTGATGGGCACAGCGCTGGATAGCATGAGGAAATGGCTGTATGGCGATGGCTTTGGCATATTGATGCTTGACGGGTCGACTATAGATTATAAATGTATGGATGGGGCAATGGATCGCGGCGTGTCATTCAATACGCCTCTCCGTTATATAGAAGAATGACAAATGTAATAGTGGTGGACCGTGTAGCGGGCGGTGGTTTCAGGTATTCGTTGGCTATCTCTTTGCTTTCACATACATGCTTGGCCAATATTTCTCAGAAGTTCGTCCCTTGCCCGTGTCCTTTTTGTGACAATCACCCCATTTTCCGGTCGTTTGCTGATTCTATCACATCAGTTAGATAATGATCTCGTTGCGGATGCGTCGTTCTGCGACTGGGAGACATGTTCGGCTGGGTGGGCTGTCTCGCCAAATTTGGTTGATGCCTTGTAGAGTTAGCAACTATCACCGAGCTCGTACCATAAATCGGGGCGACCAAAAATTATGAGCTAGTCAAACAGGTGAGTTCAGAGGTACTTTTCTAGTGTACTAATTTACAACATGATATAAGTACCAGCAAAGCATCCGAGTCATAATATAGATACCTACATTGCACAGCTCGCGGTTCTTGGCCGACTAAAGGTCGCTTCAGATCCTGCGCCCGAGCCAGGATAGAGTTGGGCACCCCGTGAGAGCCGTCTCGGCGTCGAAGAAATGCAGTTTATCAGAAGGAGTATGCAAACATACAGCAACGAATTTTGAATCGTGGAGCAGCAAGTGAGTGATTTAACAGACATTTCATTGTTAAAGGTACTAGGTAGACTCCTGTGCCAGATACCGTCGCGCGCCACCCGATTTTTGGACAGATGTTGATAATAATGACCACTTGAAAAGCCCTGATATCATATCTTTTTTTTCGTGGTGGGCGTCACTAAGCTCTATTTAGTTTAGAGTATCCATTGCTGAGGACCTAGTCGTCGAAATTGGACAATTACTAAGATCTTTACATGTACCGATCTAGGGGGCCTGACAACCGCAATCCATGTCAGAACATTTCCCGCAACTCGGTTACGATGTCCCACTGTTTGGCGCTTAGTTGCCGCTGCATGTTGGAAAATTCGTTACTGCATGTTTATATTCAATCAGAAGCTAGATGGCTTCTAAAACCCCTTAGTACCATAGCTCCGGAGTTCGACAATGGAGGTTCTGTAACTCTCCTTTCGGGCTTCTAGGTTACCGTTAGTGCAGAAATGCCTCTGCCGATTACTACGCGGCTAAGTGGCTTGCAAGTTCGACCTTCCTCGTCACGGCACTAGCAGTCCTGAAAAACTTGACCTTTTAAGGGGTGAGTCGTGACTTTCCATATTTACGCCCTGGGCATCCCATATCTGGGCGAAGGGCGTACAGGGCCGGGTCTAGGGAAGCTCTGGTGGTGTGTCGCAAGAGCGGCACGTCATGGCCCTTGTCTTTTTGCCAGTTAATATCGATATATTTGTCGACCCAAACTCCACTCTTCCCAACAGGCTACCGTCAATCTTTAAAGGTGTAGTCAAGAAGTCGGTTGTGGCGACCACAGCAGGGACGCCACACAATCTCGACAACAAGTCAAAAGTAACGTGAGTAAGTAGAGCGCTTACGGATCAAATAGTCTAATAGCTTAAATATCAAATATCGGGCATGTTTAAGTTGCAGTATCGACTCCTAAATCTTCATAGTCAATATTAGTGCTATTTCCAAAGCTGTAATGGTCGGTCAATTTCAACAACCAAAGAGGGAGAAAAGAGCGTGCACATAACACCACAAATTGATTTATAGAGCAAATTACTTGGCTGACGCACAGCTTGCTTCCCTGTTGTTAGTTTCTGACTACAGTGTGGGAATGCCTCTACATAATCAATCTTATGACATTGTCCTGTCCGCTCATCCTGCGTCGCCCATGTCTCACTGAGGTCACCTTTCACACAGCACGATACTAACTGATAATTCGCAACACCACATTCCCTACAATTCACCTACCCCTACACCTTGTCCTACATACAAACCATAGACTGAACACTATTATCAGCCCAATGATCCCTGGCTGTCAGCGTCCCCCACCACTTGCGCTGTCTTAAAACGCGGTATCCAGACAGAATACACCGCGTGCAACTTCCCTGACAAATAGGATCGTTTCGCTATAGGGTAGTACCGGAAGATAATGTAGTGGGACACATGTGGCATTACATAATACCGTCATTGCAAACCCATACGCCGAGCTAAGCAGGAAAAGGAACGCTTGGGCTGAGCTCTGACACCTGTGTACTGACCCCCCCCCCCCCGTCCCCCCCCCCAAAATGTACGTTCCATGGTAAGTAGAGACCGAGACTCAAATGGAAAGGGTCCAGCATCGAGAACAAGCGAAGACAACACGAACGCACACAGCCCAGACATGGTAGAACCAAGCAGCAGCCGGTAGCATGATTGCCGTCCTTCCTGGTCAGCCCCCAGCAAAGCTTCAAGGAATCACAAGTGGCTTCTGGAACGGCCGCCAGTACAATGTAAATTACATCCGTACCTAAACTCCCCCGGCGGAATAGAAGACGAAGCTGACAATACCGACAGGCGTACATAAGCGGCCATGCTTTCACAGTACTAAGCGGAGCCCATCGCGTCATTCAAACAGTCTACGACGACGATGAGCAAAAACTTGAGGCTATTATTTTGGATGATGTATCTGGGAAAATCGCGACCTGCACACTCAAGCAGGTTCGAATATATGGTCCACTGGCTCTGCATGGCGGGACCAAACGGGTTTGTGCTGATATCTATCAAATGTGTGTTATATCAAGCATCAACTGAAATGCGTGCAGTGGGCCTTGCAAACCGTCTTCGACATTCCTCGGTCGACATACCACACGCCATGCTTCCTGTCATGGGGTGGCTCCCAAGAACTACTCGTAGCCTCGGCCGCCCTATCACTGTTTACGACGCGCGACAGCCTGGCTAGAATTTGGCAGAAAGATCTACCAAATCCCGCCAAATCTGCTGTCATATCATATGACTCCGCATATGTTGCTTCCATAGGTCTATATGACCGCCTCGTGAAGGTTTGGAGGCGACTGAGCTATGCAACGGACGAAGTGCGGTTTGACATGTCGTATCTTCGACATCCGGACATCGTAGTTTCAACAAGATGGCGCCGTCCATCTCACGTGCAACAAGCGGTTGACAATGTACTATACACATCATGCATGGATCAGACAATCCGGATTTGGACCCCATTCGAGGCAATAGAGGGTCAGCACTGGCAACTGAGGGGCCAAGTAAATATGATCGAATCCGACATAAGCGCATCTATAGCAAACTTCCCTCCAATTACATTTATCTTGGACGGCAAGGACTTCACTGCAGCTGTGGAGCGAGCAGTCAAGGATCGCATGACCGATAATGACTGTACCGACCCCTGCGCGACTTTGGACAATCTTGTCACCGTCGCTAGCAAACATCCCGAGCTTTGCATCAAAATTGACTGTGCCGAAAATTTGACCGTCTGGGTGTTGGAAAACGTCGAAGCTAGCGCGTCTGATCCCTTCCAGGCATTACAAATCGCGCAGGTGCGGTTACCCCATCAAGGCATCTTCAATAGCTTCTTCAACCGGGGACTTGATGCGAGCGGTAGCTACCACATCCAGGTTCAAACCTACGTTGACAGGTCCACAGGCAAACTCCAGTTCCTCTTTCATTCAGTAGATGGTGCAATTGGAGTTTACGTGGCTAATTTGACAGATTTATTGGACCCTCTGACGAATGACCAACGACTCCAGTTATATACTGTTTGGACTGGACACACTGCGCCCGTCAAGAAGATTGTGAGAAATTTCAGCGGGCATACCATTGTGTCCCGAACCAACAGAGGAGAATGTATTCTCTGGAAACAATCGATACATCAACGCCAAGAGAAGAGCCAGGTTCTTTCACGCCATGCCACTATTCCTCAAGAAGGTAGCATTCAACGTATTTGTGTCCTACGCAAGGGAAGATTCGTCATTTTCTTATGCAGCAGTTCGGTTGTTCTTTGGGACTGCCGATCGCATGCTGCGACTGTACTAGCTCGGTGTTCTTTTGCTATCAATGGGATACCTTTGTGTCTGATAGTCCTACCCCGTTCTCAGGCAACAGAGTGTCGAATCGCCTATGTAGCAACAGTAGCATCAAGCGGACAAGGAGTTGTGTGGGAAGTAAAACTCCCTCAATATCTTGATCCCAACGCATGTGACGATTCCGCACAATTGACAGAATTCTGTCGGTTCGAACTAGACACAGCAGAGCCACTAAAATATGTTCTTCCTGTGGATCCTGCAGGGTCAACACCAGTCATGTCTGGTTTTCTTGATGTGTTTGCCCGAGACGTTGCCATATCATACACACACACTGGAAAGGTCAATTTCTGGACGGCCCGGGTTGACGTAAATCATCAAAATGTGGAGTGGCTGTCAACGTCGTCGACAGAAACTGGTCTCATTGAGCCAGCACTGGCAAGTGGCAGTATGCTCAAAAAAGCTGCTTTGGTCAACTCGACGAGATCGCAACTCACCATCTGGGACATTGGTGGTTCACGACTAGAGTATGAACAAGATTACAAGGCTCAGCATAGTGTACAGGATCTTGATTGGACCTCAACACCCGATACGCAGGCTGTCCTGGCTGTTGGGTTTCAGCATCGTGTCCTCTTGCTATCCCAAATGAGATTCGACTATCTTAACAAAGGGCCAGCCTGGGCACCAATACATGAGATCAATATTCAGGATCTCACAGCACATCCCATCGGTGACTCTGCCTGGCTGGCAAATGGATACTTGATTATTGGTGCTGGCAACCAGCTTCTCATCCATGATCGGCATATTGACGGAGGCGAGTCTGCTTTGATGTCGACGACCTATATCAACAGAGATGGCCGACATGACCTGTTCGAAGTAGTACAGAGATTCAATGGACCACTTCCCGTCTTTCATCCCCAATTCCTTAGTCAGTGCATTCTTGCTGGTAAATGGGAATTGGCCAAGAGTATACTGATAGCGTTGCACAAAACATTGAAATACATTGTCCCCGGGGACACGATAGATGATTATTTAGGTCTCCCGCTATCAAAATTCTACACTACAAGCGTAAGGGCTAGAAGGTATGAAGATATGGAAACGAAGCACTAACGTTCTTATCCAGGCTCCGCTTGCTGGTGAGCCCGCCAGAATGGAAGATCCTTTCACCTCCGCCATCGACAACGAGGACAGCGAGGATGTCTTTACTGATCAAACAGCCGCATCAATAAATGAGAAACTCACTAAGCTACGGCTGCCCCAACTCTCTGGTCACGAACAAATACAGCTCGCGGATATGATCGAGTGCGCGGCATCTGTGGAAAGCCATCGACGGTCGCTGGACGAGAATGGAGCTCGTTTCATGCTGTTTTTTCGTCAACACGCGCTTCGAAAAGGCCGCACAAGCGAAATACAGCTTTCTTGGCGAGAAATCAATTGGGCATTTCATTCAACCAGTCAGGACATACTTTTGGACCTTATTTCCCGACAAAATCATGGGTTGATGCAATGGGAACAAGCTCGTGAGAGCGGCGTCTTTATGTGGCTGTCGGATCTTACAAAACTCGTAAGTGTATATGAGAGCA
Organism: Atkinsonella hypoxylon; assembly: GCA_000729835.1. Lineage (NCBI taxonomy): Eukaryota > Fungi > Ascomycota > Sordariomycetes > Hypocreales > Clavicipitaceae > Atkinsonella > Atkinsonella hypoxylon. Next base: position 401,998 of record JFHB01000006.1, on the reverse strand, counting down.
AGCTACATGGGCTTGAAGATGCTAATATGCACCAGCGTAACCATTTTGAACTTGTAGCAAAGAACGAATATACAAAGAGCGAACTTAAGAATCCGGTTGATTGCAGCCTGTTTTATCTTGCATTACGCAAAAAGACAATGCTTCAAGGACTCTGGCGGATTGCAAGTTGGAACAAGGAGCAGTCTGCAACGCAAAAACTGCTTGCTCATGATTTTAATGATCCGAAGTGGCGAAGAACTGCTTTAAAAAATGCATATGCGCTGCTGAGCAAAAGACGCTTCCGTAAGTCAGTTGCAGATCCTCAAAAGAAGAAAAGGACTAATGTGTGAACTGACTCAACGTAGGTTATGCAGCGGCATTCTTCCTCCTGGCCGATCATCTTGAGGATGCTGTAGAGGTTTGCTTGCAGCAGCTGAAAGACATGCAATTGGCGATCGCCATCAGCCGTGTTTATGAAGGAGATGACGGTCCGGTCCTTCGAAAACTCGTACAAGATGAAGTTCTGTCAATGGCTGCTCGAGAAGGCAATCGCTGGCTAGCATCTTGGGCATTTTGGATGCTCGGTCGCAGAGACATGGCCGTTAGAGCCCTCATTGTAAGTGTTGCTTTATCCGCGTCTTGAAACTAGCATTGGCGCTTTTGATTGACGAACACGAGCAGATGCCTGTTTTTGCCCTTTTGGAGACCCCTTGCTCTCCTGACATCATGTCGCGTATATTTTTGACCGACGACCCAGCTCTTGTTGTCCTCTATTCTCAGCTGCGCCCTCGAACACTTCAAACACTCAGGGGAGCCTCAAAAGTAACACCAAAAGTCGAGTGGGAATTTGTGCTTCATAGCGCGAAACTCTATGACCGAATGGGTTGTGACCTCCTTGGTTTAGACCTTGGTAAGTGGGGAAGCTTGGTGTCATGCTGGGCGCGTAATCACTCCTTCTCAGTCTTCTCGCTTCCTCTTGCTTCTCATCAGTGCGAGCCGATTCTGACGTGTGCCATCGTTATAGTGCGTAATTGGGAGTTTCAACAAGTTGCAATAACTGGCTTCGGAGGTGAAGTGAATACTCTGAAACTCCTTCGACGTAGAAGTTCCTTGGTAGTAGACGATTTGTCCGCGTCAAGACGTGGCTTATATGTTGAGCAGCCTGATAAGGGAAGAAAATCACCGCAATCACAAGAACCACCTGCCAGCGCGTTTGTAGAACCTGATACATCCTCATTATTAGATAGCTTTGGTTTATAGTCGATACCTTTGACAACTTTTAATGTGTATTTATATAGCCGCCCTAAGAAAATGGCACTCGGCTGCATAATAACAGATGATGGACCAAAATAAACGTAGAAAATCATGTATCCATGGGTTGTCCTGGTAGACGCATTATGACTCCCGATCATGGCTTAGTCATGTTTACGCTGGAGCCTAGGGGTTACCAGCAATGAGAGACTATTTGTAAGCATGAGCTCCCCGACTTTGTGCGGTTGGTATGCTCTTCATACATCTCTTGACCCCTAAAGTTCTGAATCATAGCGGCAGTATGTCTCCCGGGCCATCGCTCGTCCAGGGCAGGAGCTTCACTCTTCGCGGCGTGGTGGCTGGGTTGGCCGTGGGAACAATTATCTGTGCAGCCAATGTTTACTTTGGACTACAGACTGGTTGGGTTTCCATCATGTCAATGCCTGCTAGCCTCATGGGGTTTGGCATATTCAGAGCTCTTCGACCTCACTTGAACTTTCCATTCTCTCCCGTGGAAAATGTGCTTTTGCAGAGCGTTGCTGGCGGGATGGCCATCATGCCACTTGGGTGTGGGTTTGTTGGAGTGGTGGGTTCTATCTAGGTCAGTCTCCTTCATCCGCACGCGCAGTGTTGACTTTTTCTATGAATAGATACCAGCTATGACATATCTGCTAAAATCCAATGAAAATGGACCCATCTCCTTGAGCACCACGCAGCTCATAGTGTGGTCACTTGGGTTGTGTTATTTTGGTGTAATATTTGCGGTACCACTGTCAGTTTTTCCTTTCGGTATTTCGGAAACACAAGGATTTTTCATTCCTTTGCAAAGCGAAATCACTAATATAAATGTCTTTCGATCGTGTGCATAGACGGCGACAAGTCATCATCCGAGAGCGACTCAAATTTCCTAGTGGCTTCAGTACAGCGGTACTAATATCAATGCTTCATGGTCAAGGGCCCCGTGATTCTAAGCCAGAGGAGCTCGACAGAGCTGCTCAGGGTGGTTTTGCAAGCCTTGTGCCCCCAGACAATGCACAAGTATCCTGTGCGCATGATTCAAGTAGCCTTGAGGGTGAAAACAGCTCGCATGCGATCTCATCCAACCCACCCGATTGGGCATCAAACATGCGCCTACTTCTTGTGTGTTTCCTAGTTTCTGGACTTTTAACCATATTGACATACTTCCTTCCAAGCCTGCGAAACATCCCTATTTTCGGCGTTGTTGCGGCAGAGAAATGGCTGTGGACACTCAACCCCAGCTTGGCCTACGTTGGTCAAGGCGTTATCATGGGCACTGAAACTACATTACACATGACTTTTGGGGCCATAGTGGGATGGGCCTTACTCAGCCCATTAGCCAAGTACAAAGGCTGGGCCCGCGGGCCGGTGGATGATTGGGAACATGGCAGTAAAGGCTGGATTGTTTGGGTATCTCTCGCGATTATGTTGGTTGATGCAATTATCAGCCTTGGGTATGTCGGCTTTCGATCTGTCCTTCGCTCTGATCTTATGGTCTATATCAAGAAACGGAAACTTGATTTGAGGTTCCCAGGAGGTCAGCTGTTTGGACGATCATCTCAAAGGTACTCATTGATACAGACGGAGGACAACGCAGATTGCCATGATCCCACGTCAATGACAAACGGAATTATGCGAGAGGCCGACGGCTCATCAGATGACTCGAACAGCACTGCACCTGATGCGCCATCAGATCAGCTAATCAGTGGATGGCTGGTAAGTATTGGACTCGTGCTATCTATTCTACTGTGTATAGGAACCATCCATTTCGTCTTTGGAGACCTTGTACCCTTGTTCGCAACTGTTATCGCCGTTTTTATGGCTCTGATATTGAGTATCATGGGCGTCCGGGCCCTTGGAGAAACAGATCTTAATCCAGTCTCTGGTATCAGCAAGCTTGCCCAGCTCTTCTTTGCCCTCATTATTCCCCAGTCGAATAAATCAAGCGTTTTGATCAACCTTGTTGCTGGTGCTGTGGTAAGAGCCCCCATCTGGTAGTCTGAGTAATTGAACCTAGTCATCCTATTTGTTGGAAAGGTTACCCGAGGCACTGACGTTGTCCCGTTCCATTTCAGTCTGAAGCTGTAAGTTGTTCGTCCACCAAATGCATACCAATCGCCCTTCTAATATTCGTTTCATTTAGGGAGCATTGCAAGCAGGCGATCTTATGCAGGATTTGAAAACCGGACACCTTCTTGGAGCGGCCCCAAAGGCCCAATTCTGGGGACAAGTTGTTGGCGCTACGGCTGGAGCGATTTTGAGCGTCTTCCTTTACCAGATTTATACCTCGTCAGTATAAATGCTGCTGTATTTACATCCAGGACCCGACTTGCTAACGACCTGTTTCGAAGCGTATATCCCATCCCAGGTGATCTTTTTCAGGTTCCGACGGCGTATGTTTGGATTTTCACGGCAAGGTTGGTCACGGGTCAAGGCTTGCCATATATGGCAAAAGAATGGGCCATTGGATCTGGCATTATCTTTGCTTGTACAACACTCCTCCGTACTTTCGCCGTAGGCAAATGGTGGCGACCATTTATTCCAGGAGGTATTGCGGTAGCAATTGGTAAGCCCGATATACCCTTCTTCACCTGGTATTCCTAACGTGGCTCAGGAATATTTAATATCCCATCATTCACTCTGGCTCGAGCAGTAGGCGGAATCGGATGCTGGTACTGGACAACGGTCCTAAAGAAGTCGAACACCCGACTAATCATTTTGGCATCAGTACGCTAAGCATAGGTTTTGATATATCAAAGAAACGTGGCTAACCTGGTCCTAAGGGCTTCATCTTGGGGGAAGGTTTCTTGAGCGTCGTGAACATACTACTCCAGGGGCTGAAATTTCCCCACTGGTAGACTGAGATATGTTGACAATTCGTGGTACCGAGCATTCATTCACGAGTACTTGAAAGGGATGTGCCAAGTGATATTATTTCAACTTTAGCTATTGCTCAGAGGTATTTGGCCCTACCGCTCCAATCTGACTGTAATTTACCCATGATTAACAGTCTTCCCATCTAGTCATTATGAAGTAGTAATATTCTCCCGCTTCCCTGTATTTCTTCTAGATAAACATGGTTTCTGCCGTTCGTACCCAGACGAATTCCCTTGTCAAGTTATTGCGGAAGATAATACACCATAATATGAACAGTTATGCAAGATAAATGTGGTGTATTGATGAGATGTCGAACTAAATGGTCAGGAACTGGTACCCTAGTGTGACGAAATATTCATGACTGTCTCCCAAACGCCATGCATTTGACTATCTCAACTCCCAGGTCTGACTCATATCACCTTCTTTTGTGGGCCATGTAACCCGTAGCAGAAGAGCTCGTGCATTGTCTGAGTGAGTGGAAAAAGAGACTTGTCCAACAAGGCGATGAGAATGATGCATGATCTCCTTCATGTTTTGCGGATTTGTCAATAGCAGACCTTGTTTCCAGTGAGTTTCCGGACCATCTGGCCCAGTAGTGAAGGCCACATGTCCAGGAGAGGTGATTTTGAAGTCCGCGGGGGTTGTCGAGGCGGGGGGAGTTGATTCAAGTCTGGATGGCGAGAAGAAATTGTCAAACCAGATCAAGAAACCGTCAAAAGAATTTGTTTCTTCACCCATCGTTGTGCGCCAGTCAGCTGTAAAGCTCAGGTCCCGAGGATGACATGTGTATAAATCCAGCACTTTGAAAGGGCATGGTTGACCACAAAGCGAGGACTTGGGCATAGCTTGTATACGAACTTCGTCGCATATACCTTCCTGCATGGCTTTCATGTCAAAGCCATACACGTCTTGCCAGTATGACACATGGTCCGACATATACTCTTCGTCCTTCAAAGGTGCGATCCATAATATGGCTGAGCTGGGGACTAGAAGCCCGTCGCATTTGAGGTATCTGTCCCGGGCATATAAAACACTCGGTAGCATGGCTTCGTAAAGCAAGCAGTAGCCCATCCATTCACTAACAATGATATCGACCTTGTCGACGGGCAAGACAACTTCTTCTATGCTTCCTTTCACGCATGTGATTTGCCCGGAGAAGCCATTATTAAATACATTTTCTCGGGCTTTATCAATAATCTCCGATCTGTCGACGGCGATGACTTGTGCAGCCCCTGCTTTCGCACAAAACATGCTCAAGATTCCTGTATCAGTGTCAGCTCCGATAGCACTGACTTGGGTTCTTGAATTTGTAATTTACTACCTGTGCCGCATCCAATGTCAAGCACAATCTTATCTTTGAAGAGATGCTTGTTTTGATAAATGAAGTCTCTGTATGCATCGGTTCGAACAGAATCCTTCAACATCGTCTCATGGATTTCTGTGGCGAGTTTAGCCTCGTGACCATGCTAGTTTATGCCATTCGGTTGGGCTCTAATTCGTACCGTGTGCTGCATATGACTCAAAATAGTAGCTAGAAGCATCTTTCAACTTGGTATTCATCGATGATTTTGGAGCGTTATCGACGCCCCAGCGACGGTCTAGTGTCTGCTCTACGGCGAGTCGGTAATTGGCGAAGCTTTCGCGCATAGATTCCAACTCGGCCTCTAGCATCTTATTACGACTAAGAAGTTCATCGACTGGAGCCTCCAGTTCGTTCGCTGCAGCCTCCTCATCCTTGTTCAATGAATCCAGTATTTCATCAAGCGAAAATATGACAGCATCATTCTCAATGACCGGCATCAAGAAATGCTCAGCATCAATGTCGGCGCAAGAAATCTGTTTCGGTAGATCGGACCTATCTCGCACTCGGGTGCGAATAAAGTTTAGTAGCTTAACAGCACCAAGGAAATCGAGTTGCAGACGATTGATATTGTCGACTAAATCGAAGTTATGTGACTCTTTGCAATGCTCAAGCATCTCCTGCCATGAGGGGAAGGTCCGTCCGTCAAACAAAGACACGACATTGATATTCTCCACGTCTGGCTCGACATCGAGCCAATTGCTCTCTTCTGAAGTATCGGACGTCCGGCTAGGTGAAGGTGAGTCTTTTTTGGCGCGATCCATATTGGGTAGCTTGGTGGAGGAATAGTGATGATATTCGTTTGACCTTGGTGTCTATGACGGACAAAGAGCTTGTTCGACTAGCTTTGGTTTCCAGCCTTTTCTTAGGACTGCTTCAGAACGGGGAATTCTAGTTCTAAACGAAGAAATTGAGCAAGCCTGACATTTGATATATTGTGGCGCTACGTACGGAAAGTCAAGTCAAAAGTCCTGCCAGTGGGGAGGCCTGCCTAAAGCGGTCTAGTGCAGCAGAAAATATCTAAAATAAACTACAATAACGCAGCAAAAAATATAAAAAGCACTAATATAAATTATATATAAAAGTTAAACCTTTATTTAATAGCTCTAATAAATATTTTATTTATAGTTCTTAAATTAATACTAAGCTTAGTAGTAATAATTAGTGTATCTTATCTTTATAGCTAGCCTATTAAGGGATAGCTGTTAAGGCTATTATAATCTAATAGGTTAGGAGGGAGAAGAGGGGTAAGCCTATTATATATTTATTATAGGGCTTATAGCTTAATCAGCCAATTAGGTCTTCTGCAGCCTTAACAGGGGTCCATGCAACCGGCAGGACTTTTGACTTGACTCTCCGTAGCCCCTCCGTGGCGGGTAATTTGGGGTTTTTTTTTTTTTCTTATTCATTCAAGGTAGATCCACAAGTAACTTGGATCTCAGCAAAATGAAGCACCTTCCAATAGCGGGGGACCACCAAGATTGGCGGGTGGATCCAATACAACTCCCATCGTCAATCGCCAAACGGCAATCTCGCAGATCTTCTTCAATCGTCTTTCACACTATCTCCACCGCAATCTCCATCGCCATCACCATTATTATCTTCTTCTATGTCTGAAACCTCATCGCCAAGTTCCCGGAGACGCGCCTAGCGGGAACAAAAAAAAATAGAGTTAGACAGCCCTCTTGTCTCGCATACGAATGACACTTACCTTGCATCTGGCTACCTTCTCTTCTAAATCCCCGAAAACTATTAACAAATCATCGAGCTCGGCTTGTGCTGTGTTTTTCGCGGCGATTTCATTGGAAAGTTTTGCTCCGAGCTATTTCAATCAGAATTTGTCCGTATTAAATATCCCCAGGAATCTTGATCAGAGCTTACTGTCTCGGCCTCCGCATGCCGTTCTTCAGCCTTTACCGTAACCTCACGAAGCTGTACCTCCAGGTGTTCAGCCCGCGCTTCTACTTCTTTTCTCTTGTCAATTTCCGTGGCTAAAACTTTGTCGTGCTGTTCCCGGAGTCTCTGAACTTCTAGGTTTTTGTTCTTGTTGGCCTGTCTATGTGGTCAAATTTCTGCTGAACATATCTCAATCGTCAGAAGAAGACTCACCTTGATCAAGTCAACCTCGAGACGATTTATTGATGCCTTCAGGTCAGCTACTTCTGCTTCGGCTCGTAGACGGACTCGCTCGACCTCGGAATGAGCATCTTTCTGTACTTGAACCAAATCATTCTGAAGCTGTGTCTCTCTCGAGCTGATGTGACTCTGTGCTAATGCGGCTTGTTGCTCTAGCTTCAGTTGCATGGCCATCTGCTGCTGCTGAAATTCCCTATGAAAGCATGAGCAACCGTCCCAAGCACTTGATTATCGCAACATACCGAGTCTTTTCTTCATGAGTCTGCTCGGCTTGTCTCAGTGACACCTCGAGCTTAGAAAGCTCCATCGTGAGCCGTTCTGTTAAGCGGCGATGCTCCGCCTCGCGGTTATTAATTGTGTCTTCAAGAGATGCTATCTTGTTCTGTAATTCCCCCAGAGTGCGTTCCCTATCCTCCACCTGGCTCCGTAGAGAGTCTACAAGCTCCCGGGATATACCCCTTTGGACGCCATTAGCAATGACGGAAATCTCAAGCTCTGGTGCTCTGTCCATGGATCTTCCAACCCGACTGTAATTGTCTTTAAAAAAATTAACAAACGCTGCGTCGAAGAAAACATCCGGAAGGCCATTGCCGGTAGATGGATGGAACTTCTGCGAAGTTACTTCAAAATCTCGTATGAGCGGGTGGCTTCGAAGGCGAGTCAAGCGGTCTAAGTACTGCTCTCGATCCATCCCTTTCGTCATGATAGAGTGCAGATTCTTCCGGGGAAGCGGCGAATCTTTAGTTGAGAATTCGTATATCATACCAAGAAGCAACGCGCAAAGACCCTGCACTATGTCCCCGCCAGAGACAGATGGTTGGGTAACGGCTTGAATAAGACTCTGAACGTTACTTCCCTCAGCCAGAAAATCATTTACAGCGTCCAGATCCTCGAAAGTCCAACCTGAAAGTAACATCAAATAACCCACCAGAACCCTGGCGTCATCACCGCGAGATATACCAGATATGAGATGAGCTGCAACCATTTGGATGCTCGTAACAACCTCCTCGTCATTTGATGCATCGCCTTCCATGACAGTGAGTAGATTCGCCTTTGCTGCGGGATTGTCATGTAGTAAATGGAAGGCAAGGACCGAAGCAAACCACTGCCTGTAAGGATCGCGAGCAAATTTAATTGAATCTGGCCGCAAGAGTACGGTCAAGATGTTTGCAGACTCCTCGGCACCAGAAGTGTATCCATCTATTGCCCTTGACAGAAAGTGAAGTCTGATCTCGGAATGATCTGCAAAATAAGCCTTGAGGCATTCGCAGGCAGAATATCGAAGGTCAAAGCCTAGAGGATCAGACGTATTTAGGGTCAAATCCAACAAACCGTCAATAACGTACGTTTTTGCCGAAAGGTCTACACTTGAGCCTCCTACGTTATCTTCTGCAAGCAAGGGCGCTGGGACCATCAGCTGGGCAAAATTTTCTTGCAATGATTTGGAGCCTTTGATCATGTCACCGCATGTCGTCAAAGCCTGCACGAGCAATGTTACAACTCGCATTCGCGTCGACAAAATCTAAGGTATTTTCCTCACCTCTGCTTTGATCGCTATTTGACCGTCTGTGCGAGAAAATGCTAGCTGAAGAATGTTGTAAACCAAGCCATGCCTCCAGAACGCTTCTTGATTTACAGCCACACTAGCCGAGCCGGGAGTAAAGAAGAGGCGGAGGACTGCGAGAAAGGCGTAGATGTTTCGGTCACGCTGCGTTTGAGCCCATACTGCCATATCAGTATCCGACAGTTGGGACTTTAGCAAATCCTCGAGTAAAGTGGCTAGACTCGCGATACATCCGGATTCTCGAAACAGCGACTGATTCGACACGTTTCGACGCAGAAGGTTTGCTAGAAGAATTAGGCAATCCTCGACAGTTCGTCCGCCTTCTGCAAGTGATCCATCGACGGCCATGATAGCGAATATTCGTTCGAACGCGTTTTCAAAAGCCACTAGTTTCTGAAGTTCCCTCGAACCCGGGGTGAGTGAGATGAGCAAATTGATGCACTCATCGCGCACCGCTTCTCGTTTGTCCTCGAGGGTGGTGACGAGCCTGTTGATCCCCAACGGTGCAGTAAAGATACACTCTTCGGTTCGTTCAGAGCGTGCTGACAAGATGGCGGAAAGAAGCTGCAACGAGTAGAGACGAGAATAAAAGTCGCTAGATACGACAAAATCAAGCAGCAATGTGATATTTTCCTGTCTTTGGGTGAACTCATCTGCAACCCAGAGCAACACCTCATCAGAAGCTTCAGGACTTTCCTGGTTAGGGTTGAATAATAGCAAAAGTGTCTCCAGGACCACTTTCACGGTGTCGACATCATCGCCATCCTTGGCCAAGCTTCCGATTAGACTCCTCAAAGCACCGGATGCAACCGAAGCTGGAAAGTCTTTCGCAAAGCTTCGCAAGCCTAATATTGCGGCTCGTCGGTCCTCGAGCAAAGTCGCCGAATTGAGCCGCGCGCTAAGCACAGTTATGGTTTCGCCAACAGATTGTTTCGCTGGCGTCGTCGCAATAGAAAACATGTCGTCGAAAAGCCCAGTGCCATTGAAGGATTGGCTTCTCTCTCTGCAATTGAGCTCTCGTTGGAGCTTCAATAGCGAAGAAGGGCTCGCTTGGAAGTAGAGAGCTGTCTTTAAAAAGTGTCCGGTGAAGAGGCGCCTATCGACCTCGTGTCTGGCTGGAGACGAGCTGGGAGCTAAAATGCTACCGCAGCTTATCACTGGCAAATGGCATGAAGGTACAAAGCCTGAGTTCCAGAGCTCCACCACCTAAGGTACCGTCGACCTCCTTAGCCACATGCACAAATGGGGAGCTAGCCACAGGCACTTAACTTAAGTGAATGTAGTTCGTTGCCAAGAGTACCCAACCTAATGTTACCATTGAATGTATATGGCAAAATAAGTACAATCGCGCGCCAAGCCGGATTCTGGTGACATTGACCAGCTTGCTATGAATTATAGGACAGTTCAGCATTGTCAGGCAGAGATCTATGGCCATGTTTGTCCTGTCTTATTAGAGCTTACAGAATCGGGGTTGGCATGCGATGGCAGTCACAAAACGGCGGAAATGTGGATCAAAAGTGAGGCTAATGAATACTACTGGTGCATGCCTCCTAGAGGTACCTATCGAGGTACCTAGAGCCTTATGTAGATCCTAGTGTGGCTGCTGACAACTTCTAGAGAATGTCATGGCTGAGTAAGCAGGGAGTGGCTCTAGCCTAAAACATTGTTGGTACGCAAAAGGCAGATCGCGAGATAACTGGGATGCGCAAGCGACTTGGCCTTCATCCACACATCATCAGCTCATGATAATTGACTGCCAGAGCGTGGTTTGATATTGGCAATATGGGCATTCCAGCTGCCTTCAGATGGCTCTCCAACAAGTACCCGAAAATTATTTCACCAGTCATCGAAGACCAGCCAGTTGTCCTACCCGATGGATCGGTTGTGCCTGTTGACACTACGGGACGTAATCCCAACGGCGAGGAGTTTGATAATCTTTATCTTGACATGAACGGCATCGTGCATCCTTGCGCACACCCTGAGGACAAGCCGGCGCCAGCAGATGAGGAAGCAATGATGCTCGAAATCTTCAAATACACAGACCGTGTAGTAAATATGGTCAGACCGCGAAAACTTCTCATGATCGCCGTCGGTAAGACTTTCTTTCCTTCCCTGATAGTACAGGCAATGCTAACAGGTTCTTCCAGATGGAGTTGCGCCTAGAGCCAAAATGAATCAACAAAGATCAAGGCGTTTCCGTTCGGCGCAGGATGCGAAGGCGAAAGAGGAGAACAAGCAAGAGCTTCTAAAACTCGTTAAGCAGCAGAATGGTGGCGTACTGCCACCGGAACACTCTGGAAACATTGCTAAACAGGTTTTCGATACCAACTCGATCACGCCGGGAACACCGTTCATGGATATACTAGCAGTCAGCTTGCGATATTGGTGCCAATACAAACTCAACACTGATCCCGCTTGGGCCAACACGAAAGTTCTCATTTCCGATGCCACAGTTCCTGGAGAAGGCGAGCACAAAATCATGAACTTCATTCGGTCACAGAGAGCCAGCCCCGACCATGACCCGAACACGCGCCATGTGATCTATGGCCTGGATGCCGATCTGATCATGTTGGGCTTGGCCACGCACGAGCCTCACTTTCGCGTACTTCGGGAAGACGTTTTTTTTCAGGAACGCACCACCCGAATGTGCCAAATATGTGGGCAGAAAGGACACGAAGCCCGTAATTGCCGGGGCGAGGTGAAAGAGAAGACAAGCGATGCTGACGCGCCGCCAGCGCCATCCTCACTCAAGCCTTTTATATGGCTTCATGTGTCAGTCTTGCGAGAATATCTTGCAGTAGAGCTGGCTGTTCCCGGGCTACCTTTTCGGTTTGATCTGGAGCGAGCTATCGATGACTGGGTATTCATGTGCTGCTTTGTCGGCAATGATTTTTTGCCTCATCTTCCTGCCTTGGAAATTCGAGAGCATGGTATCGACACTTTGACAACCATATGGAGAAACAACCTACCCAAAATGGGGGGTTATGTCACCAAGGACGGTCATATAGATTTCGAGAGAGCTCAACGCATCCTGGATGGACTAGCAATGCAGGAAGATGGCATATTCAAACGTCGGAAAGAGCAAGAGGATCGCAGAGAAGCAAATGCCAAGAGAAGGAAGCTGCAGAATGAAAGTCAGTCGCGCGGAAACGGCCGCAGCGCGAACGGTGACAAGTACAGAAGCGGTCATCACGATCCTTCACGTGGTCTTTCCCTCCATCCAATCTCAACATATCCAAAAGAGCCGCCTCCAGTTATCACGCACGATATGGTTGTAAATAGGTCCAACGTACAAGATGCGAACACGGCCAATAAAAGTGCGGCAAGTGCAATGAGGGAACAGCTGCGAGCCGCCAAGCGAATGGAACCCTTTTCTGAAGCTGCCCCGTCTGTTCTAGGCAAGCGCAAAGCTTCAGACGAGGCAGACGATACCAAGCAGAAAGCACTTTCGGAGTCGGACCAGCCCGTTCCAAAGGACTCAGGCAAAGACGATGGCCCCGTCGACACGGTTCGACTCTGGGAGGATGGTTATGCCGACAGGTACTATCAACAGAAGTTTCATCGTCCACCTGAAGACATCGAGTTCAGGCACGGTGTAGCAAAAGCTTATGTGGAAGGCTTGGCATGGGTTCTGCTGTACTATTTCCAAGGTTGTCCTTCTTGGGAGTGGTACTACCCCTATCATTATGCTCCATTTGCTGCAGACTTCAAGAATATATCGAGCATGGAGGTTGTTTTTGAAAAGGGCAGAGTATCGAGACCATTTGAACAATTGATGAGTGTTTTACCAGCAGCTTCTCGACACGCTCTTCCTGCAGTATTCCATCCGCTCATGACAGAGAAGGACAGTGAAATCATCGACTTCTACCCGGAAGAATTTGAGGTAGACCTGAACGGCAAGAAGATGGCGTGGCAGGGCGTGGCTTTGTTACCATTCATTGACATGCCCCGGCTTTTGGCAGCCGTACAAGAAAAATACCCGTTATTGAGCTCAGCAGAGGCTGCAAGGAACGCTCCTGGCAAGGATGTGCTTGTTCTTTCGGAAAACAATGAAGGCCTTTACGATGACATCTTGACACGTTTCTATTCTAAGCGTCAAGAATCATCCAAATTTAAGTTGAATCCTAAATCAAGCGGTGGTTTATCTGGTAAGGTTGAGAAACAGGGTGGTGATTATGTGCCTCATAGGTCCTTAAACTATCCACTGGGGCGGAAAAGCATGCCAGATCTGGATTACGACAGATCAGTCAGGTAATGTCCTATAAAAATGGGGTTAAAGTCTCGCCGAGAGCTGCATGGATCTTCTAATGCCGAATACAGTGTATACTTTGAAACGCCACAGTTGCAACAATCACACAAGTCGATGTTGTTGCGAGGGGCGAAACCACCACCTGCTGCGCTCACTCCGAGTGACATAGAGGTGATTCGAGGCAAGATCGGTAGATCTTCGCGAGGGCCGGGGTATGCAGGGAAGAAATAGATGCGATGTTTAATCTATACTTATAAATTTTCGACAATGACGAATTTGACATGCGAATCGTTAAGACCCTTGAAGGCCATTTTTTTTATATATAATTATTTCGTTTTTGGGGAAAAAAACCCATTTTCTGGCGCAGCCGTACCCCTAACTAAACCATTAATCATTCCCTGGAATTGTCGCAAAAAAAATTATAGCGCTTGCAACAGGGAGAAATAGAACAAAAAATCTGCAACAATCCATAAAAATAAAATAAAATAACAATAAATTAGTGTCCCAAATGACAACGGGATTCAGCATATTTTTCCGCTGGCCATCCCTGCATCGTCCATTTTTCCTCAACTATGTCACCCCCCATGATCAAGGTATGCTCTAAGAGGCAACTGTCATGCTTCATTGTAGCTCCGCTTAATAGTCTACTTCCAGTACGCAGCACGCAGCGATTACCGATCTCTATTTTGTTTAGGTCGAACTTCCCTCTTGTATTGATGTGGGCAACAACACTCGCGTCATCTATCACAACTCTGTCACCCAGCGTGATGAGGTCTGGTTCAGTGAACATAAGATTAGGATTCCCGTTAGCAAACAGCGAGCAGTCATTGCCAATCTTCGCACCGAGCATGCGGAAGTAAAGAACGATCCAATTGGTTCCTGTCAGAAGACCAAGGATGCCCGTGCCGCGATAACATTGTCTCCTTATCTTTTCTATGCATAAGAAGAGCTGCCATCGTTGACAATATGGTGACTTATCCCAATCGTAGTTGCCTGGTTGTCGGCGGCCAAGCAATACCCGCTTAGATACTATCACTATGCCGAGAGCTAGAATAGCTTGCAGTGTCGTGAGAACAGCAATAGTCATCGCTGATAAACCGAACACGACACTGACTTCATAAACCATAGTGTTCTGTTTCGTAATGAAGCGATTCATTAGAAAGTTCACAATCTGTACTGATGAAATGTATGGCACATTCCAATAAAAGGCTGTCAGAACGGTCATGAAAGAAGAATAACAGAATATAGTGAACTGTCCCATAACGTAGTAGGGTGCGAGCTTTAAATAGAATGCCCTTCCGAAGGGCGAGATAGTCTCTAGAGATGGTTCATCCGCGCCATTGTCAGTGTCGTCAGGTCCCCTGAGCGTTTCGTCACTAGTACGGGGTGACGACTTCTTGGTATCGCTTCGATCTCCAGTGTCTTCACTGCTTATGCGCCGACGGGGTTGAGCCTTCTCTCGACCTCCTATGGTCAGACAAACGGCATCACCTCCTTTGGACCCGACGTACGTAGCGTCGGGCTCGTACTTGTGGTTGCGGCGTGTCAGAGCTCCAGAACCCATCGTGGTTCGTTCACCAACGTCTACGCCAGGAAACAGGCAAACCCGATCAGCTATCATAGCCCTATCTCGAATCATGATAGTGTCTGAACCAGTCGCATCAGTAGTTACAATATTTGCTCGGGAACCAAAAATGACATCATTGCCAACGTTGAGAAGATGGTAATCACCAATTCCGGGGCCTGTGCCAGGCCAATAAACACGTTTCCCGATTCGACTCCCCAACATACGCAGCGCAATGGAAGTTGCTTCGTAATGTTGGCCAAACATACCCGTCATGTTATGAAGTTGGGACACGGGCATAAGGCTTTTGATTAGGTGTGCTCTCCATGTTTGAATTGAGCCACGGCCTTTCCAGGGCCCTGGACCAAGCTTGCCGAATATAGCATCTAGAAGCAACTTGATACTCACAGCAAAGGCAAATATAGTAATAGGGCTGAGCAGAGTTCGCAGTATGAGAGCGAGATAGTGATAGGCAACTCGGCGTGGCTCTGCAAACCACTCTAGAAGGCTTCGCAACGGTGTCCCGGTTTGTCGGGGTTGCTGGATAACCATGCCGACGAGACCGCCAATCCATGGCAGAAGAGACAAGAACCAGGAGGACAATTGAAGCGGCACGGTGAACAGGCATGTTAAGAGCCAGTGGGGTTTGGGCGCTGCGCCCGGGGAAAGCTCACGATTGGTCTCGTTTGCGTCTTGCAACTCCCAGCTTGAGGAGTTTGCACCAATACATGTGTTAGCCGGGACTTGTGCACCGGCTGCAACTATGGATGATATGCCCACAAATGCGCGCTCTCCAATGACGATTTTACCCAAAAACATGGAGGTGTTGCCTTCGGCAGCAAACGGGCGACATATGCAGCGAGTCAAAACCGCTCCATCACGAATGTCCAACAGATCCCACTCTCCCAAAGACGCCCCTGCGAACTTTACGTTCTTTCCAATTCGAGCCCCCATTAGCCGGCAGTACCATGTCCTCGTCGTGTCATTCATACCGAACCATCCTTGACCGGACAAGCTGACAATTTTTTGCACCATCCACCACCGAGTATGATACCAACCCCACATGGGATATAACCCTTCGCGGTAACGTCCTATTATTGCCCATTTCGCAAATATGCCAGCGAATGGGACGACGATCCTAGTTACAACTCTTGAGAATACAATGCTGAGTGTGAGGTTGAAAAGTCGACCTGCGACAGATGTGTTGGTGGGCCAATTCTGGGTGTAACTGAGAACGACTATAAACATAGTCCACTGAGAAGCACGTCGCAAGGGGTACAGGATAACCAGGGGAATCAATTGAGCTGCCATTAACAGTGGGTTCGTTGAGCTGTTGGTTTTGGCACATCCAACGACCTCGTCCTGTTTCGACTCGAGAGGCGAATGCTGTGCAAGTTTGTCGACATAGGATGAGATTGCGCATATTGTTCCCTCATTGAATATCATGCTGATTGGTACCTGAACTCCGAATTCGGACCGCAGAGCCGAGGCCAGGCGGCCAGCTCGCAGGGAGTCGCCCCCAAGACTAAAGAAATCTAT
Source organism: Atkinsonella hypoxylon (assembly GCA_000729835.1). Taxonomy (NCBI): domain Eukaryota; kingdom Fungi; phylum Ascomycota; class Sordariomycetes; order Hypocreales; family Clavicipitaceae; genus Atkinsonella; species Atkinsonella hypoxylon. Next base: position 385,461 of record JFHB01000006.1, on the reverse strand, counting down.
ATCTCTCTCGAGCTCAGATGGATGACAAGACAGCATATCGGCATAGATCTTGGTAACTCTACCTTCCGTAGAGCCTGCCAGCTTATCCATGGAGGCACTGAACATGGCATCCAGCGTGAGCTGCACACCTCGATCATCAACACACCCATGTTCATTTGTCGGCAACGGCTCTTGCAAGACGAAAATCTGCTCGGGTACCATATAATTATGCAGAGAGCTCGCTAGGTGCTCTCTTATGCCTTTTACCAGAGCCGGGGATGGAGCCGGGTAGTGATGCTTAGCAGGGGCACAAAGCACCTCTGGCATCCCCATGTCCCTTGTTTTGCGGATGTGATATCTTACTTCGGTCGGAACCGCAATATCCAGGCACTTAATCAATGCTTTTTCGTCAATGGAACACGGAACGCAATGGATTGGCTCAGATAAGGCTGTATCTGCAGGAGGACAGATGGCTTCCCAGTGTCGCTGCAGATAGGACATATCGTCCTGTACGTCTGGCAGCCCGAGTCTCTGCCCGAGTTTGATCCGCAGCACTTTATTATTTCTCTTTGGTAGATCATTCATATACGTGATTAGGACTGGCCATTTGACTTGCTGCAAGGAAGATCGGAGAGCAGTCTGTAAATTCTTCAAATCGACTCTTGTTTTACCTGGTGATGCAACAAGTGCCACCGCCACTACTTCTTGAAGTACGTCATGGGTTGCCGAAAAGGCCAGAACTTGGCTTACCTTACCATAAATGGGTGACTCTGGCGAGAGCGCTGCAGACATAATGGCGTTCTCGACCTCGAATGGCGAAATCAGCTCGCCGCCTCGGTTGATGACTTCTTTACTTCGACCAGTGATGTATAGATAGCCATCTTTGTCCATGTACCCAAGGTCACCCGTGTCGAACCACCCATCTCTGTTGAATGAAGACTTGTCAAACGATCCGTCCGGCCGCAGATAGCCTGGAAAGACGGGCTCTCCACGAACGCAAATTCTGCCGAAGCTGCCGCATTCAACTTTCTGTTCCGACCAATCTAAGATGGTCAGTTCGGGACCGGCGCTGATCCCGGATGTGCCTTCCCGATCTAACTTGTAGTCCAGAGGCGGCGTTGAGATTGGCATGCACCTGTCCTCAGTGTCAGCATTGGCCATATTGCATGGTGGTAATTGGCAGGATTAGTCTTGGCCATTGTGACATACTCTGTCATTCCATAACTTGGAAGAACAACGCAATTGAAAGTATCTCGAAGTTGACCAGCTAAGGACGGCAACAAGCCTCCTGCAGCGTTGCACACGAGCCTGACTTGACTCCTTTTCAGTGATGAGAGTCGCTTCTTTGACTGCTCTAGAATCACTGAGTGCATTGATGGGGACGCGTAGTACCAAGTTGGTTGCAATGTCTCCACGACATCCCAGAATAAATTGGGATCAAAGGCTGCCGAACACACAGTAGATCCAGCCGAACACATGGGCGCAAAGATGTTTCTAACCAATCCTCCTCTATGAGAATATGTCAGTCTTTATGTTCAGATATCCTGATTAAGAATCGGAGGAAGGTCACTTACACGTGGTACAGTGGCATCATATTCAGACATGTATCCGTCGCAGTCAAGCCCCAGGAGTCTATGACAAAAACTACACCTGCAATGATAGAGTGCAGGGTGATTGGTACGACTTTCCTCGTTCCGGATGTGCCACTTGTGAAGAGAATCAATGCTATGTCATCTGATTGATTAGGGGCTGGCTTTGGGCTTCGGCACTTTAAAGACCCTCCACCCGGTTCCGTCATCTGAATCCCATCGCTTCCGTCCCACTCGGCGATGATGACTTGAATCTTGTTGTCATGCACCCACGGGTCTTTCAACTGCAATTTTTCATGGTAATGTTTGCTGGTGAGGATAAATTTCGCGTCAGCTTGCAGAATGTCTGCCCGAAACTGCTCTGTCCCTGCCGCCGGATTTATTGGCGCTGCTGTGAAGTATGTAGCGGCGGCAATACATGTTGCAGCCAGAAGTGGTCCATTAGGCAACGCGATGGCGACAACAGACTTCCTTTGCACTGATGGTTCTGTGATATTGAAATTCGCGATAAACTCGTACAAACCTTGATGTGTGATGAAGTCGTCAGGCTTGGTCGATCGTAGGGCTGGCCTAGGCTCTTGACTGATGAAATCCAAGAAGGATTTATATGAGTTTTTAACAAGGCAAGAGATCTCTGCCATAAGAGCTGCCTCTTCGCTTCTGGGATTTGATGTCAACTTGTCGGACAAAAGTTTCGACAGATGGGCGTAACAGCGTGCGAGAGGTATTGTCGGCCAAGGTTCCGGTGTTTCAGTCAGAAGGGCATGTATCAAATGAAGTGGAGGTTGCAATATCTGATCCGTCTGGATGATTCCTGAGAGGATGTCCGTTTTTCTCCAACTGGAGCCACGCAGGATACGGAGCTCTTCGCTCTTCGCAACTTCTGTTGGCGGCAGATCGTGAATCTGCTTCAAGAGGTTTGATAGCCCCTCTAGGGACGTTGCTTGATCCATTGAGGTGGTTTTTCCAAATAAAAGAGTCAATTCTAATGGCTTCCGCGCGTAATGCGAGCAGTGGTTCGAATTTGAGGTGCTAAGTATGTTGTACTTATGTTATTCCGAGTCTTAATCTGAGGCTCCCAGGACAAAGGGGAAAGAAGCGTCATATAAGCCCTGATTTTAATGACAAGATACTTTATCTTCGGCACTTCGGCTCACCCGCGATCGACATGGCGGTCGTGCTTGCCTCATCACCGACATACCAGTGGCACGACGAGAGTTTTCATCTTTACAACCGGTGCTGCTGCTGCTCATCGCCATGCGGAAGAATGGGATCTGAGACGAGATAGTCATCATCGAAGCTTAAGCCAATCGTTCCGTGGAGTGCCGGGGAAATGTAGATCTCAGCCTCCCACTGACCCCGTAATGGGCGTCATAGAATGCAAGCAATAGAGTAACTCTGCAACCTGCGTATTGGTTCCCTTGTTGCTGTGGCTTAATAAGTCAGCATTGATGAACAACAAGGGAACCAACACGTGGTTTGGAGACTTACTCTATTCCCTGCATTCTATGATGCCCATTACGGGTCAGTTATGAACGAGACATGTCTAGGACCAATGACGTGGGTTTTTTTCTCGTTGCAGTCTCATACATACCAGCTCGCTGGTCTTTCTCCCTGGTGTTCATTGTGATACGCTTCTTCGACATCTTATTGAGATCAGTTATTCTTGGGCGACTCTGCAAATACCGCAGTCTGTCAGCTCAGTGTTTGTCGAGCGTCGAAGCTCTATATGTACGTTAGTTAGCCAATATTAAGTCGATTTGATATATGGTAAAGTTCTTGTGCCCCAAAGGCGTGAACACAGCAGTAAGGTTAGAAATTTATTCGTCCTGTTCCTCGCAGAAGGCTTGCAAAGGCGCAACGTGGATAACAGTGAATTGTTGTCAATCAAAATACGCTTGGCTAACCATATATGAGATGGCTATTATTTGTGAAGATAAGGTTTGACGAAGGATGGCGATCCGACACGGCTCGGATCGTGAACCCATGGAATTATGACCCCATGTCGGAAAATGGCTGGGAATGCAGACACAGTCCCCACATAAGCATATCCAGGATTAAAATCCCTAGTTGCTGTCATAGTCCTTGGTTACCTACCAGTAAAAAAAAGGGAGGAAAGAACAGAGCGGTGCTGAGGGTTGTAGTACGTTAGCCTACCACCCAGTAGATCCATACCAATGACCTTCGCGTAATGAAGGAGACATGAACAATTTCACTTGCAGTGATGTATGTGCTTATCAGCATTGTCTCAGGAGAAGAAGGCTAGAGCGCAGCGTATAATCTCATAGATGGCGTAATACATCCAAATGACAAGTATTCTAAACTAATGCCAGATGTGCGCCTGGGCGCCAGAGCTAACTTCGCTATCGTGGAGTCGGCGCATATTTCTCGGGTCCGCTGTGTTGCTGGAGATTGTACATGGAGGACGTCACCGATCACTTTTAATCTTGGGCCAAGAGCACTTGCACGAGCATGGTGAATCCCCCCAACCCAAATCCAACCCCGAGGTTTCACACTTCCCTTGACTGATGCACGTCATTTCCAAAGACTCGATCTTTAACAACGTCGGGGACAAACAAATACTGTGCAGGAGCTTTCAATGTCGAGCAGCTGCTAGCCTATTCAGGTCAACCTTCCCATTGGAAAAACGCTTAAAAGCAGCTGAGCTCCCTAGGCTCTATAAATTCTCTCCCAGCTTTCAACAAAGCTAACACATCAATCGACGCCCGGTATCAATTCAGCCAGTACGCGGACTGGGGTCACTTGAACCTGACCCTCAGCACTAACAACGGAGTAGGCGCCTGGATTGACCCCTCCTTAGCCAGCTAGCTAGTGCTAGGGAGGTTAGAAGTGTTGAGTCTTCTCAGCAGTTGAGGTGCGGAATTCGCTACAGCGCAATATTCGCTAGACTACATAACGGTACTAATAAGTTTCTTAGAGGAATGGAAACCTGCGGGTTGACGTCGATTGATATAGGGAATTAGAACTACAACCGTCCTTCAAAAGGTTCTAGGCAACATTTTTGCCTATAACAGAGAATGCATGGTTCAATTTTTCGTGAAACACCTTGATTGACGCTAGGTAGGAGCAAGTTATAGTGATAAATACTGTCTGATGTCTTCCTGCCTATTAGAAACATCGCTTAGAATATAGGAAGTAAGTTGGGCCAAAACTGAAAACCCTCGCTTCAGCAGTGGTCAGCTTAAGGCACATAAAAAGTGAGAAGGCGGAATAGATGTTGAACATCCCTTGAAGTTCTCTTGTGTTTTTTTTTTTTTTTTTGGTGCTGGGTACATGGATGTACCTACCTACCTAGGTACCTATCTAAGGTCTAAGGTTCCTGGGCACCAGGGTGAATCTTGGATCAAGACTTCGAAGTCCCACCCTTCTTTCTCCATCATAACATTGAACTGAGCTGTACAAGTATTGTATTTGAGGCCAAGTTGGAATAAGAATTAGACCATCATATGAAACTCAATAACATAAAATGTAGAGCTTTTTTTTTTGAAACTGGTCACATGTTTGAAGTATACGAGCTGTCCAACACTTATGCAATTGCGGGGTGGCTTCTAGGCCAATACTATCCGCTACCGAGTCTATGCTAATATAGAGGTTTCTACCCATGCACGCATGAACGGGGAACGCATCCTTCAGTAACATCATACAGCAACAAAGCCCTTCGTCACTTGAAGTGTAGCAAAAAAAAAGAAAAAGAAAAAGAAAAGAAAACCATGGACTCGTTCCCGCCAGTCTCTACGTGTGTCATTGCACTTCGACACGCCGAGTGGACAGGAAGCTAATTGGATTATAGTGTGTATGTGCAGAACCTCGAAGAAAGGGTAAAGATACCACAGTTGTCGGAAACACTCAGAACGGTCTTCTCTGAATTTGGAACTGTCGTCGACATCGTCGCCAAGAAAAATTTAAGGGCCAAGGGTCAAGCCTTCATCGTCTTCGATGAATCTGCAAGTGCCGCAATTGCCATCGATGAACTACAAGGGTTCGAATTATTTGATAAGCCTATGAGACTATCTCTGGCAAAAGACAGAAGCGACAAATCCGTAGAGATGAAATGTTCTCCTGAAGTCTACGAATCCCACAAGAGAAGCCGGATCGCCGAGAAAGGTACATGATTTTCCACTAATGTTGTCTATGTGGCGACCGAGTGCCTTGATCGATTTCATTTCCGACTAACATCACCTTTAGACAAACGTCTTGCTACAGAAGCAGCAGACAACGAGCGTCAAGCTAAGAAAGGTTCTGGGCAAGCGATCGATGGCAAACCTAGTAAACTAGCTAAGCCAACTGGCCTCAAGTCAACTGGCCCCACGGCTTCCCAAGTAGTACCTGACGAATACCTGCCGCCAAATAAGATTCTCTTCTTACAACATATTCCCGAGGAATACGACTTTAATGCACTCAGCTCCATATTTAGCAGATTTGAAGGATTTCGCGAAATCAGGTTTGTTCCTGGACGTCGAGGTATCGCCTTCGTGGAATATGACAATGAGCAAGGCGCTATTACAGCTAGAGAGAATACTTCAGGAATGAGGCTTGGTGAAAATTCGCTAAAAGTCACGTATCAAAGGCAGTAGCTGCTTCTTTAAGGATATGTCGAATTAGTCCTGGAAAACCAGCTATACGTCTCCAGGAGAGCTATTAAGTCCTCATCAATTCGGTCAATCAAAAAATCACATCATCTTCCTCCTCCCCAGCAAGGATATCACCAGAACTCGAAGCTTCTTCACCACCCGTGCCAGCTTCGTGGTTCTTGGATTGTTCTCGTCGTGCTCTCAATTCTGCGTCTGCCGCTGCCGTGTCACGTTGCTTCTTGTTCGCTACCTATATCCGGCGGCCATGGTCAGTATTACTAAAAGCAGGTAAACATGGAACTCGTCTTGCCTTCTTTAATCTGTAGAATTCCTCTCTGTCAAGCTCATCTAACTCGGAATTGATGTATTTGATTGTATTCTCAGTCCGTGGGATGATCACATGTTCAATGGCGTTGACTAGTTAGAAGTTAGACCGATATTGTTTATTTGTCCCGAGATTTACTGAAATGCATTCACCTCGTCTGTTGACAACTTTAATGACTTCATCCAAGATGACAAAAGCTGTCTGCAGACTGGCCAGCTCCACAAGAGCTTCAACGGCTCGAGCATACGTCTCTCGACAGCGTTGAACCTGTTGGCCGCCTTTCCCCAGCCCAGTAAGGCCGAAATCATTACTTCCTTCGGCCATATAGCTTTCAAAAGCTGGAAGTAAGACACCTGAGACGTTATCTTGTTTCGTCCGAAGTCTAAAACGTGCAGATTTGGCAGATTCTTGAACCTGATACCCGATGTCGCCGCCCACTGCGTATGTAACCTCGGCTAGAGAAAAGGCTGCTATTTGCATCACGCGTCCCATTTTCCGCTTAGCTTCGTCAATACGTCTGGTAATTTCTACGGAAAAAAATGAGTCAGCGATTATACAATTGAACGGCAGTACAAATATGTTGGTACCTCGAAAACGTCTGACAAAGCTGAGTTAGTTCAAGTCGTATGATGACGGCTTCAGAGCTCACAGAAAACTTACTTCGTCAAGGCTTCGCTCTTTCGCTTGAGCAGACTATGGCCAGTTTCCGCTCCTTTGAGCTTGGCTTTCATGATGCCCAGCGATTGTCGGGTAGGAAATACCGCCTCGCGGTCCTGATTCAGACGGGTCAGATATTTTAGTATGCGGTAACGCAGCAGATAGGGAGAAGCAATTACAGCAGCACCAGACATGATGGTATAGGTCTAGTTGTAAGATGAACTACAGATGCAAAATGGAGCAAATAGTTAGGTGATATGACAGCTGTGCCTCGACTTGTTTAACATGCAGCAACATGTCGGGAGGACGTCCCCAGTGGGTCGCGGTGTATAGGACAATTATGTCATGCAACATACTTACTTAGGTCAGGTTGTGCCTCAGGAACTGAGCCCAGACTCGAGCCCACCCCCCAACACCCAGGCGCAAGTATTGAATCAATTTTCTATTCTGAAGGTGACTGACTTTTCAAAAAGACACGCGACCGTCAACTTCATTATCAGGGCTATCGGAAAGATGGACTCACGTTTCTGTTCCTGAGGACAAAGCGAAAGGCGAAATTCATAGGCGTATGTGCTTGGAGTGCAAGTCGTGGCACCGAAATTATGGCTATCAAAAAATTAGACCAAGCGAGACTAGATCTCCAGATTGTGGCAAGTACTTTCGTCTGATTTTCGAGTACCACACTTTCAATCTTCTCTAACAACTGATTATAAGTCGAATGAGGACTTCATCTACGAACAAGACGTGTTGCGAGACCCCGTAAGCGTCAAGCCCTGGCTTGTGTACATCGATTTCAAAGTTCGACATGGTAGTCTTTTAGAACAAAACTTGGTCATGGCCCGCGCATGCACTCAATTGCCACGTTCTTATAAGCTTTGGAAGAAGGTAGATAGCCCGTTCCTTGCTGGGAATGTCCACTGACTTGTGTAGTATCTGGCCTTTCGCACCGCTCACGTCTCCAAACTGAACCCTGCCATATTCGCATCTGAGTACAATAAGGTCAACGCCTTATTCGAGAGAGCTCTTATTCTTTTAAATAAGATGCCACGAATATGGGAGATGTATCTCAGATTCCTCACCAAGCAACCAGCTATCACAACTGTAAGGCGAACTTTCGACCGCGCTCTGAGGGCACTGCCTATCACCCAACACAACAGAATATGGGCTCTTTATCTGGCATTTGCAAGCGCATTGTCGGGCGACACGGCTGTCAAAGTTTGGCGACGCTACATGCAAGTACATCCAGAAAAGGCAGAAGACTTTATTGAGTTGCTTGTTCAGACTGGTTCTTACACTGAAGCCGTCAAGTGGTACATGGGTCTTCTTAATAATATACAATTCACGAGTCAACATGGAAAGGGCCACTATGAGCTCTGGAATGAGATGGTTGATTTATTGGTCGATCATGCGCCGGAGATTGATTCGAATCACGAAAGCGGCGTCGATGTAGAAAACATTATCAGAAGCGGAATCAGCCGGTATCCTGACCAGCGGGGCAAGCTTTGGGCGGGCTTAGCTACCTATTGGATACAAAGAGGCAGTTTTGAGAAGGCCAGAGACGCATTCGAAGAAGGTATCTCAACAGTGATGACCGTCCGAGATTTCGCTCTTATATTCGACTCATACACGGAGTTCGAGGAGTCAGTGATTAGATCGCTTATGGAGCGTGCAACAAGTCAGGCCGATACTGGTATTGGAGATGAGGAGGCAGACCTGGAGTGGGACATACGCATGATGCGTTTTGAGCATTTGATGGACCGACGCCCATTTTTAGTCAACGACGTCTTGCTCCGTCAAAACCCCAATCTTGTCTCGGAGTGGGAAAAACGAGTTGCGTTATGGGGCAATAACAAAGAAGAAGTTGCCAAAACTTATTCAGACGCTATCGCTGCCATCCATCCAAAACATGCCGTCGGCTCTTTTCATAAGTTGTGGGCTAATTATGCCCGTTTCTATGAGCAAGCTGGCGACTTGAGGAATGCTCGCATTATCATGGAGAAGGCAGTCAAGGTACCATATAAATCAGTCGCTGAGCTGGCTGACATGTGGATCGAATGGGCTGAATTGGAGCTTCGCAATGAGAATTTCAACGAGGCAGTTCGAATCATGGCGAAAGCCGTCCAGGCGCCAAAACGATCAATCGTTGACTACTTTGATGAGACTCTGTCAGCACAGCAGAGGGTTCACAAAAGCTGGAAACTTTGGAGTTTCTACGTGGATCTTGTGGAGAGTGTTGCTACTTTGACGGAAGTGAAGAAAGTCTACGAACGGATTTTCGAGCTTCGGATCGCAACACCACAAACAGTCGTCAACTATGCTAATGTCTTGGAAGAGCATAAATACTATGAAGAGTCGTTCAAGGTTTATGAGAGAGGCTTGGATTTATTCAGTTATCCTGTTGCCTTTGAGCTATGGAACTTATATCTTACTAAGGCTGTCGACCGCAAGATCGGCATCGAAAGGTTACGGGATCTTTTCGAGCAAGCCGTGGAGGATTGTCCACCAAAATTTGCAAAGACAATCTATTTGATGTATGGGAATTTGGAGGAAGAACGTGGGCTTGCGCGGCACGCAATGCGGATCTACGAAAGAGCTACGAGAGCTGTGGCTGACGAGGACCGTGCCGACATGTTCAACTTCTACATCACTAAATCGGCATCTAACTTCGGACTGTCCTCTACTCGTCCTATTTACGAAAGAGCAATCACGTCGCTACCAGATTTAGAAGCTAAGGAGATGTGCCTCAAATTCGCCGACATGGAAAAGCGGTTGGGCGAAGTAGACAGAGCACGTGCGATTTATGGCCATGCATCCCAATTCTGCGACCCGCGAACCAACAGCGACTTTTGGGCACGTTGGGAACAGTTTGAGGTGCAGCATGGAAATGAGGACACTTTCAAAGAGATGTTGCGCATTAAGCGAAGCGTTCAAGCGCAATACAACACTGACGTCAGCTTTATAGCAACGCAAGCGCTAGCTCGGAGTCAACCAACGAACGAGCATCAGCTATCTACTGACACTGCGGGCAACATGAGCGGACAAGTAGCTGCATTGCAAGGCTTTGTCGCCGCGCGTGGTGCCGTTTCTGCATCACACAGTCAACAGGACGTTCCTGTAAACCCAGATGCTCTCAACATCGACGAACTCGAGGATTAATAAGTCGTGTGTAAATGAATCACTAAACGCGATATTCCTATTTTTTTTAACATTGCTCTTGTATGCGCCTTAACCGTGCATGGGCGTCTAGCTAGATTACATCCTCCACGACCTTCCATTGTGCGGGCTTGAAACAGGAGGCTGACCTTCGCCGTCAATTCTGGTTAATACCATTTCAGTGAAACGATCTCTGGTCGCACGCGTGAAGGTGATCTCGATCATTTCCGTCTATCAGCTCAGCGATCTTGGCATGATACTTATTAGCATAATTCCTATCGATGTGGCCGTCACGGGAGTTTGGCGTTGCGTAAATCGACCCCTTGCGTATTTTTCTTTTTCGGAATCGGCTTGGGGAGGGGGCGGGGGGGCATCATTGGCATCTGTGCGGCGTTCGGTGGTCAAGAATAATATTATTTTAGTAGAGTATGCGACGAGAAATGGCATGGCATGGTTGGGCTTTGGATATGTTCCATGTGCTCGTGGCTTGCGATGTTTAGTTCATACTAGTCCCATTCATTACTTATTCTCCGATCCTTCATGGCACCTTCCAGAGCGGGTGAATCGGTTGGATTTCCTGACTTCTGTAATGGAATTTGCGTCCCGTGCTACTGTTCGTTCTCCATGGTTACTTTTAGGTGTGTACTCGGGCTTGACGTGTTGGATCAGTGACTGCACTTTTAACTATGTTATGTTAGATGTTTTGTCGTGGAAGCCAATATTGGAGGAACTTCAGCGTGAACTTATAGTCGAGATAATTGTGTATATTTAATCTGGGCAACTCGCAGTTTATTGCCGGCATTGGGGCGGCGAACATCTTACGAGCGGGCATGACGTTTCTTTGCCAGCCAGAGTGAAGTAGCAAGCTCAGTAAGGTGTAGTTGCCGTCTCGTTGATCCGATAAGACTCTAATGCGTCTCTTAGTCCCACTTATCCCTGACTCGGGCACCTTACTTTTTGAGTAAGTAGTCTTTAGTCCAGTGCCGGCGATAATAGAGCAGCAGTAATTCCAATAGCACCTTAAATTTGAATATTTACGATGCATTGCGGACGCTTAACAGTTCTAAATATAATTGTAGCTTGCAAAAGCAGCCTGCTGATCATATCTGATATTTACTCCTTCTACTAATCACTGGTTGTAGCTATAACCTTCAACCTCTTACAACTAAAGGCCGAAATGCAGTTGTTTTAAACTTTATAATTTCTGCTCTGGCTCTTTTCCGTCAATTTCCACTATGTTCCAGTATGAACAATAAGGTTAATTGCGATGTACCCTTTCGTAATTCGGATCATTTCTGGTACTTTCAATATGGTATAAATCAGTACTATAGGTATAGTTGGTATAAAAGAGAAGTGCTTGTATTAATGGGGAATCCTAGTCGTTGCCGTGTTGGAGATATATCGAAAACAAAGAGATAATACTGTACACACAACGACCTAACCTAAGCCTGTTTGCTTCATCAGACCTCACTATCAGCTGATAGGACTGTGAAAATTTCGTGTCGGCGGTACCCTTCCAGGCCCAGCTGACTTGTCCCGTTGCCGCCAGGTGCCGTTATGTCATTTGGACGTCGCGCCTACCCTAGGGTGGACCGACTCCACACGACATTGCTGTCTGCACATAGCTTATGTCGGCTTGTTTGTCATAGACCCGAAGCAAGAGGCGGCCTCCCATGCACTGCTTCCATCCGTCATTGCGTGAGCTTGCTGCTCGGGATGACCTGTTACTACGTTAGCTTGCTGCTCGGGATGCTCAAGAGAAAGTACAGCACATTCGTCACGGGTAACCCGTTGTTCAATACGATGCCCACAATAGAGTTAAACAAGAGAGAAAGACAGCTTCAGCGTCTCCTTCTCGACGTCTCAGCCTTCATCAACGATCCCAAGAACACCACAAGAAGGCCCACAGTCATTCGATGGGCTGGGGGCTGGGTTCGCGACAAACTACTTGGCATTGAAACTCATGACATAGATGTCGCCATAAACGCGATGACTGGCGTCGAATTCGCCCAGCGGATGTGCGCATATTGTGACACTTCAGAGGCAAAGAAGAAGCATTCTATCAACCCAGACGACATAGGCAGTCTTCACAATGTTGCTCGCAATCCTGACAAATCCAAGCACCTGGAGACAGCAATGTTACGAATATTTGGGCTGGACCTGGATCTTGTAAATCTAAGAAAAGAGAAATATGCGGAAACAAGTCGAAACCCGGCCGTTGAATTTGGTACACCAGAGGAGGATGCCTTTCGACGGGACGCCACCATCAATGCACTGTTCTACAACTTGCATACTGACGAAATTGAGGACTTCACCGGTGGCTTGCAAGACTTAGCGGGTAAAACCCTGCGAACGCCCTTGAACCCACTGGAAACTTTCAAGGACGATCCTCTTCGCGTCCTCCGACTTGTTCGCTTCGCTAGTCGTTTAGGGTTCTCCATAGAAGACAATACGCGGAGAGTCATGGCACATGAACAAGTACTGAAGGCCCTCAAGGTCAAAATCAGTCGTGAGAGAATCGGAAGTGAACTAGAAAAGATGTTGAAGGACAGCGATCCTTGCTCCGCTTTGGAGCTCATTGATAATCTACAACTTCACAACGCAATATTTACTGACCCTCTCTCGGAGCCTGGAACCTGCCCGGACACAACTCGCTGGGTAGTGGCCTATAGGTGTCTCAATGACTTGCTGCAGAACGATTCCTCCGGCTCCCTGGGGTACCTATTGATTGGCTCCAAAGACGCCGAGTATGTGGCATGGAACTTGGCGGCCCTCAGCCCATGGATGGTCATGGATTCCGTAGCAGGCACATCTGGAAAGGCAAACAGCTTGCCTCCAGTTGCTGTTGCCGCTCGCGAGGGCCTCAGAGCACCAAACAAATTGATCGATATCATCACGGCCAGCTACGCGCATAGACATCACATTATGCAGCTTAAAACGTCGCTGGCAGGGCCTGCGCCCGTGGCCGTCCCTAGAGACACCATGGGTATGGCAATTCGCAAATGGGAGCTTCACGGTGGCTCTTGGACTTTACAAGTTCTAAATGCTCTTCTCGTGGAAGCCATACAGGAGATGGAAGTCTGGCCGCAAACTGGCGACAAAGGTTAGTGTTATTATGCCTATCTTTCCCTCAGATCACCGGACTGACGTAGATTAAAGTACGAGAAGGGTTCGAGAATGGCTGGAAGCAGTTTCTGGAAAAGATAAAAGAGATGGATCTCTGGGATGCCCCAACCCTAAAGACACTATTAGACGGTCGTTCCCTGGCACGTGCATTTAGTGTACGCCCTGGCAGATGGACTGGCAAAGCTTTAGATGCTTGCCTAGAGTGGCAATTTCGGAATCCAAAAGAGGTACATGCAGACGGAGCTATACAGGAAATAAAGCGTCGTCGCGAGGAGATAGGCATACCGATGCCCGATTAATGAGAACGAGGCTATTTGCACAAGCGAAGCAATGTATTTTAGTAAATTATAGTACTCTAAGCTTCCTAACAACCGATGGCCGGATGATTTTTTTACAAGAAGTATCCAATTCAAGATAATCCCTCCAAAAGATCTCGTGTCTATATCGGACGGCCTTATTGTCGATTTCATCTGAAAGAGGCAAAGCGGGAAGCTACGTTTTTCCCTGCTTTTCTCATCTTCTCCTAGTAATTACAACCGTATAGCTGCTAAGTATCACTACTAGCAGCCCACGATACAATGGAGGCCATTATGGCGCATTTGTCGAAGCAACAAATCTCGGATTTCTTTACGGAAAGTGCCCCTACTACGCAGCAACAATGCGACCAAGAAGCTGAACGAATTACTGGTGGGCCTGTCCATCCAGCGCCAGTACAGGGCAGAGGTAGTTACACCGTCTTGGCCAAATATGGGCGCTAGTCGTTCAGTTTCGCGCTGCCCGCTCTGCCCTCGACCTCGATTTTCTCGGGTATATTGAACAAACTTAGTGAGCTTTGTGCCATGCCATGAAATCGCTGGGAGACCAGGGGAGCGCCATGTGTACGCAATGAATAACGTAGGCGGGATTGCCATGTATCTTGCCCGGGAGCGCAGGTCTTCACCTCGGCATGGCATAAGACGCCAAGGACGATGCCGTGTCCGAACCGGAACTCGCTGTTTAGCCAGTACTCGTCGCAGCTCTCTCAACTTGCCAAAGGGTTGCCCAAGCGCTTTCGCCCAAGTCTAGACTATCTCATCGCCAACCTCCCAAGGCTCTTTGCTGAAGATTGGCCGCTAGTACCCAACCACAATGATTTACTAGAGAACAATATACACGTGAACCCGGGGACGGGCCAAATCGTGGGCATCTGTGACTGGAAAGATGCCACCATTGGTCCCTTTGGTATGTCGCTTGGGAGTCTCGAGACCATGCTTGGCATTCGGAAGATAGAGGGCTGGTGCTACCATCCTAATCAGCTGGAGTTCCGGAACTTGTTCTGGGGGATCTTTTACGATGCCATTGGACAAGTCTCCGAGGAGCAGAAGGAACTCATCGAGGTTGCGAGGTTGGTTGGCATCTACCTAGATAATAGTTTCGAGGGTAACGATGATGGGAACACGTTTCCCGCCAGTGAGGGACACGAGACCTTGAAACATCTCGAGGCAGTCACCCTGGGATTCTCAGCCCAAGCTAAGAATGATGCAACTACATAGTTAGTATCATTGTAGATAACAACCAGACACTCGCCCGAGCTCACCCTGCAACTGGTGCTTCACGAAGGATCTATACAAGTACGCTATACGAGAGTCGGGTTAGGTTAGGGCCTTGCCCGCTTCTGCAACACTTTGCGATGTTTTGCGTTGAAGAAGCGCCCGTGAATAAGTTTAAGCACCTCTCTTTGCTGTTTATAGCGTTTCACGACCTGAGCGCTGCCTCTGCTTCAGAAACTAAAACAAGAGAAATGTATACAAATCACAAGTGGAAGAATTAGGCATGGAACGTAAAGTAAAGTGATGGATATTAGAGTAACGCAACATGGTGTTTTGAAGTGAAATACGGTCGCTGGCAATCGCATACGACCACAGCCGTTAGAAAGCTCGGGATCCCGTCCGATCTCCCACGATAACCTAGCGAGTGCCAGACTAGTAGTTGGGTCGGTGACGACCAGCGAATACCTGGTGTTGTATGTCTCTTTTTTTTTTGTTGTTCTCGTCATTCTTGTCTCCCTGGATTACATCCAAGCTAGCACATTATCTCCATACTGTTTGTCCATCAGGATCCAGCTACGCCCTTCTACTCCGTATATTATTCTTATATGTTAGAATAGCAGAAGATATGTTGGATTTGCTCAATGTCAGAAGCGCAGATGTGCACACTCCTCAATAGACCAAAAGATCCGCCAATGCTAGCACATGTGCTAGTATTGCACCTTACAATTATGTATAAGGCAACTAACTGTGCTCGTCGGTAGTCGCTTTCAAAATTGCTGAGATCAAGGGACGTTGCAAATTTGGTTCAGGAATAGGCACATCGGCGGTGATAGAGTATACTTGAAACTATCCCATATAAATGGAGAGAAAGTCTTGTCTTGTCAGCTTTACCTTATAACTCATGACGGATCATCTTGCATGACGCGGTTTACTGGCAAGAACATTACCGGTGAAGGAGATCTAGCCGAATGGACCAGGAGAAAGCGCGGGAGAATACAATTGAGCTCTTTGGGTTTCTAAGTTATTGGATGGGTTTCATAAGATGTGTCAAGGACAAGAGAAACCATGTTATGCCGCACAATCTAGCTATACCTGGTTATTATCTTTACTGCGTTCAACCTATCACAACAAGAACTATACTGTCAGGCGCAAAGCGGTTCGGTATCTATAGATATTGAACGCATCCGTTCTTCTATTGAATGGGTTAGAGGGCTGCATTCGGCGCTTAGATATAATCGAACTTGGCTCGTTCCTTGTGAAACAAGGGGGATGTTGCGGAGGGAATTAATAGAATAGGATTGCTGTCAACGTTTACTCTGCCGATTATTTCCCCCCCCCCCACCTACCTACGTCCAGTCCGGTAAATCTCAGGTCCAGCGTATGTGTGGATTGGTCCAGAGTGGAGCCAAAAAGGGTGTATTTTTCGCAGGCAGTGAAGCTTTTAGTATATACCTAGCATATGCCCAGCATATACAGAATGCACAGTGTATTAGTGCGAATTAACATTTTTATATTTAGTGGTATACACACTAATATCTAGTGGTATAGTGCACTAATATCTAGGCTTATAGTGCTATAAAAATGCGCGCTCTATAGACTCTAGATCTCTTGCTTAGAAATTAATACTGTATGCCTAGCATATGCTATTCTGCCTAAATCTACACCCGCTCTGGCTCCACTCTAGACCAATCTACACATACGCTGGACCTGAGATTTACTGTACACCCGTTTAGTCCCTGGCCCACTCACCCGAACGGAGCCTCTCCGCCTCTCCCGCCCGTTTTTTCATCTTTACGCCCTTAATTCGACGGATTGATAAGCGGCATTCCTGGCATAAATTCAGCGAAGGCATGCCTAAATTAAATTTAAGTGATGAAAACACTAGCCGACTAGAGGAGTTGGGATATGGGTTCGCCTTCGAGCCAATTGAAATTCCCACGACACCACAGGGAATAGAACGCAAGCAGCCATGTCTCCAGATGCAAGGAGAATTGGTCGGCGACCACATGGCGTCGGAACTGTTGAAGAAAAGACCCAATGGAATGGCAAGTATCCTATCATGAATTCCTTAGCACCTCCCCGACAAGATGTTAATCTTCACATTCAAGACTCGCCATGACGCTGCGCTGAGAGTGTTCGCTTATGCAGTTTTACGCACGAGGAGGTTAACCATGCCTACGACTTTACCGGCTGAGCACGCCGACATGAATTATGGAAACTTCTTTAAGGGTTGTGATTTCAGCGTTGACGATAGTTGCAAGTTAGATACGCGAGAGGCAGGGCCTGATGAGCTTGCCCAAACATTGGTCTCAGTAACCCTCGCCAACCATAATTCCAAAGGTTTGTTGAATAGCCGTGAGCTCAGATTACAGGAAAGGCTCACTAAACCGTCACTTACTCACAGAAGAGCATCTTGAATCATTGATAAGCGAAGTTGGTCTAGCTTCTCTTCTGCTGCTGCACCACTCCACACTGTCGCCCAGACTCGCAAGCTCCAGTCTTGTTCATATTGCCTCATTTACAGACCAGCGTGATGCTTCGACCACATATTCAGCTGCACTATTTGCGAACTGGATACTGGAATATGCTCTATACAAGAAAGAATCTTGCGATATCATCACAGATATAGTCACAAGTGATGTCATTAGAACAAAACTGGTACTATCCTCTAACTCTACCGCTACGGAACGGTCATCGGCCCTTTCATCAGATGACAGTACCCCGGATCGTGTAAGAGACGCGCAAAAAATTATCACTGTAATTGATTGGGCGATCGAAAAGGCTGAGGTGAGAAACTTTTTCTTTCCTCTGTTTTAAAAAAGAGTGCGACGTCAAGCGTATAACTAACAATTCTTCGAATGCCAGGTTAAATATCTGGCCCGATACTGGTATCTCTTTGCGCCGCCTCTGGTAAGCCTAGTGGAGAGCCAGGAATTAGAAATCAAGAGAAAAGCCCTTCAATCAATCATCTCCTTCTTGACCAAATGCCCACCTACGACTGTATACACCACGGGAACCGACCGCCTGCTAGAAAATGCTGTATTCCCCATACTGCTTCTGCTTCCACCATTGACGCCGGAGAGCGATTCTGCAGCGGTACTTGAATATGCTTATCAGGTTTTGACTGATCTCGCTGTCAAAGACCCTGATCCGCAGGGCATCTCGAGAAGGCGACTTCTGGATAAGTTGCTACGGGAGGGATTGCTAGTTGGTTATCAACATTCATCACAGTATTTAGAAGTGACAACTGTTTTATTACATAACACAACAAAAACGATATCATATTTGGGAATTTCTGCCGTCAAACACCTTGCCGTGAGTATTACTTCAACAGAAGGTCCATTTAAGACACGACTAATCTTTCGTGTCAGGAGTTGCTGAAGGTTGTCGAATTAATCATGTGCGATCCTTTCATTTCAGCATATCCAAAGGTTTTATTGGCTGTGATTGAAGCTTTAACCGCAATTATACTGAACACTTGGCCAGTTCTAGGTCAAGCGCAGCGCGCGGAGCAGGTACTGCGCATATTGAGCGTCTGTTGGCTGAATGCTGGCGACAATACGGTGCAACAGTCGCAAGTGTTGACCAATCCTGACACAGAAAATTTAGTTCATTGCAT
Source organism: Atkinsonella hypoxylon (assembly GCA_000729835.1). Taxonomy (NCBI): domain Eukaryota; kingdom Fungi; phylum Ascomycota; class Sordariomycetes; order Hypocreales; family Clavicipitaceae; genus Atkinsonella; species Atkinsonella hypoxylon. The sequence continues at coordinate 366,892 of JFHB01000006.1, read as the reverse complement.
ACATGAAGCAGTTGCCATGATGCTTTCAATCTCGAAGAATCAAGCCGACCAGTTACGAGAACAGTTGGAGATCATCATGGCCCAAGACAATCGACTCAGAAGTTTGTTAAGGGAATGAGCTATGTTCAACGTATTACTTGTTCCGGGGATTTGGCATGGTTTTAGTCGAGTGGCTGTTGCTTGAAGAAAGACTTCCCACGAAGCCATTTTCTGTAAGCCTTGTACCTCTTTTTCGTTGCATCATCGTCTGTCACGGTGAGTGGATTATCTCCAACTTTCAGGAGTTCATGGTAGACCTCGATTTCCTCGTCAATATTAGAGAATGGCAGACTTTGATCTCTCCAGCTCCCATTCGCATAATCTCGGTACTCTGACGCATCAGTGTCCGACGGTGTTTGGCTAGAGATGACAAGAGCAAGATTTTGTGGGTGACGGACATAACGATCATAGTCCTCTGCTTCCTGTGCACTTACTGATGGATTGAGAGAATCATGCACGGCTTTCGTGAAAGTCCATTGAGCAGCGTTTGACTTTTCGAGTGCAGTTGGTTTAAATTTCTCATAATCTTGCTGCTTGCCATTGGAGACTGGATGTAGTTCAGTCTTGATATGTGATTCATAGCCTTTTTCTGGAACAGGATGGAGCCATCGTTGTAAAGATATACCTCTGGATGCTGCGCTACTGGAACCAGCTGGCAAGGCGCTGTCTTCATTCGTATAGCCTCGCGGAGGCATGGGATCGGCCCCCGCAGGCAACTCTCCTTTCCTCCTCCGCTTGTCGGAATCGGATTCAAGGTCTGTACGGATGCGGAAGGGACTGAGGTCATAGCGGCCATCTTGTGTGGACTTCAGAGGGATATACTTGATAGTTGAATTCATTTTGAATGCAAATAACTTCGGAAACGATGATAGAATTGCAGGTCGGTAGTATTCCAGCCAATAATCATCGACTGCTTCTACAGAAATATTCTGCAGAGCATTCTTCATAATCGATATATTGGGCTTCGACCGTGGACGCAGGTGCGAGGGGTTATACCAGTTAATGTAATTGCTGGCTTTTGAAGCCGACCAGTCCCTTGGATGCCTGTGATGTAGGTGATAATCTGAGTGAAGCTCCCACAAAAGAGGCTCATCGTGCTTAAAAATGTAGTTCCCTAGAAATAGATTGTATGCTTCTTGGCGCTGGCTGTCGAGAAATGAATTGTTATAATATCTCTTGAAACTCTCAATCATGTCTCGAGAATGGCTCGTCCACTGATTTATCTTCCGATATGTTTCCATGGTGTTAACAAGCTGTGAACCGCCATATTGAACCGCTATCGTGTCACCGTGGTCGTGCCACATATGTGTGAAGAGATTGACTGCGTCCGTGTCATAGTCAACAGAGGTATTGCTTAGCATTCCCAGGGCGTGTAGCTGATAACCCAGCGCCCTCTTGCCAATGACGAACTGAGCGGCATTTGTCCTATCGAGGCAGTCAATGCAGTTTGTTCGTCCAATGCCATTCTGCGTCAGCATTTGGTTAGTTCTACCATCTCCATTATGGAAGAAGCCCGTTGTCGTGACGACTGATTCTGCAATTAATTCCAAGTTACCAATTACATCTCCACCCCGAATTTTAGACGCCCGACTCATATCCCAAGCCTTGTGAATAATTTTCTTGTCAGAGGGTAGAAATTGATTCAGGTATGAAATAGCATGGATATATTCTTGCAGTAATTTGGACTCCCTTGGTTGGCGCTCCTTGGATTTGATGAGATTGACAACGTAGATGGGGGCGCCATACCGCTGAAAAAGATTGTCGAAGTGCAAAGCAGCCGCGCCATAAAAAGGGTCAACAAGATTCAGTTCGATAGGGGGCTTTGGGGTTACTCCTGTACTATCTTGCGTCCAATAAAGAGGTATACTGCCGCGATGCTGAACATAAGACGTATATTGGGGGTTGCAAAACAGTCGTGGCCCGGGCGAGTGGAAAGACGTTGTAAGAGACTCGGAAACTATCTGTTCAGTTTCTACATCATTGGCGACGTAGCCCTGGTTCATGGTTCAGTCTGATAACTCATTGAATGTTATGGTTCGAAGCAGGACTCATACCATGTCATTTGCGCCGCGTTTCAGAAATCGAGCTCCTGCAAAATGCCTGGACCGCCTAGCAATAACTGTAATGTGCGCCGTTCTGCCATAAATGGAGAGTGCTTTGGAACGTTAGTTTACAAGGATCCATAGTCACAGATGCGATGTTGACAATTTCCCTGAGACATTGTAACTCACCAGCCTGGTCGACATATCCATGGATAATCGGACGACACCAATCATAAGCAGCCTGAATGTTTTTCACGGCCGGTTTTAGAAGATATGAATTCCATATGAACATGCTGTTTAGGTCATCATCCGGTGAAGGTATCAGACCCTTGCCAAGAGTTTCTCTCTCTCTTATGATGTTATGCTGCAGCGTTCTGGTTATATCGTAGGAGTAGCTGTAGTAGAATGACTTGGTCAAGTCTAGGTTGTTCAAGATACCCAAAAATCTCTGTTCATCGGTATTGCGTGAGCCAGGCTTAGTCTTGCCGGGGATCAGCGGGATTAGCTCAGTCCCTTCGACCTGATAGATGTAGTGACCACCGACCATGGCCACAATGCTCTTTTTGGTGATCAATAGCATGTAGTAGGGTCCTGTGAATTTGATGAAACCGAGAATCCCCCAAGTTGTGCAGCGCAGTTTAATGCCTCCTGTCCCTCTGTTGCCATCATCTATTGTGTCCAAGAGCTGGTTGATCTCCTTGAGACTATATGCAATCTTATCATCTGTCATATTCAGTTCTCCACCTTCAGTAGACCGGTCAATCTTTAGAATGCGATATAGTTTCTCGCTCACATCAACGCCAACGACATAGTATCTACTCGCGGTTTCATAGAGACTAAACTTATGCATCTTATGAGTGAGGAAATCATTAGCGCCCTCAATACCACCCTCTCGGGTGTTGTCGCTTGGTGCATGTAGCAAAAATTCCTGGGAATCTGGACTTGAAATTCTCGGGAATGGTTGCGCCACGGTAGCTTCGTCCTCGTCGGCCAAGGTTGCGCAGCTGCTGCCCGCTCGTGTGTCCGCAAAACATGACGATTCTGCAGCTTTATGATTCTGAAGTCGTGGGAAAGCTGGCGCGACTCGGTTTGCATCGTCTATATCCCTCGGATGTGACGCTGATGTTGGAGCGCCCGCAGCGCTGCCCTTTCCCACCGTCGCATCAGTCATGGTGCAAGTCAGCTATTCTAGCCAGATAACTTGACGTGATAGGCTCCTCAATTCTCATATCTGAAGGATTTGATGATGGTCACTGACAGAGCACCGAGGCAGACGATGACTGAGACCTGAAAATACCGGTGTTGGCGTGGAGGTTGACAAAAGTACCTATGGCTGGGTGAGTGCTGGCGTGTGCTGGCGTGTGCATTCTCACTCAGTACATGTACATATACTTATTTGCCTTACTGAGGCGCCTGACCAAACAAGGCCTGAATACCTACCTCTAGGTACCGTCTCGTGCCAACGCGGGTAGATGCGCACGTTCGACTAGCAATCTGGCTCTAGAGAAACCTGCCCTTAAAAAAAAAAAGTGTGTAAGTTTCTGTGTTTCAGGTTTTCTTCATCCTACTTTTTGTTACGAATGTGCTGAGGCTCCTCTAATGGCTCAATGCCTTTGATGATCACGGCGATTAATAGACTGAAAAAAGAAAAAGACAAAGTTCTATCAGAATGCTGTAACTTGAATCGATAGGAGGCACTTCAGTCAATCTACACCCCTCTCCCAATTGCTACTCTCGACCACAGACAGAATGCGACGTGAACAAGCATTAAAATCGCATTACCATTGAGCAGATACTCATTAGGCTTTGGGTTAGTATCGATGTAGCTAAATCCTACACCGAGTCGAGACGTCATGGACATACATACTCTGTTTCCCATCCCATCTTCAAATCGAACATTGGTGTTGTAGATGCAGGCCAATGCCCATGTCTCTTTTAACTTTTTATTTTCTCGTATCAGTTTTCTATGGAAGTATCCATCCTGGCCTTAAAGTTGAGCGTACTATCTAGCTAGACTTTCGTTTTAGTCGCCACGAGGATGGCCGAGAGCAAAATTCTATGACCCCGGCTTGGTGCTGTATTATTCTTAACCGTTCTCTATGCCTCATATCTGTCTTTGTTGTCCCTCTCATCATTATCAATGGCTGCCGGTGAGTGAGGCGACTCAACTGCCACTTCTTTGCATCCATTCCCTACTGAGGCAGTTTCCGGATCCGTCGGATAATTTAAGCTTTCCGACGCTATGTCATTCCTTAAATCTGGCAGAAACCGGTCGACGCGTTTCCAGGTTTCATCCCAAAGCGGCTGATTTGATGGGCTTTTAGTTGGAGAAACCAGGTAGCCACTGCTTACCATGAACAACACCACATTTTTGAGGTTTTCCCGTACGGCTTCCTCCTAGACTATGTGTTAATGCGGCTGCAACAGATTCTCCGCAAATATATGGTTGGCTTACTAAAGTATCACCCTGGCCGCTGTTCATGAGACGGTCCATGATATCAATGAGTTTTACCCACAAGTCAAGCATGCCGTCCCATTCGGAAAGGAGCACGAGATATTGCAGAAATACTTTGCAGAGTAGCGATGCCGCCTGTACGCGCATCTCGCCCATTCCTTCTCTGTCCACCGAGAAAATTTCTGGCTTTAAAAGCATATGTATCAAGGGGAACAGTACCCGCCCGAATATGGCTGTCCATTCTTGAGCGTCCGCATGTGTCAGTTCTGGCGATAGAAGCGATCTCTGCATGGCAGAGAAAGCAAGTTGTCGGATGTCTTTACGAGGGTTGGTGCATTGGGTTGTTAAGACCTGAAAGATTGGAAGCCAGTAGGCTGACCAGGCTTTGCAGAGAAGAGTTAAGACGAATTCAGTGTCTTGCGAGTTGTTTATGTCAACGTACCTTCACTACTTCCCAAGCGCGATTGTTGCATTAGTTGGGGCACACGGGTCGTGATGCTTTGAAGCGTGGTAATTGCTTTGCAACCTCTCTCAAGAGCTGCATCGTCACTGACCAGGAGGTTAGCCAGAAATACGTAATGACAGCCGAAAGCCTAGCCAGCTTCAGTAGCGTCTTACGGTCTGCTCTTCACACATCGATCGGTCTTGCGGTCACCTATTTCCAGAGTTTGAGCGGATGGTTCTGCCTCAGTAGGGACGGATGCGAAGAAGCCCAAAAGATCTACTGTAGCTTCGTAGTTGTCCGCACTGATAGCTGGAGGATTCCCTGTGACACTACTCTCCAGAATACCGAAAACTGATGAAGCAGACTCCTTGTTTCTGGCCAGAACGCGGAGAATTGCCCAGAAATCAGGCGACTTCATCATTTCATTTCGTAATGCGCCGGGTTTATCTGTGCAGTTAATGAACCCGTTCGAGATTATGTCGGAGGTTTGTCCGATTATTTGTTGTGGTAAATTCGCAATAATATGAAGTAGGGAATGTACTTTAATAAAATCGTAGTCCTGACACGGCAGTTAGCATGGCAATGTTCAATGATGTAGCTGGTGAACTTACATAGCTGCTTTTCAATATGGAGAGTGCGTGGAATGTGGCTCTCGATAATGTTATGGGATGCCACTTCACAGGATCACGAAGCAGTCCCAGGATGGCGCTGTAGACGGCTTTCCCCATACTTTGAATAAGTTCTTCGCTTCGCAGTACCAGAATAGTGCAAAATTCAATGATGTACGCCACTGTTGGGTCGTACGTGGGTTGAGAGGGAGCCGTCACTTGACCTGCAAGCAAAGAAGTTGGAACAGGGTCTTGCTTAATAGTGATGACCGTACTTTGGTCATCCTCCGGGATTTGGTCAAGGAGAGCCTCTATGAGACGCTTGGTTTCAGCTACTGGGAGTGTCCTGATTGAGTTAGAAATCATGGTACGCTGGTTGAATGTCGTTAGCTTACGAAATATTTTGGAAGACATTGTCCATATTGCATGACTTGATGCAGTCAACTGTGCATAGAGTACTCTCCAACTCCTCTTCTGATGGTTCGGGTGGGTCATCAGCGGCGTAGCTCGAGATGTAAGAAGTGAAAGCGCTGAAAAACCCTGTTTCGGCAGTTCGGGTGGCTCTATCAATGATTTGAGAGGGCATTTGTAGAGGAATGCTTGGTGTCGTCATTGAAGCACTAATTGAGGATGAAAAGGATGGTATGAGAGAGTTAATGAATAGATTGACCCAAATTTTTACAACCTTTGTTCAGTTAGTGTCATAAGAACAACACGCAGGTCTATGAAAAAGCTCACCTGTTTCCAGCCCCGATGAATTAGAGCTTCATGTCCAGTAACGACACGAAACAATACGAGTGTGGCCAATTGTGCCCGAAAATCTCGACCTAACTTGACAGCTAGCTCACTGACCATTACACTTCCATCACCAACCTGAATTTCGGTATTCAGAGACGTGTTGAAAGAGCTGTTCGTTGCCAGAGTACTCATGTAGCTGAGACAATATATTATTTGATCCAGTGCCTCAGTGTTGCCGTACTGGGCCGATATGCGCGCACATTCATCGAAACCGCTGACGATCCGGGCAAAAACTGCGTCGTCTGTTGCAGACATGAAAACATATGACAAGGTAGAAATGACCGGCTTCCAAGTTGCCGCAAACATATCGGCGTCGTAGATGTTGGTGTCGCAGATCAAGAGATCACCAGCAGTTTCCGTTTTCAAAAGTAGTTCTCTCCATGCGTAGTCGAACGCATGCTTGTTGTCGTGCTCATCGGGTAGAATTATTTCGTTGGATTTTATAGAATCAAAAATTGCTCTCAAAAAGTCCATCGAGAAGTCCTTCCCATCATTCTGGCCACGAAGATTTCTCGAAAAATCTTCGAATGACATTCGCTTTGAGGATTTGAGATTTGGGTTGTGCTGATCAGTATTGAGGATAATTATGGCATACGTCAGGATAAAAACTCCATCTTTGTTGGCGACATCATTTGGTGTATCGTCTGCACAGTACTTCTCCGAAAAGCATTCGACAATCGAAGCAATGAGAGGCGCCTCGCCTGGCAATCTGAATGTTTCTAGAAGTGCTCTGAGAGCTTCATCAACACGTTTGCCTGTGAAGTCAAAGAGGTCCAAGAACGCCTTTAATATAGCCTCGTTCCCCCTCTTGGAGAGAAAGTCTCCCAAGACGGCCTTGGACATCCGTGAAGTCCCCTTGAGAAATCTCGCCACTTCTACTGGATCATTGGCATTGGAGATGATTCCTTGCGCTTCCAAGTAGCCAATACCCGCTTTGGGCTTTTCATTGAATTTGCTAGCACCCTTGACAATGATTCTTTTCTTTCTTCGTTGTTCTCGTAGATGGTCTGGATCCGGGTATCCATCATGCTTTGGAGGGTCATGGAGTCTTTCAGCAAGAAACTGGATGTATCTGAGCAGGGCGTCCAAGCAAAGAGGCGGCACACTAGTCGTACTCCATGTCGCTGAGTCAGGAAGTGCATTTCGAGACAGTAGACCAATAATGTCTTCGCATAAGTCGGCTCTGTCTACGTCACAGTCATAATTGACAAAGAGCTCGGTCACAAACGTGGGCATGCGCGACAAAACCCCTATTGTTTCAACCATGGCCTGCCTTGCATCTGGCTTGCGAGCACCTCCTTCTAGACCAAGCTTCTGTCTGTCTTTGACAGATACTGGTGTAGCTTGACCGCTTCCCGATTGCGAAGGAGGAGGCCTCACAAGTTTTGGTGTCTCCGGTATTCCAACATAAAGTGAGGGGTCAATTCCCGGCTCACGAGGAATCTGAACAGTGGGGTGCAAGCATGCAACAAGGTAAGATAGGTACAGTTCTTGCTGAAGCTTGAGTACACCGCGACAGGTAGCCAGCAAGGTGCCCGTTACGATCAATGACTCCTGAAGTACAGCCATATTATCGGAGCGGACAAGCTGGAAGAGATGGCAGCACAAGCGATCTTCTGCAATGGTTGCCAGTGCCGGATGCCGAGCTATAAATGGACCGGAAACCTCCAAGGCTACATGCAAGATTCGCATTGCCATCACCCTCATCGTGTCTGTGTGCTGGCGATCGTTGGGATCCAGGAAGTTGACGAGAACTCGGAAGAGCTCGCGAACAGAGGGAAGAGAATAGGGCTTGAGATCCACCGATTCTGTTTCTTCGGTTTGGTCGCTGGTGGCGTCTTTGACTGATACTGAAGAAGCGTCACCGTCCTCGGCCTCAGCACTCAAACTAGATGAAGATCTACCCTCACCCAAGGATTGTGCAAGCTCGATCTCTGATGTATCTTTGCCGTCGCTAAAAGTGGTATTACCGCTGATCTTCAGGCCAACCAGGTCGTCATGGACCCGCCGTTTCATCTCGTCGTTGTCATCACTAGGATCCAGCTCCAGATGTTTGACATCTTCGAAAATGATCTGACACATTCTAACCATCGCGGCTTCTGCAGTTCTGCGCAATACCGCCGAAAATCTTGGCTGGGAGCATATTGCCAGACCGCGACCCATCATGTCACACACGCTTTCATCGCTTAAAATGTGACCGCCAGGCCCTGTCATCATGTCTTCCATCAAGTTTAGGATCATCAGTAGAACTACTTCTCCCTGTGATGCATCGCTAATATCGAACTGACAATGTGTAACAGCCGCGGAAAGTGATTGCATAGCAAGTGCAAACCGGGGAGAGTTAAAAGACACAAAACCATATGCAAGAAACTTCCTCAAGGCACTGAGTGCCAATATAGTAATCGGCGCCGCAGTTCCTTTGGCCTGTATGACGAGAAGAAATGGGGTTAAGAGAGCCGGGGCATCGAAAGTTCTGATATCTTGAAATCATTCAGTGGACCAGCACCGATTAGTGAAGAACTGTGTGAACATACCCTTGACCGCTGCAATCTCATGTCTCAACTTTCCAAAGGCTGCAATCATTGGATTGTCTTGCATGCTCTTACCCTTTTGACCGCGGAGACCCCATCTGTTACCCGATCCAGCCAACTCATTTGTATCCTCGGCGACGGAAGTCTGGCCAATTGGTCGAGGTTGGTGTCGCATCGTCATCACTGCACCAGCCGGGCCCAGCTGAACTGAGTTTGGGTTCCCTCCAAGTATAGCTGATACCGAAGAGTGTGGTGATCTAGCATGCTTCTGTATCGCAGAAGTAATAGAGATGCATTCGGATATCACGAGGGAAACGGGGTCGACGGCGACCGACACAGGCCGGCTTCGATACTGCATTCGTGGAGCGTCATGGAGTTGCAAGTCTTCACTTCCAGATTTAAAATTGGATCGATGATCCATTGTACCGGATAGCTGAGCATGATAGCCCATAGTACAATCGTTTCCCTACATGCAAGGCTCGATAAGTATAATTGTAGTTACTCTCAACTGGTACATCAGTGGGAGCTGAAACATACTTAGATATATTAATTCCGATGGCAAACACCGACTTGACGTGACTAAATACCAGCAGAGCCAAGATAGTTGCGCTTTATCTATCGGGGTATGATCGAGGTTATCGCGTCTGATGAGGAGATCCGACAATCATTGGCCACAAAGTTGCTGAGCTTCGGGCTTGAGGCTGCTGATGGCACTGCAACTTAAGGTCGAGGCTCAGTGGATAGTCGTGTCCTCGCCTCCCTGCGAGCTGGCTGGCTGACCCAAATTTCATGTGCCCCACCACCGTCATCCTCAAGGCTAGCGCTCAGCCTCGCCACTCATGATTGGACATGGAGATCTACACGCGCCGCGAGCTGGCAGGCTTGCATAAATACTTCGGACATATTATTCAGGACTTTTTCTGTGATCAGTATCGTTATAATCTCGAATATTTCATATTAGTTGGCCCTATAAAGTCGGCCTCCTGCTCGATATTTACCTCACCCTTCATTTAGTGATTTCCTCACAGCACAAATTACTATACAAACACTTACTATAACCGATATAATCTATGTGATAATAAATCGTCAAGAAGTTCTCCCATATGACGGCAAATGACCACCTCAGGCTTCAGCCAATATGGCTTCTTTGTTCTTGCCCTCCAACTAAGCTGCTAGTAGTATATCTACTTGCGGAAGCCGCCACGTACCAGGTACCAGGTAGGTAGGTATCTAATTACTAACATAGTTCGTGCCTACCCGGGTAGGTAAGGAGATTTCATATTGAGAGTATTGGGCCGCACTGGCCATTAGTTTCTAGCCGCTACCTGCTTGGGCGTTCTAAGCATTGCCAGCATGCTCTTGTTCCTGCTCCTCGAGAATTTTCTGCTTATCCTTCTCCCACTGACCGGAGGCATCACCAAACTCCTCTTTCATTTTTTGTTCCTTCAATTTCTTTTCCTGTTCCTCCTTCTCACGAGCAATGCGTTCCTGCTCCATCTCCTGCCAAAATTTAGCTCCATATGCCGCAATTTTGTCGTTTGGGGCAACTTACCTCCATATGACGTATGTCCTCTACACTGGGTTCATATAGATGCCAAATAAGGTAATTCGGCAGACCGACTACGCAGTATTGCATTTGTTTCGCCATCTGGGATCTAGATCAGATAATTATCGTCAAGTTGTGAAAACATCAACAAACCTTTCCGAAGCCTTCTGTTTCGGCATGCTTCTGGAAACTGAATGCTGGGAAGTGGACACCGCTTCGAAAGACTTTGGCCTTGGCTAAAATGCTGACGCCGCCGACACCATCAATCTCCATCTCCATGTCGGGATCACCATAAGGATCTCGCAAGTACGCCAGGTGAGGTCGCCACGTGGCATATTCCGCATAGCCTTCCACGATCACAGCATCTTCATCCAGCGTATCTGCAAGAGCCAGAGCGGTCTCCGATTCTTGCCAGGAATTCAAGTCATAAGGTTGTTCCCCACCAAGCCAATCAGGCAGTGGTCGCCAAACGTCTATGATAATAGAGTTAGCAATGCATATAGCATGTCCGTGACAAAACTAGTTGATTGAACTCACTAGGTACGATAACATCTTTGTTGTGCCGCATCAAGTCCTCGAGGATTGTGAACGGAGCAGTTTCTACATCTACATCACGCCAATACACCCATGAGTGGTAGGGTCGTAATGCGGCACTGAGCAACCAGTTTCTCGCTTGAGCCATGAGTTTTCGGCGACTAGCTTGCGCAGCAAATCCATGTCGGCTTTCAACATCCTGGTTGACCTTCTGCCCGAAATCTTTCTCGATAATAGAAACTTCACCATAAGGTTGCTTAGGATCTGGGTCCATTTGGATCTGTTCCAAGTTTTGAGTTAAAACCTCCAGGGTTCGATCCTTGGAGTCTGAGACCAGAAATGCTAGGTCGATCAGATGATGCGGATAGGTAAAGTTACGCAGATGGGAAAAAAACATTGGCAAGTGTGGCTCCGCATCGCGCAAAGGGACGCATAGCAGTATGCGTTCTTCACGTTCCCAGCCCCGTGCGGTGCCTTGGACATTGCTCAGGTCATAATATCGTACGGTTTCAAACTCGAAATCGGGCGTGGCGGACAAGAGCCCTAATGATACGACGGAAAGGATTGGACGAGAGGGTAGCATCCAAAACCCGAAAGCAAGCAGTAAGAGTCCGACGATACCGAGCCGAACCATGAGCTTCTTTTGCCTTCGGTTTCCATGTGCTGGAGATCGGGGTTGAAATCGGGGTTGAAACCTATGTTCGGCCAGAATCAGAAACTCCGATGCCACTATCGAGAATGGTAAAGGGAGACTACCTATGTGGCGAGATTTCAAATGTGTTACCACGCGGATACCCATTAGAGTATCCGTTTCCTTGATGCCGTGGCATCATCGTCAGGAAAGCCAGCAAGACATATGCCTACCAATATTGAACGAGTAACCAGAATCGCACGTGGCGTGTCTTGTTGATGAGATGTTAAAATCTACACAGCTGATGGCAGTCGCTTCGTGTCGTAATAGTGCAGGCTAAGGCTGGAAAGAATGGTTTGGTAGCCTGGGGGGGATGGCGTTAGGGGGTCAGTGGCTCGTCAAGGCATTAAAGTGACTGCTGTTGTCAGCGCAAGAATTTAGGCCAGATTCAACCAGAGGTTAAGGTGCTTGTTGCAGGCACATGTGGATACGACCCAGCGTGTCGAATTTGCATGGTTGCATGGTTGTATGGTCCCAGCAGGAAGTGGGGCGAGCCTGGTCCTTCCATCAAAAGAAAAAGGGAGGGGACCCGCCGGCTTTTCCACGGCTGAAGTGCATTACTGATTTAAAGGCACAAGGTAGCTCGCACGCGAAGTAAAAAAAAAAAAGAATGACTACTACTCTGTACTGAGATAAATAGTATTATACCCGCTCGGTCAGATTATAGCACATTGTTTGTGAAAATCCAGATAATACCTTGTTGATTAACTGTCTATCTGTGTACCTACCTCGGTGTTTTATATTGTCCGGATTTTAGCAACTCATCTGACGACAATATTGACTCGACAATGGGACACCTATGTTGACTCACTAGCCGCTCCATTATATGTTTTGTTGAGCTACAGGACCGCTCAACAACTGTTGTCTGTGTATGCTTTGATATGTTAGAAATTTCTATTGCTGTAAGCAAGTAAATGACAATAGGGGTTTAGACTTGTCGAGTGTTAACAAATCCAACGAGGTTTTGGTAACTACAGCGCCGCCGCATGATGGTACGCGTTTTTTTTTTTTGGCGACGCTTAACGACCCAAGATATGCTACTAGCGCCGCAGGAGAACTCCGCCATGATGAAACAATCAGCTCAGAACAGGGCTCGGAACCCTCTTCTGCCATAAATGCTCATTTGGACAGGGCTACCTGTTCATGATACAGTTATCGCAACTTGCGATGGTGTAGCAGCTGGCGATTCTCACGCTCTTCGTCGGTGTTTATCCAAACTGTGCACTGCTAGCTGGGCATGATACGGTACATTGTACTTGTCGTGACTGTGGTCTGACAGGGCATAAATACACGGGCAAATATTGAAGAATAGCCCCCAAGTAAGACCTCTGTGGTCGCAGTAATGTGCGACTCAGGAGCCTTTTCTTTCTCCAGATGGTAGCAAGGCGGCCAAAAGTAGAGAGCCCCTGTTTAAGCGAAGCGTTTGTGGTCAAAGGATCGAGATCAAAGAGTTGTATCGCGATGAATCAAGTTACTCCATACATTTCCTGAATTGCCATGTACGGTATTTCAGTACGATGAGTAGAGTAGTAGCTGTGATGCAAAGTTAGCAGTCTATTGCACGATTAGGTGTCCGCCACGCAGGTTGAGATGCCCAATTCAGACAAGCCAGTTTACTCAGTCATTGTTGCCGGCCCTGCCTACCCAGCAACTCAGAACGAGCTAATAACCAGACAGGACACGGAAGTCAAATTAAGCAGCGAATGCGACTCCAGAACTTGTCGTAACTCCCAAATAGAGAATTCCAGTAACGGAGGATGACTCGGCAAAAATGAAGTAGTTGAATGGATAGAACTTATGTCATCATAATCGGTATTCGCATACATGTTGGCGTACCTGTCATCATTCAATAAATTTCGAGAAGTGTCGCACATCTGACTCTCCCCTCCCATATGAATAAATCTATGCTAGGAAACATTCATTAGTACTCGTTCCAACAAATGGCGATATGCAAGCTACACATGTCAAATCTTGTCACGAGGACGAGATATATCAGAGATCTTGGTATGGTAATTGGGAGTCATCACATTGGTTCAGTAGCAGAACTGGATGAAAGAGTTTCTCATCATGATAAATATACAATAAAGGAAGAGCGCAACGGTACAAACTCACCGAATTAGACTCTTCATTGTAGTTCCAGGTCTTGGATGCTCGAGTACATGTCTGCACGTTATTAGCAGAGTGTTGTGCACAGGCTTCTTGTTTTTCGTCGATTCGTATGACATGTCGTCAGATGGTAGTGCATGTTTGCTTAATCGATCAGGATTCGCGAAACAGTGGTGTGAAAAATCATCATTTGGTTAAGCTCTCCAGGTAAGCAGGACTCAAAACTTACCGACTGTGAACAGACAGTAGACTCCTTTTTTAACCACGTAAGGTAGAAATCTAAGTCATGTCGATATGCACAGCCAACTGAGATACGACCTTGTAAAGATATTCGACAAAAGCCTGCGAATTTCGTGTGAATGTGCTTAAGGGTGTGCTGGTGGAAGGGTTTTTTTTTTCCGGCCCAGTATCAGTTTTTATGTATTGTTTGGGTGGGCATAGTCTTATAGCAAATTTGTGGTGGAGAAAGTTGCAGTTATTACATGCATTGCTTCGATACATGCATACACTCGTTCTGTTTGTTGCATTAAAGTATACAGAAACAAGCAGATTTGTGAGACGAACAAAATATGGCCAAACTCAAGAACAACATAATAGCACCTAATTTAATGATGTCTGACCGACGACGGGTAAACGGGCCAGCAGGCACGACACAACCCCCATTATACGATGAAAATTCCTCAGGTGTACGATATCGAAAGCGAGATGAGGTCACGGCACGGCCCTTATGTAAGCATTGATGAAACACTATTGCTTCTACATTTCTCGCTCGTCACAAGCGACAGCTGACCGTAAATTCTTAGATATTAAGACTGGCGTAACGCCATCAGCCTCTGGATCGGCCTATCTAGAGGTAGGGGAAAACATAGGACCCTTCGGCTTTGGCATGAAACTTACATGTACCGTTCATGGCCCGCGGTCCCTTCCACGTTCTGCTCCATTCTCTCCCCATATGGTTCTCTCAACTCATGTCAAGTATGCTCCCTTTGCGACTCGAAGGAGAAAGAGCTATCTAAGAGATGCCGGTGAACGTGACCTCAGCACTCACCTGGAGACAGCCTTGCGAGGTGCTATCATAGCAGACAGATGGCCGAAGAGTGGAGTCGATGTTGTAGTGACCATTATTGAAGGCGGTATGCCTCATCAAACAGGTTCGGATGAAGTTGTTGACGAATGGAACTTCATGTCAGTTCTCGGCGGATGTATCACTGCTGCTTCTGCCGCGATTGTGGATGCAGGTATCGACTGTGTGGACACAGTAATTGGAGGCGTTTCTGCTCTAGTAATGGACAATAGCACCAAGGCTGGGCGCGTTGTTGTGATAGACCCTGTGGTGTCCGAACATGAGAGCATTGTAGCTGCCTGCTGCGTTTCTTACTCGACGAAGCGTGACGAGATCACAAATTTCTGGTATCGGGGATGTCTAAAACCCTCTGATCTCAATTCAAGAAGAACTCTTATCGCTCGAGCAATCTTGGCTAGCAAGGGAGTAGGAACAATTGTCTCAGCATCACTTCTCGAGTCGCTGACACCACACTGACCCCTCAGACCCTGCATTTGTTTCGGAAATGCAATTCATGTTGACCAACTTAGCTGGCACAAAATCTGGCTACGTGTGACCCAATATCATGACAAGCTACAGTAATGTTTGTCGGTGTTGAAGGATAGCAGCCAACTCATTCGACACCATTTGTAGCCTGATGTATGAATGAGCGAATCATAGGTCCTATTATTAACTTCACTAAGGTGATGTGGGTTGCCATAATGAAGCTGACGTCGGTGGAAGCTTTACTATCTGGGTGTTGCAGCATGACTCTTCACAATTCGAAATACACATGGACGAGCAGTTTCTTATCATAAACTCGCCGTTCATTAACAAATGACCGGGATGTCCGCTTCATTGATTTTGCAACCTAAAGCCAGATACGATCTGTTCAACATCAGCTTTTACTCAATATAGAGGCAGTAGATATAATAATCTCAAGGTGACATCACTGATCGATCATGAATAGATTTGAGGCATCTAACATCCCCCGCAGCCCCTTTCTTAGCCAGTGGCGCGATCTCTGCAAACTACAATAGATGCACTATCAAATGGAAAACATAACGACCACAATTGATATGGTTCTTGCAGTCGAGATCGAGTTGATAATAGGTAACTCAATTATGCTTGACTAATTAAGAATCGCCGATAGTGTAGCCGACATCTATGCTTGATTGACTCGATTCATACCACAACGCAGCAGAATTTCGAGCACAGACGTGGCAAAGAGTAATGTTCAAAACTCTTTTAGATTTCAATTGAATCCTGGCTAAATGTAATGGAGCTTCGCATGTATCTGTGGGATTGAGTAACGACTCTTAATGGATTCCATTGCATGGAGAGTAGGCATGTCACTATTCCTGCCGAGATGGATTCGACATACCAGGCCCCCACTTATGCATCATCTGTTCAAGATCCGTGTCTGCGGCTGCTCTCTTACCTTCATAACTCTCCAACTACGGAGTAAGCATTAGCGCCGAATAACAAGAAAACAGCTACAGACATGTTTGACAAACTCTCATAGTTACCATAACGACAAAAGGCATCGCGTGCCACGAGCACCGTTAGTCGAAGAACATCAATACGGTCGCGACTTCTCGAGCTTCGAACCTTGGGGCCTGGGGTGCTATCTTACCGCCTTGCGGAAGCAGCCTCAACATTGATAGCTGTCCTTTTGTTTACCGTATTAGACACGGAATCGACAAGATAGACGACGCGCTCGATGCAGTCCTGCACTCGGGAATACATAGTACTACTATTCAGCTACCCATGAGCCCTGAACTTGTTTGAAGTGTCATGGATGAAAACGGATGTGCATCAAGTCTAGCTCGTCACGACCTTCCACCACCCCTTGCTAGCTTTCAAACAGTCGCAGCTTCTAGCTGGCACAACATTACTGCTTGGATATACAATTTCACGCGCCACGCTCCTTCTGTGGAGGACATAATGTGGGCTGGACCACGAGTTTTAACGAAACTCGGGTCTTACTTGGCGATGTCAGATTCAGCGGAGGCTCATAGTCAGCTCCCGTCCGGTCCAAGAAAAATTCCTCAAGAGGCACCCGAAGCGAACATATACAATATATTGGAACCGAGTAATGGCCTGTTTGAGGTGACAAGGCTTGGCTCTTTAGTGGACCAAGCTACTTCTACCAACCAGGCTACAACTCTTTCTCTTAATGGGGTGAGGGGGCTTGGGAGTGTTTTTAGTTACGCAACAAGCAAATGGGCTATATCGTGTATCGTCATGGCCATTGTTCTCAACCGTACCCATATATTCGCAGCAACAAGGAGACGATTGCGTCTACGCTGGCATACGAGAATTCTACTTCGGATTTTACCTCTTATTCTTCTTGTGCTTCAGTCAATCCGACTCCTGCGCTCAATTCAATGTCAATCATCTGCGAAGTTTGGCGAATATCGATGGGGTAATCTGAGCACATCTTCCGAACTTGCCTCAGCATATCCTAATGCCTTTTTGAACAAGTTGAGTTCCATCTTGCTTCTCGGATCCTCAGACAGGCAGTCTTGCGAAGCTGTCAATATGGTACCACGACTTAGTGGAAGCATATCCAAGGAACTATACGGATCTCTCACACTACTATGGCCATTATTTGGTATGCTCTGCCTCAGCCACTTCATCGAAACTCTATCTTGTGCAGTTCAAGGTCGTCCACTCTCCGTGGAAACAGGTATGACGCTATTTGAACAATCATTAGCTTTTGCTGAGGCTGAAGCAACCGTTCTCAATCAACTTAGCTGGGGAACGTTCTTTGGGCTTCAGAAAAATGATCAGGGCAGGGGAAGAGTTATTGAAACATCCCTGCCCATAACAAGGCCAATAATTCTAAGCAGAGCCAACGTTCCATCAGAGGTTCTGTTCATTGCGTTTCTCTCGTCTATGACTCATATTTCAAGCCATATTCTGGGTATTTTTGATGCACAATCTCGGTATCGACTCGTAAATACCGGGTTCTGGGGAATCTGCTTCATGGGAATTATGATCTGGAGCGCTGTCAAATTTGAATTTGGAAATCCTCCAGCGCAAGGGCTACTAAGATTTCCGACTGTATGCATCATTGGCTTTGTTCCGCATGTGCTGGTTTTATCAGGAATTGTCACGTGTTTGCTTATATATGGTTTGGCACTCGTGCTATCTGCATTGGCCCCGTCTACGAACTTGTCTACGCCGAGTCTGCGCCGGAGGTTAGCAAACGCCCTTAGCAACATGCAAGCAAACGTGTCCCTGGCAGAAATTCGAATTACTCGGAATATGGACATCTATACGGCATTGCTACGAACAGGATTTGCTGCAATCACAATGGCAAGCGAGGCCGTCTATCTGAACCAGGAACGAAACGTTAATATGCAGCAACGTACGTGGCTAGAAGAAGCACGATTTCGACAGGTCGAGGATCTTCGAAGTCAAGTAGTTAGAATAGGTTCCTCGAACGCCCTGCAGGATCAGATTGGTACCATTGGCCTGATTCCAGTGAAGGAAGGAGCGCGGCCTGGAGTAAGTGGATTTGCTCGAGAACGTGCCGCTCAGAAAGTCCCCAGAGGTCGGAGCGAACGAAGTGCCAGAGTCGGAACCAGCGCAACGGAGAGAAGTTCAAGATGGCTGTTGGTGCTGGAATTCCTTCTTAATGTTGCACTTTTGACCGCCCGTGCAGGAGCCCTGTCAATACTTTGGATTCTTGGTTGGACTCCGCTACGAACTCGGCCCACATGGCTTGTCCAGCTGGCAAGCCGTCGGAAACCCAGCATCGGTGACAGACAGTCCAAGAGGAAGGAACTCGGGACTATGAGTCGACAAGCAGCTTCCCTATTTGGTGAGCAAGCCTTGCCTCACATGGATGGCATTGATGTCGAAAATGAGTTCAGGCGCATCAACGCTAGTCAAGATGAGGACAGTCTGGATGCCGAACTCTATAAATACTGGGTGTCTGGCGGCTGGTGGGGGTCTCATGATGCAAGCGGCGACTATATACCTGAAGAGAGCGACGACTTGTGGGACACTACGAGTGATGTATCTACCCAATCTGCATTAACTGAGGAAGCGGAGGCAAACGAGACCCTAGTAATGGGCGAAGGTTTCCAGGACTTTTACACACATTCTAAAGTATTGAGGCGCGTTAGCAGTCCTGTTCCCGATCTTGTCTGGGAAACCGATCACCTCGCTAGGCTCTTGCACCCAGCCACTATTGAAGAACGTGATGAGGCTCAGGTACTGTCTGCTCACTTGCGAAGTGAAAAGATAATGACACGATCAGCCTTTCGACGTCAGGAAGAGGTACGCCGAAACCGTGTCTTGCTACCTCCATGGTCCGTTAGCAATAGCGTCGGTCAACCAGGTACTCGACTTTCAAGTTTGAGCCTTGATGAAGAAGAACAATTACTTGAGCAGATCCTTATGTGTCGGCGTCGTCTGCAAAGGCCGGAATCGCAAGTCCATTCATGCATTGAGATGGGGCCACAAGATAGCCAAGGTTTCCCTTGTGTTGTCTGCCACAGCTCACCTCGAACCATCATTCTTTGGCCATGTCGGTGTTTAGGTCTCTGTGACGACTGTCGGGTCTCCCTTGCTATGAACAATTTCGACAAATGCGTGTGCTGTCGCAGGGATGTGCTCAGCTTTAGTCGTATTTTTATACCATAAGATGTCGTGGCTAAACATCAACATAGCAATAAGAGCAGGTTCATGCTTTTCTCCAAGTCTACTATATTGAACTGATATATTCGTTCATCGGGTCCTGCTCTATAGTATGTAGTAAAGCTTGTATGATGAATTACTTTTACATCGCTGCCCATTCAATACTGTACGTTCGCATTAGGTCTTTGTCTGTTTTTGAGTCAGTCACCTCCTGTCCGCCAATTAGAAATGCTTTCTTCACTGCTGTAGCTAGACGGCCGCCTCCGACAATATCTAAAATCGGGATTTCCTCGTCCCAACGATATTCGTTTGCCATGAAATGGGCATGAAATCGTAATGGGTCGCCTGGATATACACTATACTGTGCACCAAAACGCAACCCAGGCGTCATGTAATACCCCCGTGCTTGTAGAAAGCCACATAGACTACCGGGGGTGGCGATTTGGATGGTGCTGGTAGAGGCTATGAGTGATGCACTGGAAACTGGTGTTACAGCTAACAGTCTTACGTGAGGGCTGCTGTCGTCACGTTGGATGGTTTCTAGGTTACTGCTTTCTGCCAGATGATCGCCAGTTCGGCTCGAGTATGAGCGACTCACGTTTGGGTTTGCCTCACGCCATGGGGCCACATCAGCCTTCAAGATCAATGCCTTGGATAAAGTGTAGTGGGCACCCGTCTTACTCTCTCGGAGACTCGTAATGTAACACTGACGTGAAGTAGTATTTGCATCGGAGCGCAGAACAGCATCATGGGCAGCCACGCCATCCACTATGTATGCCGACTTTTTGAGTAATAATGCACGAACCTCTTCGGGACGCAACTCGATCGGAAGTCCTAGGAATATGTTTTGTGTAGGCTGTTGCGGTGTTGTACCAAACAAGGTACCGTTGGTATTTTCATGGCGTCTCAAGCATGCCACCGCATCAGGATCGAACACAAGATAACGGCCAGCAATGAGAGAAATTCTGACGGCCTCAGCATCTCTAGGCTTATTAATTGACGAAAACATCTGTTTGTCCTTGAAGCACAGTGTCAGCCACAATCCAGTTGAGTTCATGACAATAAATTAACAATTGTTTGCTCCGTTATCATAAGTCGTCTTCGTAATGTTGAGTTTGTCGTCACAGATTTCAGTGGATTGACAGATAATCATGAGTATAATCACTGAGCAAATTTGGTGATATGAAGAAAAAAAACACGGGGAGATCGTACATACCCAGCCATAAATGGATCTTCACAGAGCTCCAAGGTAAAGGAACATGTTCCATCTAGACCTGTTGAATTAGAAATCTCGTGGTTGAATTTATGGGGCGCATGAAGAAAACGGGGCAGAGCCCTAATAACCGCATTATGCAACAACTGGTGCAGTATTTCTAATAGCAGTTGACGATCTGCATCAGACTCGAGTCAGGATAGAGATGCTAAAACTCAAACTCATTTTGTTCCTGTCGTGATGGCGAAGGAGAAGTAGATTCAGCAGGTCCCACAGGAGGGAGACTGAAGGGAGTAATTACTATGCCGTTTGAAGCACTGAGCTTAAATGACATGTCCCCTCTTGTCCAGCATCCTTCTAACCCTCCACCCTTTTCGTGGAAGATGGGCATTGCATGAACACGAACTAGGCCTTGGACCTTGTTATCTTCTTTCCCAGAATCCTCGGTGGCGTAAGTTGATTTGGGAAGCGGAATAAGCTCTACAACACCGTCAAAGACAAGCTCCATTAATTTGCAAAACCCTGTATTGCGTGGATGAAGTGATTGCGGCAAGGTCGACAGGACGATAAGACGCGTTGGAAATTGCCTCAATAAGCTCCGCAGGCAGTGCAGAAATTTGAGTACATCTTGAGCTCTGCAACCTTCAGCGGGATAGAAGGCTGGAGACAGGAGACTTGGCACAACTACTCGATGTATTGAAGAAGACGAGGTGGTCAATCTTGTCTGAAGGCTGGCAAGGACATCTGAGAAGATGTTTGGTTGTTGATGATTTGACATCTGTGGGAAAGGGTAGGTCAACAATGGACCATGTATATCACTGGCGTCCAACCTCTTTGAGAGATCGAAAGAATGGCAAAAAGTTAAGCCGTGGTCGAGGTCTTGTTGGCCTACCCTTATCAGTGTTGTTCCATTTTCAAGTCAATTAGTCGTGGACTTACCATTCATAGCTGCTGTGTTTCTGAGGGACTCATATCTCCATGCAATTTTCATTCTGTTGGACTCAGGTGACGCTACTTGGTCCTCTGACTTTCCTTTTGCCTCCTTTAGTCCAGGCAATTCCCGCCGCCAAGTGTCCCCAAAGCCCAAGACGTGGACATGATGACCCTGAACTAAGCCTTCCGCCGCAAAGTGGCGCAGTATCACTCCGCCGAAATCTGTTGTTCCGGATTCTTCAATCAATAAAGAGCTTCCCAGTGGCATACCCGAATGACCGGCCAAGACTTGGTCTAAGGAAGCTGTACCAGTGGAGGTTGTCAATCGACCGTCCAAAGGCGATGAACGAGTGCCCGGAGGCCGTTCCTTCTCGGGGCGAGATTGAGTCGACATCCTCGTAGAGTGGATGAGCGTATTACGCTTGCGGAACGCCATGATATATCTGTAGCCGCTTCCTCCGCAAAAACGTAATGTAGAAAACTATTCTAAGGGAGGATGATGAGAAGATAGATGTCGAAGAGCAATCGAGAAGAAATAATCGTCACACTCATTCAAGAGATCCTCCAAATTGTGTATTTGATACTCGGGGACAAATTCTTTGTTATTAAAAAGCGGGTGGGTCTGATTGCAGAATTCCCTCGATTGAGTAATATGCTTGTAGCAGCAGCCTACATGCCGTGTCTTTTTCTCTTCTTGCTCGAAAGCTCTAGATGCGTCAGTAGAATTGACTGACTGCAATGCGTGGCGTGAATCAGTGAAGCAAAGATCGAACAAAGCGTTCGGAAACCAACGGTCACCGCATTATCGTTTCTGTCATCATAAGCACCCCGGCGATCTCGTCACCTAGCTTATGTTTCTCTCCTTTCTTCCTGTTTCTTTACTTCAGCGACCGATGTTGAATTATTTACCTGCCCGAAATTCTTATCGACCAAGTGACGCAATCCACCTGTTGTTATCAAACAGACACTATGTCTGGTGGTAGCAGCGATGCGACTCTTTTCGAAGAGAGTTTTACTGTTACAGATTACGATCAATCCAAGTACGACCGCGTCGCCCGAATTTCCTGCACCTCAGCCGACTCACAAACCGTCATGGTTCTTGATATAAACATTGAACTATTCCCCTGCGCAGTATCCGACTCCCTACATGTGGTTCTGTCGACAACCTTGTCACCCGATGGCAGTAAAGAAGACGACAAAGGCTGGCGAGATGTGGGTAAAGCAGGCGATGCCCCCACGACGTTAGCAGATCTCTACGATTATGTTTGCTATGGCAAAATTTATAAATTTGAGGAGACGTATGACGGAAATACCATGTATGTTTTTTTCCGAGCTGTTTACGTGGCTGGCATATCCCTTGCGATTATTGACGTTGATGGCTTTGGGCCTTCATTTTCTGTATCTGGACACAGATTTAACTGTCTACTCGCAGTAATGCTTACGTCTCCTTCGGCGGGTTGCTTATGTCACTCCAAGGACCTGTTAAGAAACTCACACCGCTGCGAGTCGACAATGTCTACCTTCTGATAAAAAAATAAATCACTGCATGATACTCACAAGAGTGACAGAAGAGCCTGTCCTCTGTTGCGCATTCGAAAAGCTTTAGCGGCTCGTCCGTTTTCGATACGAGGGGGACCTTCAGTCGCAGTGCTCATTGAAGAATTCCTGTTGGTAGGAGAACAGGGCCAATACTTGTAGCCGTCAATCATTGCAATTCGTGCCTAATGCACAACGCCGTCATTTTTAGCGGGACGCTGTTTGGTGTGGCCCGGGGAACGGCAGTACGCGATGCATTCGTTGGCGAATAGCATCGAAATCTGGCTCGTTATCCCTAGTTATAATACAATGACGAATGAAGAAATCCAGCATCACCACCGCACAGTTGTCCTTAAACTTTCCATCAGCAAGATCTCTCTTCACTTGGTCCACGTCGCACAAGGTAAAATGTTCAACCTCGCCATCTTTAGGTTGCGGTATGACTTGAGCCGGGAGCTTCAGGTCGTAAACCCACTGGCACTCAGGGTAGATGAAACCTGCTTCACCCATATGCTCCTCATCAGTGACGTATATATACGTGACCGTGCCAACTGCGCGCGCATTTTGCCGCACCACGTCCTCGAATAGACTAGCTTCCTCGTCTGCTTCACGAACAACACACTCAAAGGGCTGTTCACCTGTCATCATTCCACCAGCAACAGTATTATCAAGCATTCCAGGAAATGTTGACTTGTTTGCTGCTCTCTTCGGAACCCATATCAACATGCCGTATGGAGCCGATGCGTCCTCAACATAAGCTGTCATATGAACGCCGTAACGCATTGTTCCCAACAGTCCTATGCAAGCTCGTTCCATACTGAAAAGAAGCTCGCCGTTGCGGCCATACACGGGCCAGAGCTCGTTTCTCCAGTCCCGTAACAATTTAAACGTTTCATGAGCTCGCCAGTAAGCAGCCAAACTGGCAGCAGTTGCGGTGCGCTTCACTTCTGTGTTAAGGCGGAGGAGCGAGACGGTCCTATTTTGTGGATTGATTTCCACTGGGCCACGAGTACATTCCGGCACTTCCATCAACTTGTATACAACACGCTCAAGAATGTAGCCTATCGTATAGGTGCCCTGGTCATCCTGCCATACAAATGAATATATCCCATCTGGTAAGCAATCAACGGTAGAGTTCTCATCGTGGCTATAAAGATACGGGAATCTATATATGTCAGATCCTTGAGGATTTAGTCGATACGAATGTAAATTGTGTGCGGAGAACGATGACTAAAACTAAACAATCAAGGATCGATGGTCCTACTTATCTGTTTTCTCGATGAGGTCCAAATTTGATTTCATTATGGGAAAAGTCAATAGCGGTCAAAACAGGATCGCACACGACTAATAAAAGATCAACTGATATTGCGAGGCGAATCGAAAAGTGTGCGTAAAGCGGGTGTTGTGTCTGTGTGCCGATCGGTATCTATAGTTGCTAATGTTTAGGCGATTTCGCTGGGTTTTGCTATAGAAAGAGGTTGCATAAGAACCAGCCCGATGAGTGTGGGGCCTGCCCTGGCATCCTCCACGCACCCTACCTATCCCAGCTAGCCAGTGTGTGACCTCCCTTATATTTTTTCATTCAGTTAAATCTTCTCATCAACGATCGTAGACATCCGCCATAGACTCTACAATGGACATGATTTTGCCCACTGGCGACCACAATTGACAGACACGCAGCGGGTGCTGCTCAGGATATTCAAACACAGACCACTTTTCAGGACCAACAACTACTTGACAGTATGAATAAAGGGCCAAAGTTTAAAATCTGTAGGTAAGGTCGCCGATACACTGTTGAGTTTAGCATGCAGCACGAGTTCTATATATTTTTTCAAGAATGGCTACGAACAAATGCTTCAGCCACTAACCGACGCGAGTAGAATAAACTAGGCATAATTCGTTCCGATTACCAAATACTGAGCTGCCAAGCTTTACTTGTAAATTTCTGACAACGAAAATGTCTGGACCCCTCTTTGGTATTGTCCCTGCTGGTCAACAGCTTATCACGGAACCTACCTCGGCGCCATCGCCAACCTCATTCCTTTATACGCTCCCAACAGTCAAGATGATCTCACACATAATGGTCTTTCTCTTACCTAATATATCACTTTCAGAGGGAACTGCAGCAGCTATTTACATCGGAACAGTGAGAGACGTTGCTATCGCAGCTCAATCTGGAGGAACACCGACGTTCAAATTCCTCGGAGGCATCGGGGGCGGCAAGAGTAGTGCCTTATTCAAGGTCACTCCAAAAGCTGTGGAGAATGACGGTGACGGAATGGTGATTGGAATTTCAATCGAGTCTGCTGAGTCAGTCGAGCAACAGCTCCAGGAGCTGTCACACGGAAAAGCGAACGCCTCAGCCCAAAGTTCCCATATGCCACAGCTTCCTACTGCCGTGCTAGCCCAACGTATCATACAAAATGCATTCAACTTCCTGGCAAGCTTCAGCGGAACCCCTGGCCCTGGTGGTGTTGAAGTTGTTCCGCTCAAGGCTTTCGAGGAGTGGTGGCGGAAGTTTGAAGCTCGCATTCGTGCCGATCCAGGATTTCTTGATAGACAGGATAACTGAAATTCGCAACGGACGTACCATGACAAATGACTAGCTAAGTATTCACCAAGGTGGCAATTATGACATAATATCCTTCATTAAGTCCCAGTCTAACCTCCGTACTGCTCACTCTACAAGATCTTGCTCAATTGTAAGATCATTATTGCCA
The DNA here is from genome assembly GCA_000729835.1 of Atkinsonella hypoxylon. Taxonomy (NCBI): domain Eukaryota; kingdom Fungi; phylum Ascomycota; class Sordariomycetes; order Hypocreales; family Clavicipitaceae; genus Atkinsonella; species Atkinsonella hypoxylon. The sequence goes on along the minus strand of JFHB01000006.1, from coordinate 341,000 downwards.
CACTCGCTACTACTTGGTGAAATTTAAATACCGATATCCAACGTCCATCGGTCTTCAATGGCCAGTTGCGTTCCCATGAAGCATATTTCCTAGCCAAAAAATGTCGCGTCTATTCCATCAATACTAATGGCAGTTCAACAGCAATTACGCATACAAAGCAGTCATGATGTAAAAAAGACACTTCGAACCACAGTGAGTAATGGATAACGCCATAGAAGCACAAGAAATAGAAAAAGCGCATGCAAATGGGAGTCCCTATACACTGGTGCTTGCACTACGTGAATATCAATCAAGTATCTTGCAAAGGAGCCTTGAAAGGGCTTTTTAAACGAGCAGGACTGCCTGCTCTACTCCTCTTCCCAGCATTCAACATCTGGACATTAGTGGAGAGGCGCTCTCGACTTTCAGTCCGAAGCACCAAACCAGCTCGATCCATAACCGAAGGCGGGTGGACCTGGTGGAAGCATTCTAAGTTAAGCTTCGGCGTTGTTTCTGAATGCTGGTTGCCACGCAATGCTTGAGTGATGTCAGAGCAGTTTGGATCATCAGAAGCGGCTTCTAATTCATAAGCAGCGGTATCCCCTTCTTCCAGAACTCGTTCATAATTCACTGAACCACGATCAAATAGTCGGCTCAGGAAGGTCCATCTTCGTTTCGATTTGCGGCAGTACTGTCGTCGCCAATGAGTGAGCGTGCTTGATAGTCGGTGTCTTCGATCGGGCTTTCGAAAAATGTACGCCACTAAGATAATGACCGCCACTAATCCGAGAATGTTATACATGGTCCCAAGGCCCAGGGAATAAACCTCATCCGAATCAGAGCTCGAATCTTCGTAGGAGTCTGAAGATAGGGGTATAGATCCTGCATGCTCGAAGTCAGGCGAGGTCCCCGATGCTACATTACTGCCAAATCCGACGGGCAATGACGGATTATTCGGCAATATCTGACCTGAGGCGTAAAGGACCATCTTTCCCAGTGTCCAGCTCACCTCTACACCTTGAACAGTGTCGACAGGATTAAAAGGGTTCCAAAAATCTTGCTTGGCCGTTGCTTTATCTAAGCTATTTGTTGCCGTGAGATTGGCCAGCATTGATGACCCCGAACCCACACGAGGAATCCCTATACCCTCATAGAGAATGTTTATTAGCCACGAAGCTTTAAAGCAAGCCTCCTGCACGTCTTTAATTTTCTGGTCATACGATTTCCTTCGCTTCGTGTTTTCTCTTTGTATGGCTTCCCAATCTTGACTGCAGAATTCCATGACTTTATGCTGAAATGTCGCAAGGTCATATGCTTTATCATCTTTCCCGAAGACACCGTGGGTGGCATGCCAATATTCTGACACACCAATAAAGCGGTTGACTTCGAAATCAATTGCTGGAACATGTTGGCCGTTCAGGAGACATGGATGATCTTCGCACGGTTTATCCTTACCGAGCAATGGATAAGTCTTCCTCAAACACTCATCAAAGGCGCCGGTACCAACCAAAGTGTACTCAGCACCCGCAGCATCATCTGATGATGGATTTTTCTTATCGACTATACGAAGTCCTTTGGGTATGCAAGGATCGGGAATCTCTTCGTCGGAGTCACCGTGACTCTCCACCAAGGTCTGAACGTACCGTGACCGAGCTTTGTTGGCACCGAACCCCAACCACGTAGCGCTGAAGATTCTGAAATCAGACGACGATCCATCTAGATGCCGCAGCCGGATCAGTTTTAGGTCATTTGCGTGCCGACGGGCCTCCGTCTCATTGGGTGCAAACGCGATTTGCGCTGAGGCACCACCCATGTCTAAAAAGCCGTATGTGTGATGTCCTTTTCCGTGGGAGTGTTCTTCAGGCTGGTCCAGGCTCTCCAAAAGATAATTGACTGCAATCCACCCATAGAGTCCCTCCGTCTCTCCAGAAATGACACGCACTCGATCCTCACAACTGGGAAGATTAAATTTCGTGGTCGATCTTAAATATGTACATATGCCTTTAAGAAGCGATTTTTGCTGGAACTTGGGGAGAAATCGAACGCCGGCGGTTGCCATTAAAAATATTGGTGTGGCTTCGACTTTGTCGGCCGGTACTTCATCAAGCGCTGTATCTATAAGAGCTTGGAGATGATCGCGGCCGACTGATGCCATGTCATCCGCAAAACTGGCAATGCCCGGGTGTATCTTCTTGCTTCTTGACAATTTCAACTTTGGCAACTTTCGTAATTCTGCAAGAGACGCACTCTTTCTCACTGCTATCGGGTGTTTCCATTTGTATATGTAGATGCGAGTCCCAGACGATCCAGCGTCTAGGATTACACCATATTGTGCTACCAAGACAACTTAGTTAGAGGCGGCTTGATTGTTTTGAGTGTGCAGGGGATTTTTATCTCACAATGTTTTCCCATGAGTTCATAATAATGAATCACCTTGTGGGCTCTGGGGCGCTAAGTCTGGGGCGCGATGCGCGGCAGCGTCTTCTTGAATTATGGCAACTATCGTCAATGATGCAGTCACTACCGCATTCGACGGATTAATTATGAACAACTCTTTGCTTGATGTATCTCGTTTCTTTTTGAATTTCAATGTTGGAGAAGATATTAAGGTCAAATCGTGCGTTATGCGAGCAAGGGCGATATTGGCCGATAAGAAACGCGTACCGAGTTGATTCCTATGTAGGTAGGTACTGTTGAAGGTAGCTCGATCGAGAGCCAAATACGAGGTTGCGATCGAATAAGCCAGGAAGAGGATGGAAGCCGCCTGCCTTAGAACTACAGACGGCTGATAGGAACACGTGAGAGGATAAATATATCCAATCTTGCCACGATACAGAGGATAGGAAGTTGACAACATGTGGAACATAAAGACTGCGTCGCCGCGTGCCCCACTTTATGCAGCCGTCCACTTCATGCGTCGATACAAAATTGTTCGTTGCCACGGGATTGCAAATTGGTGGTCGAATAACTGTTCTTCAACTCCAGTTAGTATGCTGCTGTCCACTTGATCTGAGAATGCTTCTTGCTTCACGTGCAAATGACAGCTACGAGCGAAGCTCCTTACGTGGGTGCGTACGTGTGTCATCAATCACACAGTGCAAGGCTGGGGCGCAAACAGGATAAATAAGATACTCAAGATGATACTTCAGGTCACGGCACAAACGGCTGAGACGATAGATTTTGTTTACGCTCCATTATCTACAGGTATTAGAGACCTTACACAGTTGCTGCTAAGGTTGAGCCGTAGTATTTGGCAGCGGCTTTCTATGCCATCAAAAACACAAGTATTGTCAATAGGAACATACTGCCTTGTGACGATTTTGATCATCTCTTGTGCTATCATCCCTCCCATGATGGAAGCAATATTGTGAAGTTCTCCATGATCCGAGCGAGACACCTCCTGTACTACTTGTAGTAGTCGTTGGTTGCCTCGGAATTCTGGTGCAAAATCTGTGAGGAGTTTTACCAGGTCTTCGACACTAGCTGAGGGAGCCAAGGCTGATGTCTGAAGCACAAGAAAAATTGGTATTGATGAGAAGGGCACCTCAGGGCCCGAGGTTGCGGCTATCTCGTCATTGGCTAACTCTTGCTCTGATTGTGTTATTGATTGTGTTAGCGAGATCGGTTTCTTCTGCATAGTTACAGCTTGAAAAACATCGACTTACGAATAACTTGATGGTTATTTGGTTCGTTATTTGGGTCATGCAAAAGCTTTATGAACCTCGCATTCTTGCAGAACAATTCAACCTCGTCCCGCTCGATCTGAAGCCCACCGGGCAAGTCACGAACGATTGCCATGACCTCGTCAACGTCTGCTTTTGCCTTGGCTTTGTATATAGACTGGAGTTCAACATAAACACCAGACTGAGCCTTCATGTCTGGTACTCTTCCAGGAAGCGGGAGCTGCCGGTGCTTCCGATAGAACAGTTGTACGGCGTTGGCAATGACCCAAAAACTGTCCGACGAGTTATCCTGGGTGGTATCTCAGCATACGCCTAACATCCAAGAATGATGAACTAGATCAACAAAAGACCGACCTTTGAGAGCTGTTCATGTTTAAAGATTTCTTGCAAAGAGTTCGGCATGGATGAATCAGTTATATGCTTCATTACTGCTGCAACAGCCTCATCGAAGTTTTCTTCGCCACCTTCAGGGTTGTTTGTTCTGGCCCCTTGAGCTACAAGTGCTCGAAAAGCAACCTTGTCTGAATATGTTTTCGGAACATCACCATTGTGCAACAGTTTCCACCTTTCGAGGTAGTAGAGAAGGATTGCAATCAACGGTATGTGTCCGTGATCATGATCTTCTTGATTTTCGATGTTGTCGGTCATGCGGCTCGCAAAGGCGGAGAGCTCTGGCCATGGATTTAGTAGCCTCAGATCCACCATCGCGGAATTGTCCGGATGGGTGTCTACAACGGGAAGCAATTTATGTAGCTCCAATGAAAAGTAGGCGTAGAAACCCGAGCAGTTACCAACCAGAAGTGGAATATTGTGCTGCTTAGAGTAGGATTCTAGAAATTTTACATGCTGAGATTCGAGAGGCAAGGTGTAGAGAATCATGGAAAATAGCCCTGAAGAAGTCACCAGTTTCTTCAGATCGACAGTTTCCTTCTTCAAAGGTCAGAGTAGACTGATGTCAAAATTAGAAGATAATCGAAGAAACTTACTTTTTCTTTGGGATACCAATCGCCCTTTACCTCAGGGTTCAGTTCCACAAGATAGTCTCTGCAACAAAGGGCCCGAGATCTGCCCAAGCATGCCTCATCGAGGAAAAAATTCACCCCAAGGTCTACATCCTCAACGATCGCATCATCAACGATTGTGAAGCTTCCAATGCCTGGTACGACGAGTTAGGAAGGACGCCGCTGAGGCTGCTGAAAGGATCTGAAAATCTCAAACCTGGCAAAACTAAATTCTTCAAAGTCTCGATGGCTAGAGAGCCGCCACCAGTATTGACAAGTAGAATGTTTGCGGCTTCTAAGGCGGCTTGACCACTTGCGGCCCAAAGACGTAATTGTCGGTCGTATTTCCGTTCTTTGTCAGTTGGGCCATGTAGGAGTAGGTCAATTTTTTCAGAAGCCATATTATTTCGCCAGTAGCTGTGACTCAACCTCAGTAAAGTGGCAAAACGAAGTTTCGCACAGGCTCCTGAAGTATGTGGCTCTGAGTGCACTGACGCCCAAAAAGCTTGTGTCTGATCGCTGCGACATGCAGTAGGTGGGTTCGCTTGTCGGTGGGGTCAACTAGGCCGTGAGTAGCAGTCAACCACGATGATGCGGCTGCTAATTTGGTCCAGTCCTTATTATGACTCCTTCAACAACCAGATACATCGTGCGCTAGCATCGTGTCAAGCGCTCCACAGGTTCAGGCTGCAGGTATATGCACATGTATATGTAATGTTTTAATTATTTCCTGAAATCTTTTCTCTGTATAAGTATAAAGCTTTCGAGATGTCGAGGCCACGCAATTCGAGAAATGGACTACTTGACTAGCTCCCTCTATGGCTGCCGAGAACTTCTGAGGCTGAACAAGTGGAAACTTGGCAGAAAGTTTTGACACAGTCAGATGGCGCGAAGCTTAACTGATGGTTTACATTTTATTCATGTCGGTCACAATCTTAGCATCACGCGTTAAGGACTCCTTATAAAATCTAACACACTCTCTCAGATTCAGCAAATCATCCATAATTCATACCAATAACAGAAGGAGAATAAATTTTGGACCAGCTCGATTCCTACAATATTATTCATCGCTCTTATCCCTGAACTATCTATTTTGGTCTGTCTTTTTTGTGTCAGTGCCAATGAACTCGTTTCAGTATATCTATGTCCTTCTTTACCTGGTCTTCCTTCGCGCGGTGGAAGCGCAAACGACAAACACCAACAGCACATTCCGCGACGAACATGGAGGACCGGATCGGCTCAAAGACTCGGTTTGTCACCTTCCACAGGTTGAATCCGTACGACTTTTCGACCAGCCAATATCTGAGCGGGATTATGAGGAGCGCAGATGGATGTGGCTACGATGCAGGACAAACATAGACATGGAATTCGACGCTGGGGGAGGCTGGTATGGCGAATGGGGTTCAGTCTTGTATTCTACCCTGCGTGCACGCCACTGCCCAGTAACCGATTGGCATTTCAAATACGTCAACGGACGTGAATGGGGGGACGTTATGTTTGGATTTAACAACCCAACCTTCAACTGGGCAGGCTGCTTTCAAAAGGACGTCGTCAAAATGGCAATGGAGATTGCCGCAAGTATCGGAGAGAAGTACAAGCGAAACTTCTATATCTGGGATTGTCCCGGGTTTGAGTCCTATCATTACTGGGGCACAGAGAGAACTCCTAAGCCACCAGCTACGACAACTACAGAACCACCGCCAAGAAAGACTCTAAAGGCGCCTCCTTTCGATGGCGAGGGCGGGTCCGGATGATGAATGCAACATTTGCGCAATTTCATCTACCGCAAGGAGCAATTGTGCGCCTTAGACATGAGGACTACCCTACGGAGTAGGAGGAGAAAGTATATCTGGTATACGTCGGTGGGGTACGTTGCTTGAGGAATCGCGACATCGTGTGGTGCCAAATATTGTGCCATTAGACAAGTTCAGTCATTTCAAGTGTTATTTGGAAAACGTTGCATCTGCCAAGCCTCTTTGCCCAATCTGTACGATTTGCTAAACTTGTGACTCTGCCTGTATACTTCTGCACAAGCTACTAATTACTGCTGCTGCTACAGCAAGAATGCACACAACATCAAAGGTTCTGTAATCAGCATCACCTGGTGGATCCAGCAGCCGTGCCAGCCAGAGGTATGAAGAGTGAAATTAGTTCTACTCCAGCGTAGAGCTATGTTGAGAATTTTACTGCTTAATTATTGATTACCTGATTTTGTCTAAACTGCATGTTTAATAAAGATAAAAAAAGTGGGGAAGGGAGGGGAGGTGAGGTGTTATCGTCCACTGAATACTCTTCGTGAACTCATGGATCAAAAGAGCCGTCCCTCAACCCTATCCCGATGAGTCCTTGGACCACTGTTGTTCGTACGTTTCTAACTTATTCTGCAGCTGCCTCACATTCTCTCCCCAGTAACTTCCCGATATCGAGGTTTCCTCGCGGCAGAAGTCATATCACAGACTTTGCCAGCCATTTCAGGAGCGCCGGGCTAAGTTGCACGTCGCGTGCTATGACATCTGCAGCAGCCAGGCGCCTGTCCGGCAAGACTGTGCTAATCACCGGCGCATCTTCTGGAATTGGGCGGTCTACTGCCTTTGAATTTGCACGCACGGTTCCTGAAAATTTGCGCCTAATTCTCGCTGCTCGTCGAATAGACTCTCTGCACGAGATAGCATCGGCTATTTGCCAAGAAGTGGGAGATGGAGTGAAGGTCCTCCCAGTGAAACTTGACGTGAGCAACGCGGAAGAGGTCCGAAATTTCGTTCATAACTTACCGGAAGAATGGAGAGATATCCACGTACTTGTCAATAATGCGTGAGTGATGCCATATATAGTCCACATTGTTCATGCAGGTTTAAGTGTCTCTGGTTTGGTTGTTAGGACACCTACAATCACATCTCTAATCCAATTCCAGAATGGCTGACATCTTTGGTTATATCAGTGGTCTTGTGAAAGGAGTGGCGCGTGCCCCTGAGATAAGCAAAGACGACATGCATATTATGTTTGCTACCAATGTCACTGGGCTAATCAACATGACGCAAGCTCTTCTACCCGTATTCCTAAGCCGTGACCATGGTGGACAAGGCGACATAATCAACGTAGGGTCGATAGCCGGTCGCGAATCATATCCTGGCGGTTCAATATATTGTGCAACCAAAGCTGCAGTACGAAGCTTCACAGAGAGCTTACGAAAAGAGCTCATCGCCACGCGAATCAGGGTCATTGAGATAGATCCCGGTCAAGTCGAAACTGTATGATTCTTGACTTCTGAGAAGCATTCATCTGACGAACAGAATTGCTGACAAGTGACATCCAGGAGTTCTCGCTGGTCAGGTTCAATGGAGACAAGGTTAAGGCTGATGCGGTCTATGCGTAAGTCGCGCCACTCCTCTTCTGGCACGCAAATGCTGATAGCATGCTAGTGGGTGCGAGCCTCTTACACCTGATGATATTGCAGAAGTTGTCGTTTTTACGGCAACCCGTCGCGAGAACGTCGTAGTTGCCGATACATTGATATTCCCGAATCATCAGGTGAGTTTGCAATGCTTTGAACGACGGAGTACGTGCATTAAGCAACTAACACAGTTCTTCAACATTGAAGGCATCCGCTCTCATCATGCACAGAAAAGAATCATAGAGAATTGATCGAATATACACCGCACTTACACCTCTTGGGGATACCCAGTCAGGGCCCATAGCCATATTGTAGTTCGCTGACTTGACGCGGAGGAAATTGTTGCTTTATTAGTTGTTAGTTACAATGAATAAATAGAGTGCAATTATTGACTGAAGTCTATGGAGGTAAAAATTCTGTTACGTTGCCTACTGCATTTCACACACTGTCTACTAACTATATAATGTATATGCTATCAACTGAATGTGTAATGTACGAAACTTTCTCTTGCCCCAAATCCACTCTGCCAGGAAGGCGATAACCAACCAAGGCCAGAATTTGAGGCCTTCTAGAATCGGAAAAATTAATCTGCCAGCGTTCCGTTAAGAACCCATTATAGGAGGAATTAGATCCTTGCTACCACAAGTGGTAGCACCGCTGGGACATTCGCACTCGTCACGTTCGTTTCGATGTGCTGTCAATCAATTCATAGTCACATATGCACCACATACCATAAAATCACCTTGATTGGGTTCAGAAAATCTCAGAAAACCCGAATCTTCGCTCAAAGACTGCTCTCCCTAGACGGAAAAAAAATAAACAGGCACTCTAATTGCATTGACAACCCGAGCCATCAATTGAATTTGCCGAGACGCCGCGCTGAGAAAATCAATCCAGAAGCCCCATAATGACTTCTTCATTCGGATCATGGTACACTTGTACCCAAGGCAACGTAAAAGTGTAGAGTTGGATTGATCAGTCACCAGTATGCTGGAACAACGGCGAAATCGATTCGCCGTAGTGGTTCCGCCGAATAGCTTCTGAAAGCAGAAAAGACAGGTCGAGAACAACAAGCTTTTTGATGTTCCTGGCTCGATCTTGGTTAATTGGGAAGCTGTTGGTGACTAAAATTGTGTCGATGCACTCGCATGCCTCCAGTTGCTCCAAGAAGTCTTCGCCAAAAACGCCATGCGTCGCAATACAATACACTTTTTTCGCTCCTCCTTTCTTGACAACAGTCTCTGCAGCAGCAATCCATGAGCCCGGCTTATCGATCATATCGTCTACGATGAAAACCGTACGATTTCTGACATTTCCAACGAGTGTGATCATATGTTCGGCTTTAGCGTCTTGAAAGGCGTTGTCTTCTTCGTCGGAACTGGCAGCTGGGTCTCCTCCTCCTCCCAGAATTTGTCCTTCTGGAACAAAGAAAGATGACGCATGGGACGTGGTCATTGTGTCCTCCTCGTGAAGACTATTTCCAGTTGTAGATATGGCCGGTGAAGGAAAATCGTCTTCCACGACATGACCGCGAACCAATCGACCATGTATGACCTCATGGGCACGACGGTCATCATAAACCTGGTCTTGGTTTAATGGCAGGTCCGGCGTTTTACGAAAGCCAGCCGAGTCACTATCACTCACTGAGTTAGGCTGCGATTCCGTTGCAATCACTGGGGCTGCTATCTGACGTGTAGGAAGGACACTTGAGTCAACAAAGCCACGGGTCCCCGGCAGCGTAGTTTGCTGTCTGGGAACTGGGTAAACTGCACTCGAGGTGGGCATGTTACATGCTGAAGGATTTTCGAGCTCCGGCTGTCTGTCGATACCATCGAGGTGGTTCATGATCATGCTTGCCGTCATGTTCGTACCCCGCTTTCGGTCCGTAGTAACCATGCCGAAGTTCAACTTCAAGGCATCAGCCAGGGAAGTTACTCGTTTGGTACCTCCGGCATTTTTCGACACGACTACCGCTTCTCGCCAATTGTGAACGTTATGTCGGATCCATTTAGCTATGATGGGTTCGGCGTGAAGGTTGTCGACTGGACATTTGAAGAAGCCTTGCATCTGAGAAGCATGTAGATCAACGGTTATTACATGTTTGACTCCTGCAACATTGAGCAAGTTGGCAAGCATTCTAGCCGTGATAGCACCTCTGTGGGCTTTTTTCTTAGACTGGCGGCTATAAGGGAAATAAGGCAAAACAGCTGTATGGAGGTCAGGAAATAATGACACAAACGTTGTGGACTGATGCACAAACCCGTAATTTTATTTGCCGAGCCACCTTTACAGGCCGAGATCATGATGAGCAGTTCCATGATGGAGTCATTGATCCTTGGACTTCCCGACTGAACAACAAAAACGTCCTTTTCGCGCACACTCGTTAGGATTCTCACACTAGTTTCGCCCTTGGGATAGTTAGCTGGTACCGGCTCGTGAGGTTGGTGAATAGCTCAGAAAGCAGGAGCTATGGGAAGCTCACATTGGAGAATTGGGTCAATTCGGCATCAGCAGGAGTCATGCCGAGGTTCTCACATATCTGTCCAGTGAGAACTGGGCAAGAGTTGCCAGCGAAAATCAGTGTGTTGCGCATTATTGCAATACAGCACAACGCATAGGGGTATATGTGAGAGGCAAAAGTAACATTGATGACAATCCAACCCGAATTTTTTTTTTCTTTAGGTAGGAATTTTACGGGGCTGATTGGGTGGGTGGGTGGTGTGAGGATTGAAAGAACAACACCTCTGTGCCGATCCACTTTTTCTTGCTGCCTCGTAGCGACTTCGAATGATTCTCGCAGAGTAGCGGCTCCCAATTGCTCCACGTAGCATGTTCAACCTAAGCGACGAATGTACGCCTATAAGCTCGCATGAATGTCACATTTACTTGCTTTTAGGAGCTATAAACTCAGGATGCTAAGGACTGAAAGCCGCTATATAACTCGAATGACGATGCCCTCAATCAATCATTGGAAGGGACTCCCCATCTCCGTAGCCCTGCACAAATTCGACCCTGTCAACTTCCGCCACCAAATTACAAGCAGGTACGGTACCTCCTTGTGGGGTTGCAGGACGTACCTAGGGGGGTTAGGGATGAGTGTAAATTGTTATTATTATTACTAAGCAGCCCACCATCCCCCAGGGATACGGACGCGCTTCGCGGCGCAACTCTCCCTTGTGGAAATTTTCACTACCCCTCAGCTGTTAGCGCCGCGATAAGGGAAGTGGGAATTAGAAGCCACCCGACCACACATTCAGCTGCGAGCGGCATCTTTGCCCTAACAGCAGCTTGAAAGACCTTTTGGAGAGATCAACTTTCTTGCGATTAATGAAGGTCCCCGACACACAGGACCTTCCAATGCCTCTAGAACCGAGGCATTAGAGGTATTAGAAGCTCCGGCTTCTAACCAACTGTAGCTAGCTGTAAAGGTTTTCCCTTGTACGATTGGATGAGAGTTTTCCCTAGCGCAACAATACCCTTATTTCCACGCCCCGGTTACTAAGGGCTAGACTGCGTTAGAAGGGCTAGAGAATTCTAGCTAGTAAAAAATGCAGGCCAACAAGAACCCGGTCTTACGGCGCTAATGCTGTTGGTTCCCTTACAGATGTAGTAAGAGCCTGCGCATTGTTGGCTAGAATGAGGAACTACGGGAGGAAACAGGTCTTTTTACGGGAGGAAGCAGGTTCTTTTGTCATATATTTTAGTAAGCCCGCGGTGATATTTTTAGGTGATCACGTGATTGTTGATGAACAGAAAATTGCCTTCAGAGTCTGAGTTGCCGCGCGATAGTACCTTTAAAGGTTAGCAGGTAGTTGTTGACCATTAGGAAGTCCAACGAAGGTGAACGCGAAGCATGGGTATTCCTCACCTCTACACGACTCTTCGGCCCTTCGCGCACCTTGACACACTCAATGAAGATGCTGTGACCATAGATGGCCCTGCATTGGCATATCATGTCCTGCGTATCTGCAGAGCGAATGGCTTTGATATGCCGTCTTATGAATTGCTCGCCCGCGTCGTTGTGGCGTGGTTAGATGAACTCGTCCTGCGTCGCGTAACTGTGTAAGGAGAGAATGAGAATCCATTCGTACCGACTGATTAGTTTCGTTCCATACTTTTCAAACTGACTTTGTCTCCTAGCAGAAGCATCTACTTTGATGGGTACCTACCAGAATCCAAGCTGGAGGTTCGCATGGGACGGGTTAAGAGGCAGACGACGCAACTCTCTCACGTCTATAGATTAAATAAACAAGGGGTTTGCATGAAAAACCTTGTGAAAGACAGCAGAATACCCGATTTTGACCTCTTCAAAAACGATGTCCCAAAATCACAAGCCCTTTTCGACCCGTGTTTTCTAGTGCCAGCGGTAATTGGTGCTTTGAGAAAGCATGATTCATATCGGGGCTTGACTCATATTGTTCCGGGAGAAGCAGATCACTTTTGCGCCAGTGATGTTCGTGAACATGGCGGCACTATCCTCACATCAGATTCTGATTTGCTGATACATGATCTTGGTCACGCGCGAGTGGCATTTTTTCGTGACTTGGTGGAAGATGTCTCGTTCCGCATAACGGTTAGAACCTTCACGCCAGACAAGATTTTCGAAACCATAGGCTTGAAATATCCAGAAAAGGCACTTCAGCTGGCACATGAGCTCCAATTATTTCCGAATGCAACCCTTTCACAAATTGTTCTGCGATGCTCCAAGCCCCGATCAAAAACTCTCACCTACTTCAACTTGCAGCAGATATTTGCTTCATCGGAAACACAGGAGCTAATACAGAAAGATGAATGCTACGCATTGCGACTAAACTATTTGGATCCTCGGATCGCGGAGTTTGTCCTGAATTTTCATGCGAGACACAAAGGGGCACTGGCTGGTTCGCCTGTGAGGATGTTTCTACCGTCACTGTTGGAGTGTCCGATGCTTAAAAGCGCGTGGGATCCCAGCACTGCCATACGACAACTGGCATATTCTGTGGCGAGCTATTGCACCACTTCCGGAGACGTCCACAGCGTTCATGAATTCAGACGTGTGCAAAGCCTCCCGTCTTTAGGAAGGGAGGTTAAGTCGCTGTCAATTGCTGTCGCCCAATATCGCATGACAGAAATTCTCTCATATTCCCAAAGACTTGAGCAGTTATATTCTAGGAACGATCATCGATTCTGGGTCGCCTTATGCATGGCTCTGGACATGCAAGAGTCTCTGGAACAAGAAAAGCAACCATTTATGCTCACATTCTGTGAAAGAAAAGAATGTGACAGAAACCCTGGCTGTAGAATTGATAGTCCTGATGCTCGAATCGCATGGCCAGCAGTTCACAAGACCGCGCAGGTTCAAGGGATACTTTATTCATTCCGAATTTTGCAACAAGTCTTCGGTTTTTTTAACTGCCACGTCTTGAAAAGTGACTTTGGGAAGGTTGATGAAGTGTGTGACATTCTGTCTCAACTCCCACCACTCGAGAATTTTCCCGACATGCGGGAAGTTCTTCGAGCAGCAGAGGAATTTTCTCAGACTAAGCTCCTCACAATCTTGCACGGCTTACTTGCAAAGACCCAAATTGTTGAACTTCAAAATTGCTATGCTCATTTTTCGGGTGAAGATGAGGCGCCACATAGTGATCTTTCTCCTCACTGTGACGCGCCGGGTCCACAAACTCTATTCAAAAACAATATTTTCAGCTTCCTATCAATTGAATAAAGGAACCTGTCATTTTATAATGGTTATTCATGCCCTCAGCGTCAATTTTGCACCGCATGCAGCGCGCACAGTGACCGCTCCATTGGCATTTCAGATGTCAAGAATAGCTCGCATCTCAGAATGTACTTCAGAGGAACGCTCTACATCTAATGTAGCTATGATACGGAAAAACGACCGTTCAAGACTGTGGCCAGAGCTCGAGAGGGCCATGAATCTCTGCAAGGAGTTTTGTGAATGAATTAGAGCCATCACTGGATTCAGAGAACTCTCTAAGTAGATCTTCACTCCACCCTCTGTTGCCGCTTGTCCGGATAATTCTCCAAGCTCGTCTGAATTCATCGCGTATTGAAACAATGCCATTGTGCGTTACTGTTCGAGCAACATTATGGTCCAGTTCAAAAGGGTCCTCGATAGCAAATAGGTATCTGTGTCTGACTTTGATCTGAATGGGTCTTCCCTCTTGTGTCGAAGTGCTATTTCGTACGGCGGCTTGCCCTTCAAAAACAGTTCTAGCACCAGTCCAGCCTTTGTCTTGTTTTGTCAGGAGACCTCCTTGTGTACGAAGGCTGAGCACGTCTCGTCCCCAATCAAATCCCTTACCTATCCCAGAGCTCATCGGTCCACTTTGGGCAAAGTATTCAAAGAAACCTCGGAGTAGTTGACCTAAGGTCTCGGTATTATATGTCAACTGATGATTAGCTGCGAGGCGGCTGATTTCGCCTTCGTCCTGCCAGAACCGCACGTTGTGGCCACAAATGTTCTCATTACTTTGATATTCAAGAGATCTGTAATTTCCGTCTATTGGAGGCGCTAAATGTTGGAGGTTCGGACAAACGAAGGGTCTTGAAACGTTGACAAGGTAGTGAAGCACCATAAGGACAAACCCGTAGCTGCTTAACGTCCCACGATACCCAGAATTTATGCCGCGGACTTTTGCCCACCTTTTGACGAACAGAACGATAGGTCGAACTCGTGGGTCGGTGATTGAATAGCAACGAAGCAATTTAGTATTTCGGAGCGCCAAATGAGCTGAAAAATTGATATCGCACTGTACGCCCACGCCGCCGGTTGGAAATTCCAAGGGATCTCGGAGCTTGTCTCGCTGTTTACTAGTCGACAGTTTGCAAGGGTCTGCCATCAGACGAATCTTGGAGATTGCTGGTAGTGACGCCCTAGTTATCGGAATTCTAAAGGCGACCTGATTCTGGTTGATTTTTACTTTGACAAGGGGTCCTTTCAAGAGTCGCACGTACTGCTGGATAGCCTTCGTCAGGTCCTGACAGCATGCTTCATCGTCCATGAATCTCTCCAGGTCTCGAACTAGCTGCAGACAATTATGTCTTTGGCCAAGTTCATCGAAGCGAACGCTCTGCTGAAGATCAAAGTTTGGACAAGAAAGTAGGGCGCGAACAGACGCATCATGTATTCCTGAAATATATGCCTCAACAAATTGCTGGGTTGCTGAGTTAGGCCCATGGATATTTGCCACGTTCAGTCTGCGCATGATGCTGTACGCCCTGGCGTGATATTGAGTGGGTGTCTCCTTTGCATCTTGCGCCAACTGCATTAATTGAATTGCTGGTTGCCTTCTTAAATGTTCGAGGGCATATTGGAGTTCTTTATTATAACCTAGAGGATCAATTCCGAAATCTGGTTTATTCTGAATTTGCTCCCAGCTCTTGATTGCTTGTTGGACTTCATCCGTTGCCCCGTCAAAAGCAACCTTTAGAGAAGAGTGTTCCAAGTCCAGAAGGACTTGCTCACCCTCAATCTGCGTAAATACACCTGCAAGAGATCTGTTGCAGGGGGTCGTCGAGGAATTATGGGTTGACAACGAAACGCGGGACGCTAACTGCTGGCGCAGCACATCGTCATGGAGACCATGCACAAACGCTTGACAAACGTGATTAAGGATAATCCAGTCTAACTCAGTGAAATTCCGATGATTGGATAGTGTAACATCCCGACCGCCAGCTCTTCTCAGAACCCTCTTCGCCAAGCCATAATATGCTGTTAGGGAGCTATTAGGATTTTGACGTAGTTCAATTCGTTCAATTGTCTTAGGGGGCTGTTCAGCATTGAGGTGTAAATCCTTGGATGTTAGTGACTCTGCCGTATTCTCCAATTTTGGCACATCATTTATATCTTCGAAGTGACTCTTCGTGTTCAGACGCGAGTCCTCAGGTTCCTGTATGACCTCTAGGTCAAACCCTCCCTCCCACTTAGCACGCTCGGCAAGCAACGAATTGCGGAGATCCTCCGAAGGTCTTTCGCAGAGTTTGATGATAGGAACTCTAGTGCGGCTGAGTAGCCTAGCACCGTAACCGGCGTCTAAGAATCCTTTCTCTATCATTCGCGGGATAGGAGACTCAATCGAGTCAGGTTGTACTTTCGAACATGGTGAGAAAAGACCAAGGTCCATATCAGAAAATTTAGTTGCAAAACCGCTTGATAGACTCCCAAAACACTTCAATTCAATGGAAGAACTAGGGAATTCTTGTAAACCATTACTGCGACATTCGTAATCGGCAATGATCTGTTGACAAATGACCTCAATTTTTTGCCTAAACTCCTCTTTTTGTGCAATTTCGTGGCGGTCTATTTCAGACTTGCTTACAACGTCAAAACAAAGTCTGTCTAGTAGAGCAGCTTGATTGACAACATCGTCCGCATTCTGGTACTGCCGGCAGCCGTCCTGAGTACTGGGAATCGAAAAGGAGTGCGCTGCATGGGGTACTGAAAAGTCTTCAGATCTCCTACTCGAACATCGTCGCCTACTTGTATATGGATCCATGAGTCTTAGAGGTGGTGGTGGAGTTATGTGATACAGCGTGGTTGGAGTAGTCAGTTCAGCTTGGTGTCCTGATACAAATTGAGTCTGATGGACACCAGTGTGGTGGATACCATGTTGAACACGAGGGGGGTAAATAGCAGATCTATCATGTTGTGGATTGAGCTGTGATGGAGCATAGTCTGCAGAAGCCCAATTCGAGGCCATAGAAATGGAGAAGTCAGTGCTCATTTGGCGTCTCTGGGCCTGATTCGGTCGTCGCTTGCTGCTTCTTGAAGTTTGTGTTACGTGATATGGCCGCGATTGTAAACTGCCCTGGGAAAGCTTTTTGGCTGGCGCATCGCGATTGCAACACCTGGAAGAGTCGCCTGATGTCTTTTCATCTTGTTTGATTATCTGTGATAGAGGCGCTACTTCTTTCCGTAGCTCTTCATTGGTAATTGTCAAGTCCTGGAGACGATTGTCGAGTTCGGACGTAGCTTGGGCGCTACCCCCTCGCATATTGACAACTCCGATACAGCGTTTTCGTGGATTGAACACTCAGTAAGTAAAACTGAGGGCGAGAATTCGATCGACAGCTCGAAGAAGAACCGGTGTGATAACGAGCTCAGTCAAATGTGAGGTAAAGACAGATGCCGAACGGTTGTGGAATAATCAACAAGCAGGGAGCATATTAACGGCGCACTGGGTGAGGTATGCCGGTACTGGATATCACTTGAAAAAAGCTTGAGTCGGTCGCTTTGAGTCGGTCGCTTTGAGTCGGTCGCTTAGTTTAGACGGCCCGTTACAACAACCGACTGACTGAAGTTGCTCACGGTGATCGTGCTGGGGTAACACGGCTGAGCCGAACGGAAATAAATATAGAAAATTGCTGCGGAGATAGAAACAATCCGCTGAATTTTGGCTCAGTTGTTGCTCTCTAATCCAATGAGGAGAAAGAAAACTAGAGTATGATTGTCAAGGGCGAAAAGAATGGAGTCACAGGGTAGCGTTTCTGGATAGCGATTGTGTCGGGGATTGGGACTTTGCAAGAGAGTTGAAGTGAAAGATGCTAGAGGATCTCTGATCAGTGGCATTCAAGTTCGCCCTAGGCTAGCAAGTGGAGCTGCTGATGCATGCATGCTTCCGGATACAACTCTCAGTGCTGTCCAGTCATGCTTAAATGCAAACATAAAACTATCTAGAATATAATCCCGAATGCTCAATTTCTGAAAAGCACCAGATGAATATTTTTACTCGCTCCATTGGATTGATCTCAGATAATGCTTGAGATGAAGTGGTAAGCAAGCTTGCCATGCGAGTTGCTGCCGAGTCAAGTAGGACTAGACAGAGTACCTAGCTAAAGATTTTTGTGGGCTACCGGGTAGCAGGCCAATCAGGAACAGCGGGTGTACTTGTATAATGTGTTAGCCTTATAGGTAAGTCAGGAGAGAGAAGTGGCTCAGTAACGCAATGGGTCCTAACGTCATTCCGACAAACGTTGATTGGCTGGAATTTATTTAAAAAAGCGGGTTGCACTCGTAACTAACCCAAATGGGTAATTCTTTAAAACCTTAAAAAGCGCTAAATACAAATTCAACCAATCAAAGTAGGCAAGATGCAACTACGCTAGACTAATTTAAGTATATATACTTTAATTAGCAGCTTAGCGTTCTTCCGAGCGAATCAGCGCCTAATATTAATGTGGACCTAACCGCCGATTCTGGCGCTCCCGGCCCTACTCCATCTAATCAGAGCCCGCCAAGCACTTAATAGGAACACGTGCCACGCCCCGCGCTATACCCAAGGGCTACACATGAAAGAAGTGCAAACAAGTTAGGTATCGGAGGTTGGGTGAGTCCCGTGACCTGATTGTTACCTCCAAGTGCCTGCCTACCTCTCAAAGGGATAGACACCATAGATATCTATGGGGCAGTGTTAAAGGAATCATAAGACTGAATTAGCAGCTTCTTGCTGACTGTTAATCTCAGGTAGCCTTCCCCGAAATTCCTGCGCCAGCGTTCACGCCCAGTCTCCTTCAAGCATCGACGTCAACCACGGTTCTCTCGCTCAGACTCACGAGAATATTTGCGTCACAACGAAGCGATAGATGATCTGATCATCATTTCGCGTTCAAGCATATACCTGCTGGTAGCCCTCGCTATTCTACGGCATTTGTTCGATGCCACTGCTTTGCATGGTACGCCGGTTGTCATTCATAAAAAGGCTTGAATAACGCCTTCCTCCTTGTTTCGCCGGCCGCTCTTCCCACAGCCATGACTGGCCATCCTCCGGCCACACAAAATGGTGCCCATCGAGGCCAAAAATCTAATCCTCTGCGTCCAATGCGCCGGAAACCTCGACCAGCCAACCCTCTAGTCAACCCTACGAGAAAAGGCCCAGCACATTCTGCTGCCAAACAGACTTCAAATGTTCCACTACAACATGCGTTGAACGGCGCTCAGCCGAACGTCGATGATTTGCGAAAACAATATGGAGGCTGGTCCGAGCCCCCTCCTTCGTTTCCATACACTGATATTCCCATTATGACCACCAAGAAAGCTTTGCTGGAGGGGATACGTTATCATCTCATGAAAATGTCTCATCCTCGTCTTTCAGACAAGCCGGTCGATCCAACGGATCAGGACGAATTTGCCCGGCCAGTGACATTGCATAGACGAGACGCCCGACAGCCCCCACCCGGCCGAACCGTAAAAGAAGCACAAGTTGAAGCTCCTCAAGTCGATGAAAAGGAGCTAGAAAGATTATCACAGCTAAAAGCTGAGAGAGAAGCCCAACGTGCCGTCGACCAAGCAAAGATTGCGCCGGTCGCGAAAGAAACAAATCCGAAACGTCCCAAGAAACAGAAAGAAGAAAAAACCGTATTCAATAGAGCGCCAAGGTCTGAGACGGCTAAAAAAGAATCGGAAATTCGATATGAGGAAGCCTTGCCGTGGCATCTCGAGGATGCTGACGGAAAAAATGTTTGGGTTGGCAACTATGTTGCAGCTCTTTCTGAAGCTAATGTCGCATTCAAGATTGATCAATCTGTCTTCCGTATGGTTCCACTAGAAAAATGGTACAGGTTTACCTCAAAACCACCATTTCAACCATTCACCCTTGATCAGGCTGAGGCATTCATGAATCGAAAAGTAGATGTTGGACGGTGGGTCATGAAGGATGAAGAGAAGAAAGCTGGACAATCCGATCTTGAAGCTACAAGAAGACTTCTTTATGGCCGCGGACAGATGGTCAAAACAGAAAGTGACACCTTCAAGGCCGCTTCTCGTTCGGAGAAGCTCGAGCATGATGAGTTAGACATATCTGGGGACGAATTCCAGGATGACGATGAGACACCAGATTTTGAACGTATGGAAGATGACGACTTGAAGGAGTCGAAAGAACGCATCCGGCGAGAGCAACTAGGTGCCAACTTGTTTGGAGAAGGCGATGAACAGGAAGTAGACAAAGAGCTTCAAGAGCACCTACGAGAAGAACTAGAACGACAGAAATACGGTAAGACTACAAAGAAGGCTTTGATCAAACGAGATCGGGAGGATATATATGAGAGTGACAAATCAGAAGAAAATCCTTGGAGTAGCTCTGTAAGTCGTCGTCTTGATGTCATGGTACAAGACCTCCAGCTCTAACAGGAACACCAGTCGGAAGACGATTCGAGCGACGAAGAAGAGGAAGAAGCCAAAGAAGAGGACAAAAAGGATACTGATAGAGAGTCTCAAATTGATATGAAAGAGAAGCAGAGAGGACAAAATATCAAAGGTTCATCAACACCACAAGGGAAACAGAGACAAAATGAACCGGCCAAGAAAACAAAATCCTTAAAAAGGGCCGGCTCTCCCACATTATCTGAGTCTAGTGGGAACGAGTCATCCCGCAAGAAGATGAAGAAAACATCAGCAATGGCTTCCGAGAGTCACTCTGGTACACCTGCTTCACCATCCTACGTAGCCCGCCGCAATTTAGCCACTCAGGTTTCTGGCAGCGAAATAGAAGCAACTGGAGGGGATATATCGGACAGTGCTGCCAGCCAGAGAAAAAATGTCAAAGTGGCCGCAAGCAGTGCAAGAGGAACTCCGTCCGCATCTCGAGCGGCAAGTCCTAACCCCGTCCACGGAGGTAAGTCTTTGATACATGTCTTTTGAATGACAATAATGAAGCTTCGGGAATAGCCCACGCTTTCAGATAAGTTCATGCTGATCTCCTTCTTAGCTGCATCACTCAATACCCAAAGCGGTGCCGGAATTGAACCTTGGGAAATTCTCGAAAAAATTCCAACCGATGGGATATCGCTCCAAGATCTGGTAAAGCAATTTCATGGCCGCGTTGGCGATCGTCCAGGCCAAATGAATAAAAGCGATTGGATCAAGCTGGTGAAGCAGCTGTGTGATTACGGCCAGGACAAACGTCTACGCCGTCGCAAATAACTTACAGGGTGACGGATACTCTACACAGAAGATCTATACGGCTGCTAAAGTAAATTACCAAATACTTGTTCGTAATCGGTGTTCCAGATGTAAATATACAAACTATTCGTCCATTTGCCAAGAGTAGTCCAAGCCTTTCAATCTGTCACGCCTGTTTAGGGCCTTGAATCTCTTCGTTTCGAATCCTATGCCCCTATCGACACCGTCCCAGCGATATCCCGGCTTAATACCATAGCGGTTAGGCGGAGCTGCACCAGCATATGAAGGTCTCTGCTCAGTGTCTTGCTTTCTTTTTATTGGATCATTTTTGCCTGCAGCACCAAATTGGAGTAACGGGTCATTCCATCTCTCCCGTGCCTTTAATTGTTGATTCATGTTCTCGTCGTCAGCTGTGCGCGCAAAAGGTAGAAACTTCGCTTCCTGCAGCTGTTCGGTACGCTGTCTAGCTTGTTCCAACTGCGTTTTGCCTCTCAAAGCTTTTTTCATAGACCTCTCATTTTCTTCGGCCTCGGCGGCAGCTTTCCTCGCCAGCGCTCTCTTCATTACAACATCTATTCTTCTTCCTGTTGCATCTCGATAAACAGTTTCTTCTTCTTTGGCGGAAGATCGATGTCGTTCGAAGTGCTCACGCTCTTCTCTATAACGCGTTTCAAGCTGCGCAGTAACAGCTGCAGCCGCTTGCAGACCAGCGTGCGTGCCGTCGCTCATTCGGACAACATTCTGCAAACTCTCTACAACAGGCAACTCATCATTGCCTGCTGAAGACGATTGTCGATCAGCCACCGCTGAGGCGAGGATCGTGTTGGCAGTAGCTGCATTATCGTCGACCTCTGCGGTCTTTCTTGTCTCGATACTTCTCCAGTTATGTTTTCGTGATTTTCGAAATTCTGAACTGTTACCAAGCACAGTTGCTGGTATGTCCTCTGCGTCGACATCCGCTGGTACGGTCGGACTATTTGTCCCCCATTCAACGTCCTCCATAATAATGAGACCTGCATTTTTGGATGTCGACTTCCGCTTCCGCTTCTTAGACGACTTTCCAGGGTCTGCGACAAGATATCTAGATGCTAGATAATTTGTCAAATCAGGAGACATGCTCGAAGTCACAGCTCCCAGGACTGGCAGAAGTCTCAGCTATTTCGAGTTAGCTGCACTTAAAGGTACTTTGTCATCTGTATAAAGTTCGAGGGGAGGATGCGTAGTTGAAGGTGAGAGACTGGTCATATAAGCGCAATATTGAAAACCCAGCCCAGCCTCCCGTGTCCCCCAATGTTTGTTTGCGAGACGATGATATATGTGTGGGGAAAGTGAGCAGAGACAGATTCGATGGGGTCTGGATGCCGAATCGCTTGTCTAGAAGAGTGACTGCACCCCGTTAGAGTGATGTGGGGTGGATATATGTCCGTGCATATTTGGGTATCCTTGCCTTTTGAGGCAAATCCCAACTTCATGTGACAAGAGCAACCTAGACATACTTGGAGGCTACGTAACGAAGGATCCGAAGCAAGATATACAAGACTTATGAATTCTATCTGAATAGTTCACACTTTAGATCTATTCGGCCCTATGACCGGCCCGCGCGACCTAGCTTACTTCACACCGAGCAACATCGAGTCGCTTTAATGACACAGTCGGGACGAGATGGATCCTCAATCGAAGCCTCTCAGGCTATGTCTTTGGCCGCAACTACTACCCCTTCTATGAAATCCTGCGAATTCGGAAATTTCGAAAGCTCTGTTGGGGACCGTCCTCCAACCACTGCAATTTCTGACGTCCATATGAAACGTCTTAATCAGTCCGCGGCTTCATTGTATGCTTCCACCTTATCGTCATCACCATCTCGCCCATTGTCCCCCGCCTGCCAAGGTTCTCCAGCCATGTTACTCACAGGATCTTCTCTTGCCCCCTCTGCTGCGCAAAGGCTTCCAGAAACCTTGGTTGAAGACCCGAGGGAACCCGTGCACCATATCATTCGATCCTTCGTCCCTCATGTGTCAGTATATGCATCTGAAGACACGGAGAAGCTGGTCATGAGAAAGGGATTCCCGCAAGGTTTATGGGAACTTCTGCGACCTTTCGGGGAGGATATTCAAGGCAAAATTACCGTTCGAGATAGCAACGGGATAAATCGTGGGTTCGAGGATTTTTCGGTACGGTTCACGAGGTTTGGTGAAAATGTGGGCTTCCCTGAAAACATAAACTCCCTTTCTGAGTCAGAACAGGGCCTCGGCGGAAAACAAAACGGTGCTGATCAAAGCACAGACAGGGAGAAGACTGCCCTTACCGAGGTAGACACCTTGGTGGAGAGACATCTCACTTTCGCCGAGCAGTGTGCTCCCAGGCCACTCTCGCAAGCAGCAAGTCCTTCCGTAATGAGTCCAAACCAGGATGCTGCATCACCATACTATTTGTTATATTTGAGGCGACTTTTGTCCGGGACGCGTGTAACGCCTCATGAGACATTTGCACATCCTGTTGCGTGTGTGATAGCAATAAGCTCTCAAAACGAATCACCTATTGAAGAGTTTAGGAAGTTATATGTCGAGGGCAGTCAAGGCGATAAAAAGCTGCCAGCCTGGGTCGACAATGATTACTTGAGATATTATGTCCTAGTACATGACGAGGAGAACGATGATATCACTAGGTCGATGAACTTGTTCGATCAAATGAAGCGCTATCTGGGTCTTCATTGTCATCTGCTTCGACTGCGATGTAGCGGAAGCGCGGAAACAGACGATGATAGCATGCTGCTCCCGAGCAGTGGCTGGATGACAGCAGCTGAAGAGCTAATGAGGATCCGGCAGAGTGAGAGTGATGACGACTTCGACGGTTCCTCCCGCTACATTTTCGAATCCGATGCCATTGCGATACGAACATTTGTTCGGGAACTGGTAACCCAATCTATAATTCCCACTATGGAGCGCCACATTTCGGTGTGGAATGATCAGGTAGCGTCTCGTCGACGGGGTATAACAGGCCGCTTCATGAACCTGTCACGAAAATGGGCAGGATTTGGGGGTGGAACTCGCAACTCGTCGGGAAGCAGTATCGGTTCCAAGGAGAACTATGACAGCTCTGGATACTACCGCGCTGACACAGCAGAAGCTATTATGCGAAAACTTGCCGACTATGCGTTTATGTTACGGGACTGGAAATTGGCTCATTCCACATATGACCTTCTGCGATCAGACTTCAGTGAGGCAAAAGCTTGGAAGTACCATGCAGCAGCCAACGAAATGGCTGCTATCAGCTTGTTACTAGGGCCCCAGAGTTTAGCCTTTAAAACTCGAAATGACGCTGTTGATCAAATGTTAGAATCGGCATTTTATTCGTACGTCAATCGCTGCGGTGCGCCATTTGGAGCAGCCCGCTGCCTTCTTATCAGCATGGAGCTGTTATGCGCACGAGGTGGTACTAGCGTCGACGAGGCAGGAAGATGGGGTCTGCGATTGCTTGAAACCCGAATAGTAGGTCGGATCGGCGAGGCTCTGCTGAAGGAGCGCCTGTGTTGCTGCTACTCATCCAAAATCGCTGCGGGCGCCTGGGGCTGGGGCAGCCGAAAAAGAAAGGCTGCCCTATGGGGGATTCTGGCTGCTGAGGCATGGTTTCAGCAAGCCAAGTTTCTCCCTGCCCAAAAATGCATTAACGAGACATCGAAGATATATGCATCACAGCCTGCCACGATAATGAAATTCTCAAACGCGAAGGAATTCATTAGATCACTGCAATCTGAGATTTCCCAAAATCTTTGTCTGGATGACGACTTCAGAAGGAACGTTGAAGTAGACGAAGAACTGGATCCTGAGACCGAAGCCAGGGTTCCATCTCGATAACCCAGGTATTGGAGACCGCGCCGTTACGGGAAACTCCAGAAGCTGAGAAGAAGCTACATACAACCCAACAATATCTCCAGAACTTTGAATGAGCTTACATGCATCATGGATCTAGAAAGCTGCGAAGCTGACAGTGTCTCGCGTCAGTACTATCATGAGGTTGGCCAGCTTGTTCTATTACAAAATCACTTAACATGTGGCCTTAAAACACAAATTACTACATTTCGCTTTTATCGCTTTAAACCTATCGTCATCGTCATTATGATATGCTGGAAATAAACCTGGCCTTGGTGAGCGCTACCAGAGAATTCCATGGCAGATTCTTGCACCAAAAGTATGATGGTTTTCTTGGTTCTCTGTTGATGAGTGTCGATTTTATTAGGAAAATGTAGGCTCTCGTATGCCAAGCGGACTGACATTCTCAATCCAAGGGATGACGTCGCATAAGGCCAATCAGTTGCTCGATAAGATAAAGCGGCTCCACCACCCGGTGGCTGCGTGGTAAGCTTTGATAAAATGCATTGATGGTAGCACTTGGCTGCCACAAACAGAAACGGAATGATCTTTCTCCCTGACTCCTTCTCTCACGAGGTAAACGTGTGCCGTGCTGCCCATAATCAAATCAATCCTATGCTGATTCTTACTTGTGGGAAAGGCGCGTCACAGTGTTGAGCCTCCCCCTTCTCTCTTTTCGGCCGAGGTGCACGCACATATCTGCGCAAATGCCCGATTTAGCTGATTACCTTTCGGAGCACGATCCGAATTTTCGAAAGTACGCGTCAATTTTCTAATCACCACGTCCATATCACTCAAGTTGAACTCTGATGTTACAGGGCTCGTTTACCATCACTCTACTCGGATTTCCGACAGCAAAAAACCCTCAATCCTGACGGATATCATGCGAATGTTGTTGCTTGGCAAGGTGCACTATCTTGCTTAGCATATCATGGTCTCTTATCCAAATCCGGATCTCAATCGAGTGTTCTCGTTTTAGGTGTTGACGAAAGCCTTTCCCGTCAACTAGAAAGTAAACAGTATGGCCAGCCGCTAGCCCTGGGCACCTCCATAAGAGACTCAGTCTCGCGTCGAGAATTTATACCTATCGATGATTTTATGCGCACAAACGCAACGAGTCACCCTTTTAATTTTTCATCTCTCACCTGGAAAGCTGCGGGATGGGCCTTTGGACAGCTAGGTAGGATGAGAAGGGAACACGAAGACACCATGCCCACTGGGCGATATGTGATCACCAGCAATGTGGAAGCAGCCTGTCAGGCATTCCGAAAGTTTGCGGCTGACATTGTATCTCTATTCGATCGTGTTTTCACGAAATTACAATTCCAGACATTGTTCGCATCTAAGCTGGTGCCTGGGTCACTTCTCAGTGAGGAGGACATTGAAGTTTTGCTTATTTCATTGACCAGAGATCGTGTTATCGACTACGACGGCGCAGTAGTAAGAGTACGGGGCGCTTCCGATGAGTCTGGCATAAGTCAAGAAGATATTGCCGCAGCATCCATAAAGGAATTGATCGCCAATATCAAACACCAAATTAAAGTCTTGGATGAGCGCATTGAACACTTGCAAACGGATGCGAGGGCTGCACTTCAACGCGACAATCGAATATCGGCCCTAGCGTCGTTGAAGTCGAAAAGGGCAGCCGAATTGTACTTGTCACGGCGATATGCTACTTTGAGTCAACTAGATGATATTGCTGCCAAGTTGGAGCAAGCATCTGATCAGGTTCAACTTGTCAGTGTGCTAGACTCGTCTGCAAGTGCTCTCAAGAGTTTAAATTCTCGTGTACCAGACAGAAGTAAGGTGGTAGACTTCATGGACCAGATACGTGAGCAGATGCAAGAAACAGACGAAGTGGCAGCAATTTTGGCAGAGACAACCATAGAGCCGGTTGATGACTCAGAGTTGGATGATGAACTAGCAGCCCTAAAAGAAGAAGCACAGGAAAGGACTGCAAGCCATGAACTGAACATTCAGAAGAAAAACCAGAAAGCTGCAACTAGGGAGCAAGAGGCACATCTAGAGCTTGATCAACTACCTCAGCCACCTTCCGAAGATAGTCCGAGTCGAAAAGAATCGAATTCACCGACGGTGGAGAAACAAGTTGCCCAACTTTCACTTGGCTGAAGACAGGAAGAAGTATAGAACCCTAATAATAATATTTGTTGCATTCATTTCGATTGCCTCCCTTGAACAAAACATGGCAAGTGCATATCCGGTGATGAACATTGACCGTACGATAAGAAATCACTTCTAGATGACGTCTCGAGAGAGTAGGATTGCCAGATCTCACATCAAAGGCTTCTTCCAAACTTCGCTTCAATGAGCATCAGTGATATATGGGATACAGTATAAGGCCAATCTGAATGCATTCATCGGTTCATCCGAAGTCATCTTCAACCCAAGACAGGCTTGAGTAAGTTGGGTCCGGCTTTGGTTCGCTGGAAGCAGTTTGCTCGGTTCGAAAAACCACTGATGCCCGCAGATCTTGCACTTCGACATCGGCCTCAGGCCGTGATATCTCAGTACTGGAAGGTCTTAATCCGTCTTCGGCCTCTAGCGTTCGTTGATACGCTTTCTCCTCTTGACTGTTCACTTCTTGACCATCGTCTTCAATTGGCCTGTCCGTCTTTGCTTTACTGTTACGGGCATTTGCGATAAGGTCCTTGAAGGATGAATCATGTTTAGCAGCCCAAGCAGCCCCATCAAAACTTTTGTCTTTGATTGTCACGCCCAGAGCTTGTCCTGCTGCAGTCGTCCGATAGCCCTGAGACTTTTCCCACACATCTAAATCCCGCAAAAGTTGAGTTCTTTTTTTGGGATTGGCGGAATCACAATTTGCATTCCAAAGATTAATCCACTCTTTGTGTCGTTTTTCGAGGATATTACGGGGTCCCTGGTTTGATATTCCTAGCTCCGTCAATTTCTTTCTCAGAGCTTGTTCCTTCAAGATTGAGTAGTTCAAGGCAGGAAGTCGTTCGAATATCTTTCGCTGCCGTAGTTGCTGTTGTTGCATAATGCCAAAACTGTCTTTGGATTCGGTAGCTAATTCTTCAGTCGGCCCGGGACATGCTTCCAGGTGTTGGAAAACTTGCCAGGCTTTCATCTTTTTTTGACATGAAGGGCATGGAACTAGATTACCAGCTGCTAAAAAAGAATTAGCACAATTTTTTTCAAGCTAATTACCATAGATTGACGAACTACTTGCGGGATCAGACATACAACTCTGATCCTCTGTGCTTTCATCATCAGACGCTGGAATAATTTCCACCGATTGCGAAGTCTTAGGAGATCTATAGATAGCTTCATTCTTTCGCTGGTTACTCAGTCGAGCTGATGTTCGCTGTCGCTTCGGTAGCTCATCTGAAGAGGGTCCATTCTCATTAAACTTTCGTTTAGACAAAGACGCACCAGGAGTCGATGCACAGGCTACTGTTAAGGCGGCTGTCCTTGCCTTTGAGAATGCCTCTACTGTTTCTTCTATCGACCAATTGCTTCGTAGTTTCAGCTCCTGCTCAGGAGAACGACAGAGGGGGCATTTCCCATCACTTGAAAGTGCTCGTCGGATACAAAGTGAGCAGAACGTATGCGAACACGACGTTATCATCGGAGTCTTGTAAAAGTCTTTGCAGACTTGACAACGGAGCGCTGCATCGACTGCGGCTAGACAGGCAAGAGGCGTGGAAAGCCAGTCGGTTGAGTCAGAAACATCATCCATAGACATTTAAGTAAAACGTTTGGTACCTGTGAATCGCTGTTAATCACATAGTAGGACGACTGGTTGAGAACATGAATCTTGTAATAATCCCATACGTGCTCGACGATTCTTCTAACAAGGAATTCACTGCTTGCGCGCTATGGGCAATTGACAAGTTGAAGTGGCGGTTAGCACGCTGTTTTCGAACCAGCCTGGGGTCAAGATTAGTATGCATCACTCGTGCTCGCCATTTTTATATTATGAAGTCACGTGGTCTCGCGTCGCGATACTTGATGCTCCAATAAAGTGGATTATGTCGCGTTTCTCCCTGGCTAGTTAGAAGATAGACGCTATGCTCATTTTTGTATTCAAAGGACTTCCTCAAATTGCCGCTCATGAATGAACAACAAAAGTTTCTGGCAGATCGCTTGTTAAGCGAGCGACGGGCGGTAAGAACTATTTCGATGTTTTCATGACCCTATACTGACTCAACTAGATCACTTATCGTGGTTTAAGCAGATCACTGAGCATTCACGTCAATACTGCCAAAGGGTATGGTCACCGAAAGCCAACGATATTTTTGATACCGCTAATAAGCAATTATGTGTGATATTCGAACTGAAACTTAATCAGGATGCTCTTTGAGTTTCACCGATCCCAAAATGCCCAAAGCAGAGATACGATCGAGGCGCTATATTTGGTTTACGGCATACCGTCACCGGTCGACGACGCAAGAGTCGATGATGAAAGCAAGGAATCATTTTCTCAGTCAGAGGACCCTCTTCCCAATGTAAAAGCAAGCCAACTTATGCTGGTGGAAGAAGAGAGATTGCCAGGTGAGTGGTCTTCATCTCATGGGATGGTTTGATATTCACCATCCAGTAGAAGCACTACAATTGTATCAATGTGTGACATCGATACATATATACGGCTTACAACCGAGAGGAGCGAGCCACCTGTGGTCGCGGGAGTATGAACAACTTGCAGGCGACAAACCAATGAGATTTAATGGAGAAAACCTTGGGGCTGCAAGCAAGCACGGCACGATTCACAATTCTAGCGTTCGACGACGAGATCGCAGATCAGCGCCGAGTGCTGCATCTCCATCAATCACTATGCCTAAACAACCTGTAGCAAAACAAGCAGACACCGCGAAGAAGCCACGAGGGCAGGACTCAATATCGATTGACAAACCCCATGGCCAGTCACGAAACTCGGGCTTGGCGACGGCAAACAGTCGCATGGCGCCGGGTAGTATTTTCCAGTCATTCGCAAAAGCACTTCCAAAGTCGAATGTCAAATCCACACCATCAGCACAGCAAAAGGATGAAGTAGCAACTGCACTATCTGACGACGGCGAAGCTGACGCCTTTGACATTTTACCAACAAAACCTCAATCAAGATCACACACCAAATCGAAAACACAAAAAGAGAGGGAGGAAGAGCTGAGGCGTATGATGGAGGAAGAAGACGATGCTAACAGTTCCGACATTGAGGAGGCTGAGAGGAAGTCGGAACCCGAACCCGAACCCGAACCCGAGATTGACCTTGAGTCTGCACCCGAGGTTACGCAGCGAGCAACTTTATCTGCACCAGATGAACCTTCTGAAATTGTCTCCAGTGCGAATAATGGAAGACGTCGAGGCAAACGACAAGTGGTCAAAAAGAAGCGAATTCTCGACGAGCAGGGATATATGGGTACGTGATTTTAGTAGCATCTTACCATTTTAAACACACGATGGGCTAACAAGCGCGCTCTTATAGTGACGATCCAAGAATCGGGTTGGGAATCGTTCTCGGAAGATGATGCTGGCCAGCCACCAGTTAAAAAGCCAACATCAAACTCGACTCCATCCTTATCTACAAACTCGAAGAAATCGAATGGTAAAGGAGGACAGGGCAGTATCATGGCCTTTTTCAATAAGAGATAACGATTTTGGCAAATGGAGCTGATAGGGGAAGTCACCTTCCTGTGATTAAACCTGCGATAACTTTAATGACGCGAGAGTTGATTCCCTCAGATCAATAAAAGATTATTATCTTCAAACCACCCTGGCGTTCCACGCCTTGCGTTCATCTGGCTATATCCTTTTTCGCTACCTTTCGTGAAAATTGTCAGTCAAGTTCAAGCGAGAGGCGATATGATCATGGTTCTGTACTTCGAGTTGAGAATATTATTATCTTCTGATATACTAAAGTCTTTGATGGTTATTAGAAACTGGCTCTACGAATATAACAGCAAATGTTTGTCGCGCACTCTAATGGTTCAGCAGAAACTCGCCATACTGCTTGCTTCATCCCTCAGCTCTCATTCAATAAAAGCGAAGTACTTCTCGACTGACATAATCAGGCTCGTTGTCTTTTTACAACTAGTAATGCCGTATGCTGTAGAGACGTAATTCATCTTCCCACTCTTGTGATCGGACACGAATAAAATTTAAACTGTACATCCCGTACTTAGTATTTCGCTGAAGTCTTCATGGATTTGGTTGCCCAATGCAAGGGATCATCACCACCAGTCAAGACTGTTATTGACTACGTTCAAGTAAATTGAATACGTATGTAGCCAATGTTCTGGCCAAGAATAGCCCTGGAACAGCTCAATGCCGTTCAAAGAAAAAGGTCAATAAGCTCAAGGCGGTAGCTGTTGGAGCCGAAAGGAGTTCTTCTGACGCAATCGATGACGGTATTTATCGAGAGCTCCGCTATTGGGCTGGCTACAGAGATAGAAATGGGGCGCAAATGGGGACAAGTATGAGATTCCCTCATCAACGAAAGACTCTGGTCAACTATTTATTTGCCTAATTGGACCTCAAGTCCACTGTGCCAGTTGCTCACAAATAACACGAGTTTGTACAACAATAGTTTCACTTTAACTGAGAAAATCACAATCAAACATTCACCCGTGCTTCCTTACACAACAGTTGTAGTTCAAGTGTTTTTCCCCTTACCAACTGTGGCCTCACATATGTAAGGAAAGTCACATGAATTCGGACCAGGAAACGGCGCTCCCATGCCTGCGAAAGGGTGTCAAGCTGTGAGTGAGCCAGCGAGAGCTGGAAAAGGCAAGAGCACACAGGGTCGCCCACGGATGATTGGCGTTCTGGATCGCCTCTTGAAGGACGTCATTGCGTGGAAAGGATATGAAGCGAGAAAACAGCGCACAAAACCTTTGTCTCAATAATTGCATTGTGTCCACGGCTAGCTGTGGCTCCCTATGGCGCATTTATCTGATTTTGACGCGAATTTTTGTGCATAACATTAGTGACTTGTCGCTTAGTCGTATATTTCCCGATATAAAGTTTTCTGTGAACGACGTAGAGCTGGTAGTTTTTACGTCTCTTCAAATGTCGTAATAAATAAGAAGCGCAGATTGCCAGAGGAAAAGAAGGATGGCAATTTAAGGCTCATATGCTTTGAAACCAGGAGAGAATATCAAGTGCGGCTTCCTCTTGGCCAGATCTAGAATGGTGCTTGCAAAGACGCCATTTGCCCATGCGAACCAGCTTCGAGTGTATTGCCCGGAGTAGTCAACATTTACACTCTCATGTACAAGGCCCAGTTTGGAGGATTGAAGAACCATGTCAAGGCAATGTTTGATCTCTCCGTCATCGTTCGAGGTTTGAGCCTGAATTAGCACGCTCATTGGCCATGCATTTTCCAAGCCAATATGGGGTCCTACGTGAATGACGTTAGTTCCTTCGTCAATCAAGGGCTTTGTGGGTTATCAAGACTTGCCACCGATTCCCGTGAAATCCTTCCCTGACAAATAATAAGGGTTCCCCTTCCTATCCAAAAGCATTTTTCTCGTGTTTTGGTATACGGGATCGTCGACTTTGCAAAAGCCCATAACAGGTAAAGCCAAAAGAGAGGGATAATTTGCATCATCCATTAATATGGACGAGCCATACCCGTCAACTTCGTAAGCGAAGACATCCCCATACTTCTTGTGTCGAATCACGCCATGCTCCATCACCGCTGATCGTAGTTTTTCACTCCAGCTCTCCAATTTTTCAGCCAGGGACGCCATCTTTGCAACTCTAAGATATTTTGAAGCACGCTGAAGCTCAACAGACATCATGGCATTGGCAGGAATAAGAAAGCCTAGAATCGTCGCATCGTCGCTAGGTCGGAAGGCAGATCGCACAAGTCCTGTGTCACTATTCAGAGGATTTCCAATTCCTTGTAAGTTTAGAGTCTCGGTTCCGGTATTAGTCGATCTCTGAAACCTGTAATTATTACCGCGGTACTGATGCGTATCAGGGTCAAAGGTCGATTCGGATTGTTCTTCCAGGACGTATAGCAATCTTTTCACCGCCATTGTCCACCTGCCATTCACGAAGTCTGTCGAACCTGTACTTTCGTAGAAGTCGTTGGCCAGTGCTAGAAAATGGGCTAGAGAATCAAGCTCATACTTGCACTCAAACACCGCCGCCGGCTCGTAGACCGGGTGAACTATGTCATCCTGTCCGTTGCTTGTAGTTGGAAGATCGGAAATCGGAGGCGGCTGGAAAGCGTTGCAATACGGAGATTCGATTACATACTCTGATTGTGTATTGATGGCACCAAGAATCAACTGATATATAGCCGGATCCTTCTTTGCTAGAGATTGGTATGGACGAAGCTGATTTGTTGAATCACGTAGCCATTCAGCAATAATATCCCCTGTTATTATGAAAGACTGTGGCCCCTCCCAAGCGCCATCGTCCAAAGCGATCCTTGATTCACCAACTCGCGTAAAGCCAGTGTCTTTATTACTGGTATGAAACTTGATCGTAGTATCAGTAGTTGATGGGAAAGTATTCTCGAAAAGGCGGGCTAGATCTGGGTCTTTCATTCTTGAGGTGACATCCTTGATGACCCTTTCGATTTCCACGGAGTTGAATGTGCGACAACGTTTGTCAGGTCTCTGGAAAGGCAGGGACAAGGGACCTGAGCTCAAGGGCCGACTGTACTTGATCAGCTTTAAATACACAATTTGAATATAGAGAACGGCGATGTTACATACTGTGGTCTAGCGGCGTAGAAAGCATAGTCTGGACAAGCATCGCCTGTCTTGTGTAGAGGTATTTGTGGCTTTCCATTTGCCACTCCAAGCTGCGTAAGACATGCACCAAGGATGGCGCATGAAAAGCCTAGCCTTACCATGTCGTAGAACGACTAAGCAGCAATAGCTTCTCGGTCTGCAGGTATTAGAGTCGCAACCGCCTACAGAGAAAACGACATACGTAGATTTGGGTAACATTTATCTTAGCAAGTTGTCCTCAGCATGCAAAAAGGGCGGGTCCAACTACCTAGGTACCTAGGTACTTATGACTATAGCGGGCCACTCTGGGCGGGACAAGAGTACGTACCACCACTGGCAGGTACTCCTTGTAAAAATTATCGAGGTTCTTTTTGTCAGGATATTTGTCGCAAAAATTGCGGCATGGCCACGCCACGCTGTATGTTCGATTGAACCCCCCCTTATATACCGTGCGACACACCCCCTAGCTGCTAGACTGTAGTAGCGCTGCTGCGGCAAGTCTAGAGCTATTTAGCTAGCAGTATACTTATGCTGTATACTTTTATGATAGTCTTAGGCGTTACTTAGTACGGTCTGCTTACTAAGTCCTAATGTCTTAACTAGTAGAATAATTTTTTTAGTTCTAGTACTAGGGTTCGAACTTATAGCGTATATATTCACAGGGAAATTACAGGTCTAGTGACCACTAGACCTCCTGGGCTCATAACTGTCGCAAAAATTGCGGCATGGCCACGCCACGCTACATGTCCGGTTGAACCCCCTTATATACTGTGCGACAATATTTGACCCCACGATAGAGATCACGGTAATTTTGGGACACATCAAAGGTGCACTAACTTAACAAAAAAAAAAAAAACGCCTGGCTCTTGATATTGGTGCAAAGGCAGGAAAAGCCAGATGCCAAATTGAGTAGGTACCTACCTATACACATCTGATGTCGCAGATTGCAAATTCCGCATCGCCCTCAACCTCGTCACCAGCCCCACGTCCTGCTGGATGCTGTGAACACTGGTGGTTTCCATTGTATTCGGCCCGGATCAAGCACCCTCCTGAGTTTCAGCTTTTGCTTTTCTCTTTGTTTGATCAGATTTTCCGGAATAACGATCTTGTGATCGCTCTTGTGATAGACTTGCATCTTCATTGCTTGAAGAGTATGCTCCACGTCTTGAGTAGTCATGGCAAGCGCTGCCGAAATAGCTTCGATAGTTACTTTGTCGTCTCTCTCATTGTATCCCATCAACAAATCAAGGATATTCTCTGACCAGTATTGACGATAGCTGAGCAGACCCAGATCTGATAGGGGCTTTTCCGGGGATCCCAACTTGCCTTCTATCTTTGAGAGCTCGTAGGAAAACTGAATAAGTAATCGGCCATATCCCTTTCGTTGATATTGAGGCAGTGTGAGGATGCATGCTACATTGTAACCGTCTGCACTCTCCTTTTCTTTGGAGAAATATCCCACTATATGACAACCTTTATCTGTCCGGTTAGTCATAACGTAAAACAAAAACGGATCAACATCATAATAAAGAGTTTTGTGATCCAGGAACATTTTCGATAAGAGGCATAAATTTCTGCACCATGTTCTCTGCCGGCGGCCATCGATTTCGAAGAAAGAGACATAATCGTCTCGATAGATCTCATTTCCGGGCGGGTGTTGCAGGGTACACTTGGTGCGATGCCGCAAAAAGGCAGTTTCGTCCCCATAGTAGCTCAAACAAAACTCGCAGATGAAAATGACATCTTCTTGGCTAAAGACTTCTGGGTAAGGTGAAAAGTACCATGGGAAGAGATCATTTCTGCCGAATTGAACCTTCGAGATATTTCTGATGCGAGATATCTCGGCAGGATTTTGAGTCATAGACCCAGAAGTCCTCAATTTTTCAATTTCTTCTTCCCTGCTAAAATCGCCGTCTTCTTTCTTCAGGTCCTCATCCTTGTCGTCTGCATCGCCATCGTCAGCTGCCACGGGCATCGACGTCGCATCGGCGCTCGCTTGAGTAGGTGCTTCACCATCAAGTCCCACTGAAGGTATTTGGACATGGGCTTGGGCTTGGGATTCCACGAATTCTAGAATAGCGGTAAGTACCAAAGAAAGAGAAGTATTCCCAGCTTGAGTTATACCTGTCCATGGATGAGGCGTTGCAGCCTCAGAATTTACAGATTGTTCCCTTTTACTTGGTCGTTTTTGACCCTTTTTAGGAGCTGCTGCCTTTTTCGTTTGTGGAGGCGCTTTCCTGGCTTTTGAGTCCTTTGGCTTGTCCTTGTCGGGATTCGGCCACTCTACTTCTTGTGTGAAGTCGATTCTTGCAACAGGTACCCATTCATCCAATCGCTTATTAAAATTATCGAAGTTGCAATAGAATTGCCTTCCGCTCTTTGTATCCTTGATGCTGAGAATTTCGGCGCGACGTGGCTGTCCATCTTTCTCAACCCAAGCAATGCAGCCAGTCTTGAGTGTGTC
The DNA here is from genome assembly GCA_000729835.1 of Atkinsonella hypoxylon. Lineage (NCBI taxonomy): Eukaryota > Fungi > Ascomycota > Sordariomycetes > Hypocreales > Clavicipitaceae > Atkinsonella > Atkinsonella hypoxylon. The sequence goes on along the minus strand of JFHB01000006.1, from coordinate 304,989 downwards.
GGGGGTTGCTAGGCCTTTCTGTCGCGGTGTGTCCGAGCCTACGGCGGGTTCAGCCACAGGGGTTCCCACTGCCATGTTTCGAAGCCACGATGATTCCTATCTATACACGTTCACTGACGGAATTTTGATGAAGCGCAATACTTTCTTGGTTGTGGTGGGAAGATTCGAGGCGACTGAGTCCGTAAAACTATTATCGCGTTAGGTGCATATATGCATATACCGACAATGAACATCATGCTCCACTTAAAGACTAGGTAGTTAAGGCAGATACGTCGTAAGAAAAGTTTCGACATCTCAAGAAAAAAAAAGTCAATTGGCTGTAAGTAAGCTAAGCGAAGTAAATGCTTGAAGTCCTTCAAGGTCACAAACGATAACAGCATCGAAGATATGCGCTAACTGACGGCAGCATAGAATAACCAATTTGACCTCCTCTTGAATTGACAATGCGCCACAGCGACAATGGCTGAGCTTTCTGTCAACTGGAAAAAGCTACAGGCAACACTAAAAGGTGACATGCCTGTTAAAACATCAACAAGCAAAAGGAAATTAGGCAATGAAACTTTGCGCTCAGACGCATTGCAGAAGCCTGTAGCAAAAAGGCCTCGCAGAATTAATGATCAGCAAGGAAGTTGCAAATCATCTTTCAAAATGGGTGGTGTGCATAGCACAAAAGTGAGGGAAGGACCAAGCGAAAGGCAGATTCCCTCACTTCAACTTTTAACTCAGTGCAACGACATATCGAGCGAGTCGTTAGCAGAAGCTTATGAGCTTGGTATGGGAGAAAGTCATTTCTCCATCACCTCTCAAAATGATAGAGTCAATCACGGTCTGTCGTTAAATGTCGATGTCGGCAAGTACGTTGCTGTAGATTGCGAAATGGTTGGAGTGGGGCCTAGTAGGTATACATCAGCTCTTGCCCGTGTCAGTTTGGTGGACTTTCATGGACGTCAAATATATGATTCTTATGTCAAACCGACTGAGCGGGTTACAGATTGGAGAAGCTCTGTCAGCGGTGTTTCGCCCAAAGAGATGAGATTTGCAAGATACTTTGACGAAGTGCAAAGTGAGATTTCTCGTATCTTGAAGGGAAGAGTTCTAATAGGCCATGATGTTAAGCACGATTTAGAAGCATTGAAACTTTCTCATCCTGCAAAGGACATTAGGGATACCGCGAAGCACAAAGCGTTCAGGAAGTTCGGGTATGGCCAGAAACCTGCCTTGCGTACCTTGGCTCGAGAGCTTCTCGGGATTGATATACAACAAGATTCACATTCTAGTACTGAGGATGCACGCGCCGCAATGTTCTTATTCCGCAAGGACAAATCTGCTTTTGATGTCGAGCATACGAATCGATACTACTCAAAGGTTTCTGCATCTCAGACAGGCAGACCAAAAAGGCCAACCAAAAGACGCTGATCCAAAAGCCAATGCTAGCGAAAATAAAGTCTCGATGATTTTATTCCGCAATTGGACTCTACGAATTTGCCAATCTCATTCTTTATTGCACGAGCTGTATGATATGTCAACTAGAGAATCATAGACTTGATATAGCTGTATCTAACTGAAGACAGCAAAATGGCTCGGTCTCGTTCATGGTCTTCTCAACATAGTAAGCACACGTGATGTCCGTGTAGTACTTATAAAGGTATCCCATCCATCAGCTCCAGTGACCCCTCTCGACCTACCGTAATTATGACGTCACCTAGAGTTTTGGTAATGAACCCTGCTTCGCAATAGGTGAAATAGTACTTTTAATGGATGTTGTTAGCCTTGAAATATACCAGACGGGGCTTTCCATCAAACTCACTTCCCATTTCCTACGGAATACTTCGATCTCTTCTTTGGACATGCCCGGGTGATCAACCAGCAATGCTGCTCTGATCTTGTCATCGAAATGATTTTTAAACTTCTCGTTCCACAGACGTAGTGTTTTGACGTAGTGGCCCCCGATATTCTCGACTTTCTCAATCACGAGTGTCCCGTTAGATTGATCACTTATGTGATTGAGCAGCTGCGTGGTGGAGGGCAAGTATCCACCAGGGAAGATGTACTGATTGATGAAGCTATGTATAGATCGTGTTACAATTTATTACTTTGCATTTACTTCAGGGGGGGAACTTACTCTACTGATTTAGAGTAGTCCTCGTGACGGCCTTCAGGCATAGTGATGCACTGAAACATGGCGATGCCTCCGTCTGCCTTCAAGAGCTTGTTGATACAGCTGAAATAAGTCGATAGATATTCTTGGCCGACTGCTTCCAACATTTCAATGGAAACAATTTTATCATATGGTTGTTGGGGTTCAGGCAATTCGCGGTAATCAATCAGCTTCACCTCGATGCGATCATGTAAACCGGCCTTGAGAATGCGCTTCTCGGCCAGTTCTTTTTGCTCCTTCGAAAGAGTAATTGTTGTTACTCGACAACCAGTCATTTTGACAGCTTCCATGGCAAAAGAACCCCAGCCAGTACCGATTTCGAGGACATGATCAGTCGATTTAAGCCTCGTGCCCTCTATAAAGCGAAGCAATTTCCTCTGCTGCGCTTCCTCGAGTGTTTCATCAGGCATGCCACAAGCATTCTGTTTTCGCCATATCGGGCAGGAATACGTCATATCCTCTGATAGGAATGCTGCGAACATATCGTTGCTGATATCATAGTGGGCAGAAATGTTCAGAAGCGCATTGGAAAGTGTGTTGGTTGAGCGGGCAAGATACGATATATGAGTGGACAAGCCGGAGATAAGTGTAGAACCATTGTGCAATCTGTCCCTGTTGATAATGAACAGCTAATGCAAGGAATCATTACATTTTCTGTCTTACCAGTCCGATTGGTCATTGCGCACTTACTTGGAAGAAAGAGGATAGGTCTTGGCATTGAAAGTCATCCAGCATATACGCCTCAGAAAAACCAATGTCAGCAAACAGCAGGAGCCTCATCCAGAAACTGTCTCTCTTGACAACGATTTCGACGCGGGGTGTTGTATCGGCCCTCCTTGTACAGGGCTCACGGAGGTTTTGGTTGTCGATGCTGCCGGACAATTTCTGGCCAAAAACATGGCGAGTCTCGCCAGGTTCGTCGACCAGGAGCAGCGTTCCGGTTTCGACGTTGGCAAATACACCCAGTATGATAGTTTTGGCCATGGAAACGGCAGGGCCCCAGGTCCAGCCACTGAGTGTGCTACGGAACATTTCTGAGCCATTTCTTATCTGCTTGCTAAGGGCTTTGTGAAATATCGGTAGAGGCATTGCTGAGTTCACAGTTGATGGACAAATAGCGTACTGCCTCGCGCTGTTGATTTACTCGGGGCTGGATGCTGGGAATAGCTCAAAAAGTACCCAAGGTACACGGCACGGTGTTATCTGGCTCATAGGTAAGTTACCTTGAGACGGTATTATCGGCATAACTCTGAAAGGTGGATCATCGGGTATGCTGTTTGTGGGTAGAATAGGTAATCAAGACCAGCCACGGGTGCACGATGATAAACCTGTAGAATGGCTCCGCTGATCGAGATCTGTTATACAGGGGGTCTAACCTGAACATTACTTGTGGCTTGGCCACGCCTGATTTTTCCGGCAAGGTCTCAACAATCTTGCCACTACCTTTCATGTATCTGTCTAGTCGGGCCTGTGTCCAGCGTGGTTCAATGATGACTACTGGGGTATTATAAATTCACGGAATCAGTTTAAGTACCATGGCCGGTCTTACCGCGTGGTGGCTAAAATCCCACGCAAAGCATCATTTCCGCCGTATGGGAGATAACCACCTCTTCAGGATTATGAGCTAGTAAAACCCCGCGCTGCGCTGAATATGTCCAATCATCTAGATACAGGTCGGCAGGGGGTATTGGGCCCGTCCCCGCGAATCCGTTGAATTTGACGAATTTGACGTTGAACGCGATGAAATTGATGACATCTATCAATGATGATAGAAGCCACTAGAAGCTAGCACAACAGGTGGGTCGGGTACGAGCTAGCCACCTGTAGGGAGCCCGCCCCACTGGGAATATTTTTGCCTCATGATCTGTAAATAGGTCTCTTGCTTAGAAATTAATACTGTGTGATTAGTAGGTATATACTATTCTGCCTAAATCTACACCCGCTCTGGCTCCGCTCTAGACCAATGCACACATGGTCTGGACCTTAGATTTACTGTATCCCCGTCTCATAGCAAGGCAACCCCGATTCCCCGAGATTGAAGACAGGTGGTGGGGCCGCCACCTAAACGCGAATTTAACGCGTTCGAGATACGCACAAGTTATGCGGAGTAGATAAGCAGGAACTTAAGACTCGAACAGAATGACAACTGCAAAGTACGGACGCGAAACGAGTAGGCAAATCCCGCCAAACCGGAAGTAACTCAAATATGCCACAATCAATGCTATCTTTCGGCAAAAGGGAGGGAATAGACTTCAAATCGACAGCAAACCTCTTGCCCTGCTGTGTCCATCATGATGGATGCATCAACCCGACTGCGAGCTTTTGGAATCCCTCAAAAACGACCGGTAGGACCACACGACTCATGCTCAGCTCCAGAATAGTTTGACACAAGAGCTTACTAACGATAGAAGATGAACACAAAGAGGCATTTTTCAGGGGTAGAAAAATGATAGGCAACGGCCTTCGTCTTCCCAACACTTACACCGGCGTCGTGGCTCAGACCGAACACGCGCACCAACAACCAAACAATGATGTAGGCACTACTATCCCAGAGGAGGGGACAAGCACAAAATGCAACCAAACAGATCACCAATTGCATATCGCCTCCATCTTTGACGAGATTGTCCTTTGGACCCATGGCCCACCAAATAGCAACAACCCAGATCACTACAAGAGATCCATGGAGGAATGGCTTCATACAGCTGAAAAAGTAAGCAAATATTTACTTCATCCGCAGCCATGCTGAGACTGACCGTTGCAGATTCATATGTACTAGTTCAAAAACCACTACCAAGACAGGAACCTGGCGTATTGTTCGGCATCAGGCAACCCGAGATATATACGACAACGTACAAAAAGAAATAATGGACCTCGAATGATAGCACAAAGTATATATGATTGGCAGAGCAGGGCAGCGAAAACTAGGCTCATGGCATAGCTTATGCGAACGAACAAATCTTCGATGTTCAGCCGTGGTAATGGCTAGACTGGATCATTCGGGCTGACAAGTACGCTGCGCTCACAATAGAGCTAAGGGAGGCTCCACCTGTTCTCAACCAAAATCCGGAGGCACTTTGCTCTCATCATGCATCCTCATTCTGTTGCAGTAGTGCGCAAACATTGTCCTCCAAAACTCGAGAAGCACCCTTGACTCAGCGACTTGTGGGATATGTGAGGTAGTTCTCTATAACTTGGAACGTTTGTTGGTACTTATATAATAGTATAAATCAGTACCCCTTTAACGTTGTGAAGGGAGTAAGCTCGTCACTTGCAGAGATTATCTCCAATTAGTAGCAGGTGGCGATACTGCTACTTCTCTTGGCAGTTAAATTCTGTGGAGTGCTAAATATACTAGCATTATTATATTAACAATTATTCAATATTTTCCCCGGTACAAGGATTAACTGATAATTGATAAAAAGTAGATCTTGTGACCAGCGTGCTCCATTAACACGAGATATTAGCAAAAGTACTTCCAGGTACGGTGATTCTGATCAATTCGACGTCCTAAGAGCATTGTCGAGTGTAGCCAATCACGTGCAAATATCTACATGCACACATGCACACCCCTGTCATTTCTGCAATCAATTAAAAAGTCGCGTTTAGGGAAGCCCCTCACGACGCGTCCACGCGTTCGACATTATGCCCTTGTGTTACAATTAACGTTTAACGCAAAATCCTGGCTATACTCGTTACGTCGTCAGTACAAGTGCCTAGAAGCCAAACTACATGCCCACTTATGCTCTCCTCTTCAAACTGGTCAAGTTTTCTTACGGAACTTTAGATCTACCAAACGTCCTGCATTACGGCGCGACTGCTCGACTTCTGCTTTCAAAGGTTGCATGATTTGGTTCGTCGACAAACGGCATAATTATCATGGCAACGCCTAGCGATGCTGGTTATTTGATGTCTGATGCGCCGTCATTGGCCACGCATCAGAGACGACAAATGAGGTTTCCATCTTCTTCTTCGGCACGACCACGAGGCCCGCCGTCCGAAAATCTTGGTGCAGCTAGCGATGACGAAGGCTACGCTTTTGCCGATGATCAGGTTCCACGAAGTTCGCGGATACCAAATGCCGCCAACGTCTCTCGCGTTGAGGATCGCATTGGTCTGCTTGTCCAAGAGCATTTTCAAGCATTTATAGAGAGGTGTTTACTTCCGTTAACGCCAAGTCGTTTCATCAAGTTCGTCTATAATTCTAACAATGTGCTTCCTGCAGCTTCGTAGAAGATTTTCACTCGTCTGGTGTACCAAACTCGAGCGCAGTGACGACGAACAAGTATTACATTGCACAAATTAACAGTATGAAAGCTATGCAGCTTTCGACCTTCTATGTCGACTTTAAGCACCTTGCATCATGGGAGAACGGAAGTCTAGCAGATGGTGTCATGCGGCAGTATTATCGCTTTTTACCGTTTCTAACAGCTGCGTTACACGAGATGATCGCGAAATATGAGCCACAATACTTCAGAGAACACCGACAACCTACAACCTCAAGCGCACTTTCCACTTCTGCCGCAAGTCAACTAGGATCTGGTGGTCAGAGCGATACTTCTCAACGTAAAAACGAACATCAGCAGACAGACAAACTCTTTTCAATCGCCTTTTACAATCTACCTCTCGTGTCTCGTGTTCGCAGCCTGCGTGCTGCCAATATCGGCCAACTACTCTCTATTTCGGGCACTGTTACGCGTACTTCCGAGGTTCGACCCGAGTTATCAGTGGCCACTTTTGTTTGCGAGGCGTGCCGAGCCGTTGTTCCTAACGTAGAGCAAGCGTTCAGATACACCGAACCCACCCAATGTCCCAATGCCACCTGTCAAAATCGAGTTGCATGGCAGCTCGATATTCGACATAGCACTTTCGTTGACTGGCAGAAGGTTCGCATTCAAGAAAACAGCTCCGAAATCCCCACCGGCAGCATGCCTAGAACCCTTGACGTCATCCTGCGCGGCGAAATCGTGGATAGAGCCAAGGCTGGAGAAAAGTGCATTTTCTCTGGCGCTCTAATTGTTGTCCCAGATGTGAGCCAGCTCGGCTTGCCTGGCTTAAGACCTACTGCAGTCCGTGACGACCGCGGAGCCCCGCGCGGGAACGATGTTGGAGGAAGCGGTATTACTGGTTTGAAGGCTCTAGGTGTTCGCGATCTGACTTATCGACTGGCTTTTCTTGCTTGCTTTGTCGCACCAGATAACTCGGCGCTTGGACAACATGCGGCAAATAGTGCTGCTGATATTGTCAATGCCCTCACACAGGCCAATTCTGGCGAGGGAGCAGAGTCCGTCGAAGATGCACAAGCGGCAGTTCTCGCTTCAATGAATCCATCGGAGATTGAAGATCTAAGAGCCATGGTTCACGGCGATCACATTTATTCTCGGATGGTTCAATCCATAGCTCCGATGGTGTATGGGCATGAGGTTGTCAAGAAGGGCATTCTACTACAACTGATGTCTGGTGTCCATAAGACCACACCTGAAGGCATGCAGCTTCGCGGCGACATCAATATTTGCATTGTAGGAGATCCATCCACGTCCAAATCACAATTTTTGAAATATGTCTGCTCATTTGCTCCACGAGCGGTTTACACTAGTGGAAAAGCATCTTCGGCAGCTGGTCTCACCGCGGCGGTGGTCAAGGACGAGGAAACAGGCGAGTTCACTATTGAGGCTGGTGCCCTTATGTTGGCAGACAATGGTATCTGCGCTATTGATGAATTCGACAAAATGGATGTGGCCGACCAAGTCGCTATTCATGAAGCAATGGAACAGCAGACAATTTCCATTGCCAAGGCTGGTATACAAGCTACGTTGAATGCAAGGACTAGTGTACTAGCAGCCGCCAATCCCGTTGGAGGTCGTTACAACCGCAAGACTACTCTAAGATCTAACATCAACATGTCTGCCCCCATCATGTCCCGTTTTGACTTGTTCTTTGTCATACTCGACGAGTGCAATGAACAGATCGACCGCCACCTTGCAGAACATATTGTCGGGATTCACCAGCTGAGGGACGAGGCTGTTGAGCCAGAATTTAGCACAGAGCAGCTTCAGCGATATATTCGTTTTGCTCGAACTTTTCGACCAGAATTCACGAATGAAGCGAAGGATGTTCTGGTACAGAAATATAAAGAATTACGTGCTGATGACGCTCAGGGTGGTGTCGGAAAGAATTCATACCGCATAACTGTTCGACAACTGGAAAGCATGATTCGTCTCAGCGAAGCCATTGCGAAAGTCAACTGTGTTGAGGAAATCGACGCCAAAATGGTCTGTGAAGCGTATGACTTGCTGAGGCAGAGCATCATCTCGGTCGAGCACGATGATGTCGAGATTCCGGACGAGGACGATTATCAAGAAGATGCTGACACTCTTCGACGTGCTGCAGAGGCTGCAACTAGGAGACAAACCGATGACCAAGAAATGGGCAGCAATGACGAAAGTTCCAATGCAACCAATGTAAGAGCCAATACAGAAGCCTCGGATGCCAGACCGAAACGGACAATTGAATATGATAAATATATCAAAATGGTTAATTTGATCGTTCAAAGGATCAGCGAGGATGAGAATGGGTCTGGCGATGGGGTAGATGGCCAGGACTTGATCGACTGGTACCTAGTGCAACAGGAAGAAGACCTAGAAGGCGAGGAGAGCTATCATGCTGAAAAGACTCTTGCCAACATGGTACTAAAAAAGATGGTCAAGGTGAGTAGACATCGATCATTGCACACTGTTCTTAGCTAATGGACCTTTAGGATAACATATTAATGGCTTTACGTGGAGAGGGCCTGGATAGCGACGCTACGTCTACGGCTGGACGCATCGTATACGTACTGCATCCTAACTGTGCTGTAGAGGATTTTTGAGCATCACCACCCTTTTAGTCGTTTGGCTCTTCAAAGCAAGCTTGGAACGACAATTGCTTATGATATCTCGTATGTATTGGGATGGAGGAGGACTGGGTTGTACATGGAATGCGATGAGGTGGTCATTGCACATATATGTGGCGTGTTAGGATTCGGTATTTCTTTTCGGCGAATGTTTCCACTACGGTATTGATCATGTTCCCATGTACGTATTAGCCGTCATCATAGACAAAAGTGGTAAGGTAGCAAGACGTTCACAAGGAAACTTATACGCTTGCACTACCTGTCTGGCCATTGGCAACTCCAGTAAACGACGAAGCTAGTATAGCCGTGAAAGGCTAACGAGGTCCTTAAACCTGAGTTCATTTCATTCGACAATTGCTAAGCTATCCGTCACACCACGAAAACCCAAGTGATTAAGCCAGGCAGAATATTATCAGACCAAAGATAGACGGCGACGGAATTGAGAAACAAGAAGACAGCTATACTTGCAAGAAGCCAACCATAATAGGTTTATGACTGTCGGCAAATGAATAATTCTCTGCAAATCAAGTAAGTACTACACTCCTTCCTTCGCGTTAAGAAACCGAATATCTGCCCTTTGGACCGTTGTGTACCAGATTATGCTTTCGTGTCAACCATTAAAGCCGCGATCCGCTAAACTAGCTGACTATTCGCAAGGTTAGGGTACAAGTTTTATTTAGTCTCCGTAAATAACGGCGACATGTTCTATCCATTCGCACAATGGCCGCGCTGTTAGTGCAATAACGTCATGCCACATTATCATGCAGGCAGATGGATGCAACAGTCACTATGACAGTGGTCTCGAGGGTATATGAGACTGAGAAGTTTGATGTCGGGTCCAGTTGTCCGAACCCCTACCCCGAAATCCGGAGCGACCACCACGATGGAAAGCATCACTGTCTTGAGAGCTCAACCCATCCTTCTTCCCGGCCCGTGACCCGGGCCCAAGATTTCGATGCCTCGTAGCGGCTCTTTGTCCATGAGGGCCTCTAGAGCCTCGAGTAATTGAGTTAGGAAGCGGTATGGTTTTAGTTTCTTTCATCCCGGGAAGAAGGACATTGATTAAATTGAGGCCGCCAGAATTTTCCAATGAAATTTGCAGAGGCTCTATTACAGCAGCCTGGACCAAGAATTTTCTTGGGAGCCCTTTCGGTTGAGCAATAGCAGGCTGCCACGCCGCCTCAGGGACTTTGTGTGGAAGTCGGATCTGCGGTAACGAGCCCATTTCCTGTTCTTCGAAGCATTCTTCTGCCATCGGCTTAGTGATTAATGACCGATTCCTGTCCTCTTGGGAAATCATCGAATTTGGTAATGACACAATGGCTGATGCTTGAGTACCGACTGTATCAAGAAGCCCTCTGCTAGATGCATCAATACCGATATCCTTTGGTGGAGACGAGTTGTCTCCATGCAGTAACCTATGAAATCTAGCCTGCCAAACACCTTCGTTGCCTGCGCTTGTCAAATGTGCATGGTCTCTGTGCTGATTGTTTTTCAGAGTAGCTTGAACAAGTCGTGTACCCCGAGGCCGTGATGGATTGCGATCCATGGATACCATTGAGGGCGGCAGCTTCACCACAGGTTGAGGCCTAGGTAGAGATACATGGGGTCGCAAAATGTCTCCTTCGAACACGGGGTGGTCCTCCATTGTAGGAGGAGGCGGTGTTGGCGAGTTTGAACGAGACACAGTACTCCCCGACAATGTCTCCTGGCGAACATCTCTTGTGGGGAAAAACCTAGACGGTCTGAGTTGTGATGGTGCACCGGATCCAATTATACCTGCCGTAGTTGAAGGCCCTAAATCTTCCTTAGCTATCGCACTTTTTGGCACACCCTCATGTGTTGACTTCCAAGGCGCTGGCTGATGAGACTGCATCTTGGTAGGCCCCATGGGATGGCGAGTTCCATCTCCCGGAACGCGCATGGGGCGCCAAGAATCTTTAATGATGGGCTGCGAGTCTTCCATAGTCATTCCCCTGTCCATCATTTGACGTTCACGACCTGCTCGTTCCGCCAATTTGGCAGTTGTCAATTTCTGATCATTTTCTGTGACAGAAGAAACCCATTTGCTTGCTAAATCTGATCCAGGAGGGGCGTAGGTAGACCTTTGAGAATTCAATGTGTTCACTTGGGCGGTTTGTGCTTGTAAGTGACAGGACGGTCTTGTACTATTGTTCGGAGGTGCTATTGGCGAAGGCCCCTTAGCGTGTTGGGATGGTATTGTGGTCGCATTAGTGACCCTACCAAGATCAGGATTGAACGTCCCATTTCCCAGCCCACGGTCGTTGTCGGGTGAGCCCCAAACGTTGCGAGATGATGGGGATACAGTAGGACCCCACGATGGAAACCTATCTGGTCGTGGCCCCGACCCTCCCCACGGATCGCTGCGACGGGAGTCCTGTCCTTGGGAAAGTCTTCTAAATGTCGTCGATGCTGTGGGTAACGGCGGATTCGCCGATGGCATTTGAGAACCAGACTGGGGGCTGGTTGGCTGACTAGAGGGACCTGGTTGTACATCTGTATCGCCTCTTACAGATGGTTTCCCCGCTATATGAGCGTGCGAGTCGCTTAGGGTTGGTCGTTCTCGTTGCTGGATGTGTGTAGGCTTAGATGCCGCCGTCTTTGGCGAAGGTTCCTTCTTATCATTCCGTTTCTCGGGAGGAGGTCCTAGTGCTTCCAACTTTTTCTGGATTCGCTCTTTCTTCGCAGCTTCTTCGCGGGCCTCCTCTTGCTGTCGACGTTTCCGCGCGAGCTCTATCCGTTCACGCATAAGTTTCTTCTGATATTCGACCTCATCAACCAGCTCCTCCCTTGAACCAGAGGAAACAGCAACATTTTCTTCTCCAAGATGACTCCCTACATTAAGAGTAGCAGCGGTTGCAGCAGAAGTTGTAGCTGATAATCCATTATTCGTCCGAGATTGGGATGAATGACCTCTGAGCATCTCACGATTAACGGCAGATCCATCTCCGGATGAAACACTGTGACCCGCAGAAATGGGAAAGGGCATCCTGCTCGTCCTAAGGCCATCAGCAGGCGGATGACTCGTTTCGGCCGTCTTCAATCCTCGCTGATGGACGGAATTGCTGCCAGTGCTGACGCTGGATGATCCTCGACGTCTCGTGTGCGGACCATCATTGGGCACTCTGAATGATTGTTGAAGGACTGGTGTTTCAACAGTCTCGTCTGTTGCTTGCGGATGCTGGAGCAAGGCTGGATGTTTTGTTTGAAGATCAGATTTGAATGCTCCTCGGCGATCAGTCACAGGCTCATAACGTCCAGATTGAGAATTATACAACTCTCTGCTGCTATGAGATGAGCCTTCTCTCCATGATGAACGAGTGAAATCATCAGCAGTCATTTCTTTCAGCCCATGATGGAGTGGTTTGGATTGTGTGCTTTCTCTCGGTTGGGAATGAACAGGTGCTGCGCTCTCTGCTAGGCCTGGTGAGGCTCTATCCACTGGAGGCAATGTAGCCCATGGCGATTTGGCTGGCGTCGCTGGAGTAACCGGTTTTGCAACGAGTGTAGGTTTTTCGTGGGAAGCTGGTTTCAAGACGAGGCCTCTGCCAGAAGCAAACCCACTGGACTTTGAGGCTACCGACCTGGACGCAATAGAAAGTGGCGACTTCGTTTTTGGCTGAGGATTTTCGACATTCGCAGCTGAAATATTGTCTTGAACTGTTGCTGTGGGCTCGTCCAGGTGAGGTAACGTAGTTTTAGTTCCATCGCCCCAGGTGATTGCTTCTGGTGCCCAATCTTCGTCGTCATCGTCAATATCGGCCCATTTGTTTTGTCCCTGAGTGTCGTCTTCATTTAAGCGACTAGCCATATGAATCCCATACTTCTTCAGTTCTTCGTCGGTGAATTTCTTAGGTTCAGGCGCTGCGAACGGTCCATTGCCGTCAGTTTCAACATTCGTTAAAGGGTATCGTAGATTACACAACACTCACGCCTGTTTTTATTCCAAACAACATTGGGATCTGGAGCCGATGCCGGTTTTCCTCCATTGCTGATGGCGAGAGATTTTGGAGTCGAGTCTCGTGCGCCGCCTCCAGTTTTGGCAATGAGGCGAGGGCGAGAAGATGACAGGGAAGATGTCCCGGGAGGCGGAGTACTTGAACCTGAGGTAGGTTTGTCGATGGGCTTTGCCGCGGCACCGCTAGGGTTTGCCTTCGATGCAAGAAAGGTTTTATTTACGGAAACCGCCTTGAAAGTTGTGGGCTTCTTTGCAGAAGACGTAGATCGCCCGTGGCCTTTGTCGGCATCTCTCTGTCTTGACCAGTCTGTTCGCGAAGCTTCGGTATCCGATCCGCCGCTCACGCTGACATCTACAGAATTCGGATTTCTTTCTAGGCCAGTAATCGGGTTGTCAGAGGGCTCATCGCTGTTTGAGACGGAAAGATTAGTGGTTCCAGACAGGTCATGACGGTGTAGTTCGCTAGGCTGATCGATCTGATTGTTCACAATTTGCTGTTAGCTTCCGAGGAGTTGCAGAAAAAAATGAATGAAAAATTTGGGCATAGCATTCTGGAATTTACGAGGGAGGGTCATTTACAAGCTGTAATTGGGATGACACAGAAAGAGCAGCAGGATCATCGCCCGAAGGCTCTGTTGCCATCATCCACTGCGATGGTTGCCGTGTACGCCAGGCGCAGAATGATGAACGCGGATTATTTTCTTCGATGATCTCGAGCCGCGGCCACGTCCTTGCATATGTAGGCGCTGTAGTAGTAACTCGGAAGAGGATACTGAGAAGGAGCAGAAATCGTTGTAGACGTTGGAGGAAAGACTAGGCTTATGGATGCGTGATCGCTTGTGCGCTACGGATGTGGTTGCACAAGCGCCAGGCGGATATAATCGCGGAAAAAGTGTCCCTTAGTAACTCCTCAATATGGACTGTTGCGGTTCTGTATCGTCGCCCTCGCGCCAGTCACTGTGTCTCGGTTTTCTCGGACGAGCCAATGTTGGTAGGTAGTCAGGCCAGGTCATCCTGATGAGGCAGAAGAGACTTGGCGCTTGGATGTTTAGGAGCTACAGTCACCCTGTTTTAGGCATAGCTCTTGGCTATCGGAATCAAACTGCCAGACTTCAGGGCCTGTGCAGGTGACGTTGGTGGGGAAAGGGGCGGCCGACTCACAGCCTCAGCGTGCGTGTGCCGGTAAATTTTGGTCGCGTCTGGCATCACAGCGCACACAACAATACACATGGCTCTCACCCATTGCGCAAGCGATGGGATTATAATCATACTATCAAAGCGAGAGGGGGAATTACTAGCAACCGCATTATTGTGTAACGAATTATGATTCCATAACAAGAAGTACTCAGTATGATGGTTCATGCCGCTAAGGTTTTCGTGAGCATCATGAAGTCAAGCAATAATGCTTTGAAATCGGATCAGGCATGCAAACCGGTTTAAGTTAATCTCTCACATGAATACTTGAAACGATTGCGTTTGACACATGTGATTTAATTGAGAATATTACAAAATGGAATAGTGCTGTAATATGGTGCTTCAGCAGCTCTAGACAGAATCAGTCTCTACCAGTGCATGAATTCTCACTCAGGCCAACGTAGGCGCCGCAGATCCCTGATGATTCTAATGGACATTGTTCTTGTGATGACCTATGACGAATTTGATATCATTAGCACCTTGGTTAATGTGGCAACTGGATCTGACAAAGCGACTTACGGAGATGGAAGTAGTAGTTTTGAGCATAGCCTATGCCAACTAAGAAGACCAAGACATGAATGACGGCTATATCCGAGTCAGTGGCTGCAATGTACTAAATCATGAAGAATGTCAACTCACGCTGAACGGAGGTCTTCTTGCCGAAGTACTTGGCTTGATAACGACCGAGAAGGCCTTTCGCCTGCGCCTCAGGAGCCGCCCCTCGTGGAAGCTTTTCGTAGAAACTGACGACACGCTGCATACGGAGCGCATCAGGAGCACCGCCAATTGCCTGCAACAATTGACTATCAGTCTCTGCAACACTACTGACATCCGAGCACTTCTCCACCGAAATACCAAGCAAGGCCCTATCGAGGACATAACCTCCATCAAACTCGATTTATTGGGCCACGTTACCGGGGTAAGACTGGTATGAGATTCGTACCTTGGGGGAAGCAACCTAGAACATTGTTAGCGCAACATAGGCAATGATCGGTAATCAGCGACAAACCTTGGGAGGAATGAGCGTTGAGAGTGCTCGGCGAGTAACAAAGCTCATTTTGTCGGTAATTTGTAGCAGGATTTCGACGTTTAATGACGCAGTTTTTGTGGTTGTCGCCGCTGAGGAGTGGTATTCCTTTCTAGATGCGCGCAGTGAGCCACGCTCCTACTCGGCCCGCTCATCCGGCTAAATACCGGCATTATCATTCGGCCAATCAAGTCAAGTTGCCGCGAAATCTTGACTTCCTTCTGCTTGAGTTCGATGTGTGAATCCTGAGCTTTCGATACAATCCGGTCGTTGCCAAACCATCTAGCACCATCATAATGGCTTCTTTACGAAGCCGATATGCTTCAAGGCTATGGAGAACTGGCATGTCGCATCACTCAAACGAGATATTGACCTCGAGGCGATTCCAAAGCTCGCTCACGTCAGCCTCTGGTGTTCCCGTTGAAGTCGTCCCGAACCAACCCAACTATGAAGTCCCTGCTGACAAGGCTACCTCGTATGGCAATAGAAAGCCTCCGACGTGAGTTCGGCAGCTGATTTGATGTACAGAACCTTTACTCCGGTTCCGACGCGTGTTCAGGATGGAAGCGAAGATATACTGCCAGCCGCTGTTCTCTCTGGCGCACCCATAGAGCTCCAGGCCCGAACTGTTCGGTATGTCTCCATACCCATTATGACTTGATTATACTAACATAGAAATAGGATCTACAAGGAATCTAAACCTGCGACACAATCGGGAGATTTCAGAACAGAACGATGGCGTATGGATTGGGACGTCCTTCCTAAGGGTCATCGCTGGGAAAATCCTTTGATGGGTTGGCAGTCATCTGGAGACTTCATGCAAGGCACTCACGTCAACTTTAAATCAAGAGAAGACGCTATTCACTTTGCGGAGAAACAAGGCTACGAATATTTTGTTCAAGAGCCTAACTCACGCAAATTCACCCCGAAAGCATACGCGAACAACTTCCTTTACTCGCCGAAGAAGCTTAAACATATTCGTACGAAGTAAAGGAGGCATGGCAGTAATGCAATCAATGTACACATATCCAAGTCTAGGAGCAATGCAATATCTGATTGATTTCTATTGAGAATGAGCCACCAAGCTCATTGTAGGCCGTCGCGCCAACTGTTCATGTATGCAATCTATAAGTCATTCACCCAAAAATTTCCCATTTCCATACCTAGGTAGATGTAGCCACATGTCATCTACATATCTGGAAAAGTGATTATATTAACGCCTTTCGGCGAATTGAATTTATCTATTACAAAAAGACCTTCTTGCAATCAAAGGCTGCTTCTTAAGGCCCAATTGTCGTCTAAAAATAGCATAACTCCATCATCACAGAAGCTAAGTCCGGTCAAAGCCAGTACTTCCTTGTCGTTACATGCATAACAATAACTACCTAGTGCGCAAATGCGCCCAACGCCAGGCTCCGCTCTCAACTGCTGGCAGCTTTAAGAGACGAGTAAAAGAAATCATTTACAAACGGCTGCAAAAGCCGAACCACAGAGGTGGCTGAACTAATGGAGCCGCAAATCGAACACGTTGTTAACCAGTGATCATAGGTTCATGTGTGTTATCTGCAGAGGATGCTGGATGCTCTTGAACTTGCTTATCGCCTCGCAAACCTATGTCTAGGCGATCAGGGAGACTGATGCATTTTTCACGGGCTGTGTTCTCTGCCCAGGCGCGTAACTTGACAAGATGACGAATGGCTGCGTCACGCCTGGTCGATTGCTTCTCTAGTATGGCCTTGTTCACACTATCAGCAGCAGCGCGACGTAGTTCAGGATCAAGTAGAGCGGCAAGTGGTGGCTCAAGTCCATCCGCAGGAAATAGAAGCAATGCCATAGTCTTTTCCAGGTCTTCCAGAAACTTGGGGTTTGTGGGAGCTCGGGGTCCTAGCTGCTCTGTAGCGAAGGTAAGAGCAGGAGTGATGTCCCCAGCATTATTGCAAGTTCGTATCAGCTCGACTAGCTGAAGCCTCAAGAGAGAAAAATGAAGTGCTTTGTCTTCGTCTAGGATCTTTTACAGTTAGTTTCTTAGTAAAGGTGGAACTCTTGAGCAGGTTTGTAAAACGAGTGGAAAAAGCAAAAGATCATATGATAAGTGGTTGCGTCTCATCATAAGCTGCGAACAGCCTATGCGTGGTGCATGTAATAACTCGGATTCTAATCATGTAGCTTCCCACATAGAAGAGCAGTACCTGCAGACTTACTTCTGGGTCAAGCTCGTTTACTGCCTCGATAGCGGCTTGAATGTTGCCCCTATGGATATGGTTTTGGATTTCCTGCCGAGCTCGAATAGATGCGCCGTCTCGGTGGGGAGAGAGGTTGGCTTCTGAAGAAAATCTCGCGGCCGCATTAGGGTACCCTTCCATTGTCAAATAGTCTAGGATTAAAGCATTGATATCGCTAAGGGATAGGTTAGCTAGGCTTCGCTTGCAAACACTTGTGGTTGTTTGTTGTGTATTTGAGGCTAGGTGCGTTTTCAGTGGCGTTATTGAACATTTTGTTCTCCGCATAGGTTGCTAGGAGAGATTCCCATTTGATGCATTCATCATGTAACGTATTCTTTGTGAAGAGACAGGAACAGGCGTATCTTACCTTTTGGGAGATTTCGTTTCTTCGACTCTGGTGTCAAATGCATGCCTGCTCGGCGTAGCAGTCGACGATGTGGAAGTCTAGTGAGCACTTCTTAGTCGCCGATGAGTCAGACCTAGCAGAGCAGCTATAGGACCTCCGTACCATCATTGTTCACTCAGGAAGCTCGAGACTCTCATCGAGCTTGTGATATGGTGCGAGGAGAGTCGATTCCTCGGCTGGGAAGGGAGCCTTCGATGAGGTGAAGAAGCGCGCGCCTCGGTACATTGGTGGAGTTGAAACAATATGGTGCCTACTGCTGACCAGCAACAGTGTTGCACTAAAAGGTGTCAAGTGCGGCCAGCACTGCTGGTATGGCTCGGAGGTTGTTTGGTGAATCAAAAAGAGAAAAATGAGTTTTAGGGCGACGAAAAGTCAGACAATTAGGTGTAGGTACCTATGTACTCAGTAGTGCCAACCAAGCTGCTCCACATAGTAGGCCCCGGCTTCAAGCGGTCAGCGGCATCGAGCATCGAAAGTGCTGGAGTCGCCGGTATTAATTAGGGGTCTGATCGATAACCGTAGAGACGGACGGTCGAATTGGGTTATCCCCGTTGTTTTACTTTGCCATGACAATTCTATAGTAGTTGGTAAAGCGACGTGTGCGCTGCCACGGCCTTGCTTTCGACTCGCGACATTCCTCAAGCCGCCTCATTACCCTGAGCCGAGTAAAGCTTAGCACTTTTGGCACTGAAGCCCCACGTGTTATCCCCGCTGGCCCCAACGTGAAATCCTTCAAGTTGCAGAGGGGAAGTTCATGATGAATTTGTTCGTCGAAGTCTGATAACGAAAGGAACCGTGTCAAAGGCACGTAAAAGCTACGCCCTTGTCTAGCTCGACTCTCCGCTGTCGAGCCAATGATACTTGTGCCTCCACCATAGAGAACTTTGCGACAGTGAGGCACCAACCTCTTGACAAATTGGGGTGACAGGCATTCCCCACGTGGGAGTGAGGGAGAAAATGTCAGAACTTGAAAGCCACATCACTATTCAGAAACGAGCGTACTATTCTCCTCCATGGGCAGACGTAAGCATTATAGCTGTGGCCGGAAGCTCTGGTTCGGGGAAATCCACGCTATCTCAAGCCATCATCAAGAAGCTGAATTTGCCTTGGGTTGTAATTTTGTCAATGGTTAGTTAAAATGACGCTACAGACAAAATGCTTCAGCACTCTAGGTCGCATTAGTGAGTCTGGCTAATGCTTGAACAGGACTCATTCTACAAGACCCTGACACCAGAGCAGTCAAAATTAGCTTTTGCCAATGAGTATGACTTTGATTCCCCCGATGTAAGTCCTTTAGAAATCTTTCTTCTGCCATGGTTCGTCTCAGCGGTAGCCCTAACCTCACCAGGCCATAGACTTCGACGTCCTGGTTGATCGCTTACGAGATCTCAAAGCTGGGTAAATCTCAATCACCAATTCGGACATCGTGCCTCTGGATTCAGACCAGCTGACACCCACTCACAGTAAACGGGCAGAGATTCCTGTCTATTCATTCCAAAAGCATCAGCGACTAGAGCACACCAACTCAATCTATTCACCACATGTGCTCATTCTTGAAGGCATTTTTGCTTTATACGATCCTCGTGTTATTCAATTGATAGATATGGGCGTTAGTGCCTACCCGTACCACCTATCCTACAACAATGATTGACCATCTTCGCAGATATACTGTGAAGCTGATGGCGACACTTGTCTGTCAAGGAGGAGTATGTGGCCCTTCCTGGAGGTTTCAGCTGAGTCGTATCAGCTGACAAGTAAACGCAGTTGTTCGCGACGTTCGTGAAAGAGGTAGAGACATCGAGGGCTGTATTAAACAGTGGTTTGGGTTTGTGAAACCTAATTTCGAAAAGGTAGGAAGCCCTGCCGCCTCCTTACTAATAGCGTGCTCTGTGCTAATTGTCTGAAACTAGTTCGTAGAGCCCCAACGTAAAGTGGCTGATTTAATTGTTCCTCGCGGTATTGAAAATCGAGTTGCTCTAGGTACGTTCCCATTTATTTATGTTCATGGGAGCTTTTCTAACAACCAATATTATAGACATGATGGTGCAATTCATCGAGAGAAAACTTTTCGAGAAGTCCATTCATCACCGTGAAGCCTTGTCTAGACTGGAAGCTTCTTGCAAGGGTCAACCGCTCTCAGACACGGTTGTTCTTCTGGACGATACTCCACAATTGAAGTTCATGAACACAATCTTGCAAGACATTGATACATCGCCAGAAGACTTCATCTTCTACTTTGATCGTCTGGCCGCATTGATTATTGAGCAGTATGTATTGAGCACTGGCTTATGCAAAAAAGATGTGACAAGGAGGTGCTGACACGAAAGCAGAGCGTTGAACAACGTCCAATTCACTTCTATGACAATTGAAACCCCACAGGGATATCGATACCAAGGACTAAGACCAAAAGGCGAAGTCAGCGCTGTGATTGTGCTTCGAGGTGGCTCTGCGTTCGAGCCTGCACTGAGAAAGACCATTCCCGACTGTCGCACCGGACGATTGCTTATCCAGTCCGATTTTTCGACCGGCGAGCCTGAACTTCACTACCTACGTCTACCAGAAGACATTCATACACACGAAAGTGTTTTGCTGCTAGACACACAG
Source organism: Atkinsonella hypoxylon (assembly GCA_000729835.1). Classification (NCBI taxonomy): domain Eukaryota; kingdom Fungi; phylum Ascomycota; class Sordariomycetes; order Hypocreales; family Clavicipitaceae; genus Atkinsonella; species Atkinsonella hypoxylon. The sequence goes on along the minus strand of JFHB01000006.1, from coordinate 284,510 downwards.
ATGGCGACCGGAGGGGCTGCGCTGATGGCAGTACAGGTCTTAGTTGATCACGGCGTATCTTTAGAGAGAATTGTGCTGGCAACATACTCTGCTGGCCGTGCAGGGCTTCACAGGCTCACGACCGTGTTTCCAGAGATTACAGTAGTCGTTTGCAACATCCTTCAGGGTCAAGAAGAACGGTGGGTTGAGAAGAGATATTTCAGATGCTAATATTAGTGGTAAATGTGGTGTTTTCAGCTTTTTTTTTTTCTGTCGATCATTAAAATTTATGGCAGCCACACATAGGAAGGAGCTACCTTTTTCCCAATTCATGTCTAAAATAATATTTTCTCGACATATGGGCCGGCGAAGCATTTTAATTTTTTGTTGACATCTCTTAGGTAGATGTTTGAACATAAATTTTCGCACCATGACGAATGCGTTGCCTGTCTGATTCTCTTCCGCTTAGACCGAGTCAGCGATACCTCATTGAACACAACTCAGGATTAAAACACCTTATTTCTAGCATGAAGCATTTGGAAATTAATGCTAAAAAAACCGATTTTCCCCTCAAGGAGGTACGTCAAGAGTCCGTCGTACGCGACCACTGTTCGGTATCCGTAGTTCAATATCGGATATGTCGGCAACAGAGCTTTGGGGTGTCATTTGATTCGTGGAACCACAGCTCTCGCAGCTTTGCTGTTTACCAGCTTTCGGTACGTACCTATGACGCCACTCAACAAGGTATGCACACATCTGATCTAGTAATAAACTCGCCTCTATCCACAACCTATGTTCATTTACCTAACATCCTTCCCTTTGGGTACGCGCATGAAAAGCAGCCAGGGAAGATTAAATTGATCGTAATTATCGCATCTCCGCTTCGTCAACTCCTGGCTACGTTGACCGATGGTCAATTGGCTAAGATCAACTGTTGGACCTTGTTCTCAGCCAAAATGCAGTCACGCCTGGTTCTTCAAACCACCCGGAGTGCAAACAGTGTCTTCCAGGGTTATACATCCGGTCTTACATACCCAAAAAGGGTGCATTTGCCTAGATTTTTTCATGCGATCGTACCGCGAACTCGACATGGCACAGATTTTGGATCGCGCGCCAAATATAAAGTATGCCAGCACAAATCCAATGCAACATTTCAACATCGCTACCTTTCGGGAAAGCCACTACCCCAAGTCAATTCGTGGGTGCTCAACTTTTGCTATAGAGCTGGTGCTTGGCTGGGAATATCAATGGCCGTACTTGGGCTAGGGGTTGTCGCCTTCTTTCTTTACGACGCTTCAACATACATCCAAGATGGAGATAGGAGCGACATTAACGTTTCACAACTTGCCCTGCAGCCACGTCGAGGCGGACCCAAGAATCTTCCTATAGCAGAAGTCTTTATAGACGATGAGGACTGTGATGCCAAAAGACGAACGAAGGACAAGCCAAAACTTGTTATACTAGGTGGTGGCTGGGGTGGTGTTGCTTTGGTGAAAAGCTTGAACCCGGATGACTACCATGTGACGGTAATCTCACCTGCCAACTACTTCTTGTTCACACCGATGCTACCGTCAGCAACTGTAGGTACTCTGGAATTTCGGTCCCTTGTTGAGCCTATTCGTCGCATTCTCAGTAGAGTCCACGGTCACTTCATCCGGGCTAAGGCGGAAGATGTCCATTTTTCGGAGAAGTTAGTTGAAGTATCCCAGCTCGATAGTCAAGGTAAAGAAGTTCGATTTTATGTCCCATATGACAAGCTGGTCATTGCTGTGGGATCTGTTACCAACCCACACGGTGTCAAGGGACTCGAACACGCATTCTTTCTGAAGAACATCAATGACGCAAGGAAGATTCGTAACCAAGTCATTCGTAATCTTGAAGTTGCTTGCTTGCCAACAACAACAGATGAGGAACGCAGACGACTTCTATCATTCGTTATCAGCGGAGGTGGACCTACAGGCGTTGAATTCGCTGCAGAGGTATTCGATCTTCTGAACGAAGACTTGACGAGATATTTCCCAAAGTTGTTGAGGAATGAAATATCGGTCCATTTGATTCAAAGCCGAAGCCACATTCTCAATACGTATGACGAGACTGTTTCGAAGTATGCTGAAGATCGATTTGCCAGAGACCAAGTTGAGGTCTTGACAAATTCTAGAGTGAAAGAGGTCTGTCCCGACAAAATTGTTTTCACGCAGAAGCAAGAAGATGGAAGCCTTATCACAAAAGAGCTTCCTGCTGGGTTTGTCCTATGGTCCACTGGAGTTTCGCAGACGGCACTCACCCAGAAATTGGCTCAAAAACTGGGCAACGCTCAGACAAATCGACACGCCCTTGAAACAGACACCCATCTCAGACTGAATGGAACTCCTCTTGGCGACGTGTATGCTATTGGAGACTGTGCTACCGTTCAGAATAACATCGCCGATCACATCATAACCTTCCTCCGCACTCTGGCCTGGAAGCGTGGCCAAGATCCAGAAACACTTCAGCTGCATTTCAAGGATTGGCGTGAGGTTGCTAACGATGTTAAAAAGCGCTTTCCCCAGTCTGTGAGCCACCTAAAACGGCTTGACAAACTTTTTGCAGAATTTGACAAAGATCAGTCTGGTACTTTGGATTTCGGAGAGCTTCGAGAGCTTCTGAATCAGATTGACAGCAAGCTGACTTCTCTTCCTGCTACAGCTCAAAGAGCACACCAGCAAGGGTACTACTTGGCACATAAGTTCAACAAGCTGGCACATTTGTCTGAGGGCTTGTCGATCAATGACATCCGTGACGGAGACCTTGACGCCGCAGCCTACAAGGCATTCGAATACCATCATCTGGGCAGCCTTGCATACATTGGCAATTCTGCCGTGTTTGAACTTGGCGAAGGTTGGACTCTCGCCGGTGGTCTTTGGGCTGTCTATGCTTGGAGGTCTGTATACTTCGCGCAGAGTGTAAGCTTTCGCACACGATGTCTGATGGCTATGGATTGGGCGAAGCGAGGTTTATTTGGAAGAGGTACATTATTATCCTATATCAAACGCGCATACAAGTTTGACGACGGACTAACAATCCCTCCACAGATCTCATGAGCTTATAATAAGCTACAAGGAAATGGAGGTTTTAGTTTTTAGCGACCTTGGGCAAGAGGTACTAGCGCCGTACTTATTGACCGTCAACTTCTTCGTAAATACAATTTTAGACTTCCTTATGCCCGTCATTTACACCTGAGTATTTTTTTCGCTTGTAAATAAACATAATAAAGGAAAAAGTTGAACCTGAGTGATTTTATTGACTCGGTTTTTCAACTGAGCTCTAGGCTTTCCGAGAAATTAAGATCGACTGTGATAAAAAGCTTGAAATAACTTTCAAGAATTACAAGACAAAATCTTTGTGAGTCCATTTCTCGGTCGTCTTGCGTTTTGCAAGCTTCTTGAAGGGAATATGCCGCCTACTCTCCACCTTGCCCCTTACAAGCATACTGCGATAACGATCTTTGAGTAAGTTGCCCTCGGGTTTCAAACGCCGAAGAGAATCCTCCAACTCATCAGGGAGCACCAGTTCCAAGTCCTTTTCCGGTAATTTGAATTTTCCAAGTTGTCTTCTTCTGAGCTTCTGGTCATTGGCTTCATCCTCTGTGTCAGAGTTAAAAGTGTCTTTGAGAAACTTTTGTTGCTCCCGTTGTTCGATTTCCTCCGCGATCTCTTTAATTCGTTCCGCTTCACGTCTTCTGGCTTTCATGGCCGCCTTATGTTTTGCAAGGCACTCTTCTGCTTTTCTTCGCTTGATCCGATTCCTCTGAGCTTGAGTTTTGCGACGAAGTTGTTTTACAGTTGGTCGTTCGTCCTCTACACCACTTTGGAAACCTTCCCATTCAGAATCTTCTTCCCATTCCGACATGTTGGCTCGTTCTTCAGCGGCCTCGGCCTCAGCAGCGGACCGCGCGGCCGCTTCCCGCTTCTCTCGCTCGACTTCTTCGGCACGGACCCGCTCTCTTTCTAAGTCTAATGCCTTAGCACTTTCTTCAGTGAGTCGGTTCTCATAGTCTGTGGCCAACGGATTGTAACTGAAACCGCCACCTGGCTTTGGTACTGCAGGTACTTCTTTCCCGCTCGCTGCTAGAGATATGGGTTTTTGTTTCATGGACTTTGGCTGTTTCACAGACTCAGGGACAGGCAGAAAGTCATATAACTCAGCCGGATGTTTCGATGCTTCTTGGCCCCAGACATCATATGTTGCGTCCCTGGTCTCAATGGTGATACTGTGGTGCCCATCGGCAACTTTTCTTAACCTAGTGAGTTCCTTATGCGGAACCCAATTAGCCCGCTGCCGTTTCACTGGAAGAAGGCCATCCGACTTTTCCACTCCCGAGCGCTTTCGTATGGAAACAGCTGGAACGGCAGATCGCTGGGCAAGAATCTCGTCTGCCTTGAGACCTTTCTTGACTCGTTTTGGGAGGTTTTTGGACACCGCAGGATCGCCATGAAGATCGATGGTAAATAGTTCCAACGAACTCTTTTCTCGTATTACACCGCTTGAATAGTGTGTTAGCGTTAAGTGACCCGGAATAGAAGCAATCATGCATACCCTCGTATAACTTCCTCATTCAACTCCTCCAAGCCTCGTTCTACCTCGGTCACATTGACATTTTTCCGCCATGCCTTTTTTCCTTTTCTTGAAGGCTGTTCAAATTGCCTAGGGGCTCCTACTGGAGCAGAGGATCTAGACTGAATCATTGGCATGCTGAGATACTTCCAAAAATTGTGCGACGGTACTTTTTGGAAACGGAAATGTTATAGACATTTCTCGAAGCTAGTTTGCTCGATGGTGGGGTCCTCAAAAATCAGTTTTTTGTGGAGTCAAAGCCAGCCATGGGCCACGATACGCTGGGAATGCAGCAGCCTGACACCCCTGAGGCGCAGTTTTCGGAGCTGCACGTGCCCGACTGGCTGCCCATTGAATCGCCCTACATATCGCGGCATATGACAACAAGACCCCGAGAGACAGCGTTGCCAGCGATTCTGAGCCAATTTGCGTTTCCGCATCTGTTTTAACATCTTGCATTGTCGTAACGGTAGTACGCGCGAGTTCTTGAACTTCTATCTAATCATCTGGCTTAAACTTGTTGCTTTTCTATAAACACCTGGAGGACAGCATAATTGCAGCTCTGTGTTGGGTCTACGAGTACCTGTCGACCACCGTAGCGACCGCTAACGATTGAAATCGGATATTCGAGCGCTGTAACAATAGATACGCATCAAGTGGATAATCATCATGGCACAAGCGGCAGGCTCGTACAACAACCCCTTGAAGAAGTTCAAGTAGGTCAATCCTATCTTGGTGCCACGATAAGTCTAACCTTTGCTACTTGTAGACTGGTTTTTCTGGGGGAGCAAAGCGGTACGATCAACAAAATTCCAGTCCATGTTATGGTCCGGCTAACTGTCTACTCAAGTGGGAAAAACGTCTCTTATTACTCGATTCATGTACGACTCGTTTGACAATATGTACCAAGCGACAATCGGCATTGACTTTCTGTCCAAGGTGCGCAAGGCCCGGTTCCGTTTAGACTTCCGTCTAATTCTCCTCGTATAGACAATGTATCTCGAAGACAGAACAGTTCGATTACAATTGTGGGATACAGCCGGTCAGGAAAGATTTCGAAGCCTGATTCCTTCCTACATTCGAGACTCGAGTGTGGCTGTTGTTGTATACGATGTTTCCAGTACGACACTTATCCTTATGCCACTATATAATTTCTATGTTGCTCAAGAACTTACAATTGGCAGATGCGAAATCATTCCAGAATACCAAAAAATGGATTGACGATGTTCGAGCGGAAAGAGGCAATGATGTTATCATTGTTCTAGTCGGCAATAAGACGGACTTGAACGAAAAGCGTGAAGTAACTACACAACAGGGCGAAGATGAAGCAAAGAAGAACAACTTGATGTTCATGGAAACTAGTGCGAAGTTAGGACACAACGTCAAGAACCTTTTCAAGCGGATAGCGCAGGCATTGCCAGGGATGGAAGGCACCGATGCTGCAGCACAAGCATCGAGTCAAAGTAAGACCACCTCTTAGCCTTTTCCTTCCTTCCTTTCCTTTTTTTTGGTCTGAATGCTCACTAATGTCGTTATTACAGTGATTGATGTGAAAACAAACACCTCACAGGCTCCCCAGGAAGGGTGTTCATGTTAAATACCGAGCTCAGACTTTCAAATCTCGGAAACGTCCACCAATGTCACGATATACCATCTTAGGTTTTGCTCAGGAAGAACGTGCAAAGAGAATACTATGAATGTAAAATGGACGAAGGCATTGGTGCGGCTTGTGTTGCAGCATACAGACGGAGTTTCTAGTTGTGGATTTCTCATATGGCCGAGAGGCAGAATCAAGCCAACGGTACAGTGGCTCCTAAGCTGGCTCGTAATGGAAATGCATGGGTTTCAGCTGACGTGCTGTATGAGGCTCCAGTGTATTGACCTGCGTCTACTTTTTATTCTTCATTTTAGTAATTAAGGAGTGGCATTTCATTGTGAATGCATTGAGTCACAAACAGAGATGTCGGATCGCGTATTCTTCCGTAATTTGAACAAGGCAACGCACTAATGATATCGTGGCATCGAAAGAAAAGCTTGCAATTTCTTTACATAATATTTATATAGTTGCTATTTGACGCATAACTTTCACGTGCTGAAGTAAATCAAGTCTACCTGCCGACGCAAATTGTGATTTGCGAAAGAATCAAATGTCAAAGAAAATGGACACAGCTGGGGAGGTCCGAAGAAAATTGACATTAATTTGGTTAGATTTACCATACCTTTAGTGCAAACTCGAAAGTCTTTTGAAGTAAATGTTATTTGTCTATGCTTGATAAGAAGAGCCAATGATGGCAGCGATGGATTGAAGTGATACCAAATGAAATGCTGAGTAAGCTAAAAACGTCGTCGGGATCACGTCATGCTAGCCAATGGCCGTGAAGAACAGGCCAACAAGACGTGAAGGGGTGGAGTCGTTCGATCCCTGGTGTCATGAATTTCCCAGTCCGTAGCTTCCGCCAGTGCTTATCAAACCTGCTAAAGCATCCTTTTGTTATTCTGCTACGCGCTCGTCTACACCGCACTTACTGTGCATTCCTGGAATTATGTCGAAGTTTACGAGGTTGTTTCTAAGGGCACCAAGACCACAGGTGAGGACGCGCACATGCCTCAATTGCTGACGCGACTTCATGCTAATGGGCTGCAGAGTCTTTTCGGCTTGGTCAGTCTCCAGACTGGCACGGAGCTTATATCCTTGGCGCTTGTCTTTAACAAAGTTACTGGAGTGTACGGCCTGCTGGCGATCTTGACGGGCTATCAATTGTCATTTCTTCAGTTCTCGACATACGTGTACTCGATCGGAATTCTTGGCTTGCTCGTTTATCTGATTCCCCATGTTCGACGACAAAGTCCATTTGAATGTTTAGCATTGGCATGGCTTTATTTCTTTGACACCGCAATAAACGGGGCATACACGGCCGCCTTTGGGCTCGATTGGTATTTTGCTAGCATGAGCTCAGGAACGGACTCAAGATCCTTATCTTTGCCGAATATTGTGGTAGAGAGCTTTGAAGGTCTACGTCGCAAAAGTGCCGTTCATGAAACGGCTATACCCCAGGAAACGGCGACTAGCATGATTTTGATCGTTGGACTTACACTTATTCGAGTGTATTTTACGGTTGTTGTGATGGCATTTGCTCGACAGGTCCTACAGAAATACATGCAGTTGATGATGCTGGAAGGACCGGGAGTAGATGAACGCGAAGGGCCCTTTGCTATTGATCTTCCGGATGGCGATGGGCGAAAGGGCAGATTAGGTCGCTTGATGGTGTCTTGCGGGAGAGGCTACTGGATGGACATCCCTGGCCTGGAGACTTGGGAGAGAAATGTCCAACGGAAGTCGCCTACCAGTGGATCTTTTGCTGCAGAGGTATGATAACCTCTATTGTACATATCTTCAAGTCAGAAGACAAGGGTGTCGATCACGCGATGCGAATTGCACCATACACATCTTACGGATACTACGTGTTTAAAACCGGGATTCAAACACAGGGATAGGTTGTGAATATGTGGCAGCAATTCGTGTACGGAGTTACCGGTAGTGCTACAGGTTCATGATTGTTCTACGAACTAATTATAATAATTACTACAATTAATTTTCTGCACCCTAGCACTGGAGTACTGACATGCTAAGATGAAATATAGATGGTGCGTCCAATCACATTGCAAAGAATCTCGCAGCGAAATTTGAGAGTGTTTGCAATCATCTGTATGGGCATTGATTGGATGGATGCGCAGCTGGCTTGCGCTTTGGTAACTAATCGTGTTGTTGCATTCCGAAGTCAACTACCAGTGATAAGATACTGATGTCCCATTGCAGAATACTACTTCGTGGGAGCTGGGACTAGAAAGTCGTGTTTTATACTGTGATACGACCATACTGCACTGCAGCATATATCGGCATGACAATTTGATAATTGAAAGTATACTAAATGGCACAGCTTATGTCCATATCAACATGAGAGTTCATCCTCATGCCGGTCAGCCAAACTCGTGAACTTAATCGGGAGTCGGTCATCGGTCTGTCGGGTGGCGGAAGTCGGTCGCTCAAAAAGCTATTGAGGGGCGATGGCGACATTGTGAGGTCTGGCAGAGAGGTTGCGGAAAGGTGCAGAGGCGTCGGCCCACCGCAAATCTGGCAAGACAAATTTGTAATGAGCGATCTCGCAATCGTCCCCAGGGTGGGGTTCCAGTAAATCTCAGGTCCAGCGTATGTGTGGATTGGTCCAGAGTGGAGCCAAAAAGGGTGTAGATTTCGCAGGCGGTGAAGCTTTTAGCATATGCAACATTTTTATATTTAGTGGTATATGCACTAATATCTAGTGGTATAGTGCTATAGAAATACACTCTAGATCTCTTGCTTAGAAATTAATACTGTGTAATTAGCATATGCTTAGTATATACTGGGTATATGCTATTCTGCTTAAATCTACACCCGCTCTGGCTCCACTCTGGACCAATGCACACATACGCTGGACCTGAGATTTACTGTACACCCCCCCCAGGGTTGCCTTCCAACGCTAGTGATCACGCAATCCTGGATCAAATGACTAACTCTGCGGGGAATATGTCAATGGCCCCATGTTGGGAAGCTTTCGAATCGGACTTCGTGACGCCATTTTTCTGGATCTCTAGCGCGATGCCCATCAAGTCAGGTACTCGAAATTTGCTAGGCTCGCCGCAAACGTTCATGTACCTGGCGCTTGGTCGGGTGTTGTAGCTCCAAGTGGTCAGGTTTGTTTGTCTATATTGACAGGGCCGCTCCGGACAGCTGTCCCTGGGATCGGTTTTTTTAATATTTTTTATCATCCTTCTTAAGCCCAGGTTTACCATGTCGTTTCTCTTCCGGCAAGGTCAACGGTCCATCGACGAGAATATGGATGCGGCTCATCAGATCTCCACACCTGGGGAGGCCGGTAAGTGAATTATGCTTAGCAATCTGATGGTCTGCCGTTTCCTAGTGGTTTGTCTGGCTGGCCATATCGAATCGATTCTGTGCGCTTTAACGAATGCTAATGTGATTGTCTGCAGTGGCCCGGATTGCCTACCTCTCTAGCGATGTTGTTGTCTCCGTTCAGCCGTCATTGGCTACCGAATCAGATTTCTCTGCTCATCTAAAGCGATATGCAAGTCGCAAAGATCGTGGCTTAGTTGCTTCCTCGATTGATGCTGTGCCGGTTGTAAGTAGTGCATTACCGACGTTTGCCAGCCAAAGCCTGAACGAAGGAATCTTAACAAGGACCAAGGTGCAATCAGTCCGTCACAATGCCGACCCACTGCTCTCGGTGTATACACCTATTCGTAACGGCAAACTCGTTTCGGTTACGGCTCCGTCAACCATTCTCCTACCTGCTGTCTCTCATCTCTACAAGTTGGCCAATTATCCTGTGGTATTACATATATCGCTGGAGCCGGAGAGACATCCCGACTACTCATCCATCACCGCAATCCGAAATGCTGGCTGGACATTTTTGCAGTCTGAATCCCTACAGGAAGCCCAAGATATGGCTCTTACGGCGCATGCAGTGGCCATCCGCACCGGGAAAGGCGTAGTGCATTTCTACGCTGCTCAAACTTCTATCGACGATAGGCCGATCTCAATTGAAGACGAAAAAGTAATGCGAGATGTCTTGGACATTGAAAGTGTCCGTCGATTCCAAGCCGGCTCGATGTCCGCAACCAGCATTTACGCGGACGATGGTCATATGGCCGTCTCCTCGGATCATCCTGAAACAGTTTTGAATGGGGACGATAATAAACCCACCACCTTACAGTCTCATCCTAGCGCAAGTGCTTCCCAAGCGACCTCGGCTGGCACCTCAATAAAGTCCAGTGAGGCGTCCACTCCAGTGGCGCCGTCCTCTGCCGCAACGACAGTTGAAGTGATGCCCCCCCAAGTCACTTCAGAAGATATCTATGTCTGCGCAACAAGAGTCTGGTCCCAAATGAAGGCAGCACTTGGCAGGGAATACTCCGCCTTCGAGTATACTGGTCCAGCAAAGGCTGATAGCTGTCTACTCATCTTTGGTTCCGATACCGGTTCGTTTGCCGAAGCTCTTGACGCAGCCAAACCAGATGATGTTTATGCCAATGTTGGCCTCCTCACACCACGTTTGTATCGACCATGGATCGGGTCGAAGCTTGTTGAATCAATTCCCAAGTCGGTGAAAAAAGTGGCTGTTTTGGAACAAATTCAGAGAGCGACTACGAAATGGGGCCCTCTTCTGATTGATGTTCTGTCCTCTCTGAATCGCGGCCCTGACGGTATTGACACAATCATAGGATATCAACTAGGCTATATAGCTCCGGAGACAATTACGCAGGCTCTCAGGGGTATTTTCCAAAATCTCACTTCCAAGAACCCCGTCCAGAATCTAGAAGTCGGGATAAAATTGGTGCGGGACCAGTCAGATGCATACGAATTGGGTGCACCACAGCTCGAGACGGCTTACTCGAAAATATTGGATCAGGTTTTTGGCGAAAGAGTACACGTTGCAAATGCAATCGAGTCGCAAAATGTTGGTATCTCTCAATCTATATCTGCGAGCCCAGAATTTGGGTTTGGGTCTCTTCTAGCCCGCATAGATCGTCGAAACAAATTCGTATCCGAGGTCAAGGCCGCTGCCGGCAGCAGTGGGTTTAACTCAGAGAAACCCAAGAGCTTGTTAGCCCGATGGGCCTTGCATTCAGATGGTCCGGCAGAGTCAAACGAAATTCGCGATGAGCTGATTTCGAGCTTAGAAGCTGACGGCTCAGCTGTGGCCAAGAAATTGCTTGCTAGCAGTGCCTTGTTCAAAAAAGAATCCTTATGGCTGATAGGCTCTGATGCGTGGGCGTATGATCTTGGCAATTCTGGTGTTCACCATGTTCTCTCATCGGGGAAAAATGTCAACATGCTTGTCATTGACTCGACACCGTATTCGGACAAAGTAGCTGCTGATTCTAACCGGAGGAAAAAGGATATCGGGCTTTACGCCATGAACTTCGGCAACGTGTACGTGGCTTCTACAGCAGTTTACAGCTCATACACACAAGTGCTACAAGCTTTGATGGAGGCCGATAAATTTAATGGCCCTTCAGTTGTGTTGGCCTATTTACCATACTTCGGCGAAACTGACTCACCTCTTACCGTCCTTCAAGAGACCAAGAAAGCGGTTGATGCAGGGTACTGGCCGCTTTACCGGTGGAATCCGGAAAATGAGGCCAAAGGCGAACCGAACTTTTCATTGGACTCAGAACTTGTGAAGCAAGAACTAAAGACCTTCTTAGCTCGAGATAATCGGCTAACTCAGCTGATGAAGAAGGAACCCAATTTTGCTACAAGTTTGGCAAAGGATTTTGGCACCGAAGTGCGTGCCCAGCAGAAGAGGAAGGCAAAGGATGCTTACAATCATCTACTAGAAGGTCTTCTTGGCGCGCCTCTGACTATCCTTTTTGCATCAGATAACGGCAATGCTGCATCACTCGCTAAACGTCTGGGTAATCGTGGACGGGCGCGCGGTTTAAAGACAACAGTCATGACCATGGAAGATTACCCTGTGGAGGATCTTACTCGAGAGGAAAACATTGTATTTGTGACATCTACAGCCGGACAGGGAGAGTTCCCTCAAAATGGTCTAGCCTTCTGGGATGCCCTCAAAGACAAAACAAGTCTTGACCTTGCAGGAATCAACTTCTCTGTCTTCGGTCTGGGAGATAGGCACTACTGGCCACGCAAAGAGGACAAAATATATTACAATAAACCAGCCAAAGACCTTGATAGAGTCTTGGGAAATTTGGGCGGCAAGAGATTCGTGGAGGTTGGTTTGGGCGATGATCAAGATCCTGATGGGTACCAGACCGGGTATCAGGAATGGGAGCCGAAGGTCTGGCAAGCGCTAGGTGTTGACAAAGTTGAGGGTTTCCCAGAAGAGCCGCCACCCATCACGAACGAAGATATCAAACTTGCATCAAACTACCTACGAGGTACTATTTTGGAGGGCTTGAAGGACACGTCCACCGGAGCCATCTCTGCATCTGATCAGCAACTAACCAAATTCCACGGAACTTATATGCAAGATGATAGAGACGTTCGTGACGAAAGGAAAGCCCAAGGTCTCGAACCAGCTTACTCGTTCATGATTCGCTGCAGACTTCCTGGAGGTGTCGCTACCCCTAAGCAATGGGTTCAGATGGACGACATCAGCACTTCATTGGGAAACGAAACCATGAAACTCACCACCAGACAAACCTTTCAATTCCATGGCGTTGTCAAGGGCAAACTCAAGCCAGCCATGCAAGCCATCAATCGATCGCTCATGACGACAATTGCCGCTTGCGGCGATGTAAACCGAAACGTCATGTGTAGTTCGTTACCAACACAGTCACGCTACCACAAGCAGGTACACGCCTGCTCTCAAAAGATTAGCGACCACTTGCTACCATCCACTACCGCTTACCATGAGATCTGGCTCACGGATGATAACGACCAGAAGACACAAGTCGCTGGCGATGCCATACAAGACTTTGAGCCACTATACGGGCCGACGTATCTACCCCGAAAGTTCAAGATAACCATTGCGATACCGCCACACAACGACACCGATGTTTATGCTCATGATGTTGGTTTGATTGCGATCAATGGCAAAGATGGGAACCTTGATGGATTTAATGTTCTTGCAGGCGGCGGCATGGGAGCGACTCACAACAACAAGAAGACGTACCCCCAGACTGGGCGCATGATGGGATTTTGCAAGGCAGATGAAGTTCACATTGCTTGTGAAAAGATAATGCTCGTTCAACGAGATCACGGTGACCGCAAGAACCGCAAGCATGCCCGACTCAAGTATACGATTGATGATATGGGTGTGGATATTTTCCGAGAAAAAGTAGAAGAACTCTGGGGGAAGCGCTTCGATAAGGAGCGACCCTTTGACTTCAAGAGCAACATCGATACCTTTGGTTGGCAAAAAGATGAAACCGGCCTGAATCACTTCACGTTCTTCATTGAGAATGGCCGCATCGAAGACACACCGGAATTCCAGATGAAGACAGGTCTGCGAGAAATCGCCAAAGCTCACAAGGGTGAATTCCGTTTAACAGGCAACCAGCACCTGATTATGAGCAATGTCGCGGACGAAGATGTTCCTGTAATGAAATCGCTTATGAAGAAGTACAAGTTGGACAATGTCCAATTCTCGGGTCTCCGTCTGAGTTCTTCTGCCTGTGTTGCCTTCCCCACCTGCGGTCTCGCCATGGCCGAGTCAGAGCGGTACCTCCCTGTCCTTATTTCGAAGCTAGAGGCATGCTTGGAGGAGAACGGCTTGCGCCAGGATTCCATCGTCATGCGTATGACTGGCTGTCCGAATGGTTGTGCCAGGCCATGGCTCGCAGAGGTGGCTTTTGTCGGCAAGGCCTACGGCGCCTACAACATGTACCTTGGCGGCGGATACCACGGGCAGCGTCTGAACAAGCTCTATCGCTCCAGCATCAAGGAGGAGGAAATCCTGGCCATCATGAAGCCACTCCTCAAGCGATATGCTCTCGAAAGGGAGGACGGTGAAAAGTTTGGGGACTTTTGCGTCCGTGCTGGCATCATCCACGCCACTACAGATGGCCAGAATTTCCATGACAATGTGAGTTCACGTGGACCGGATCAACATACAACTTCCATTTGAATCAGAATCTAGCATGCTGACTACATCATCACAGGTTGCTGAAGAAGATACACAAGAGGAATGACCTCTAAACCATTTTGGATGCAGCATAGATGGAAAGCATGTATTTGTGTATTGAGACAAAAAATCTGTCGGGCATCTTGTAGGATTCCAAAGCATAGGTCATTGCTTAGCGTCGTTCATAAAATCAAAATAGGGAAAAAAAGATAATGGCTCAGGTCGGTTCTGTGCAACAAACCTCAATGTAATTTTGAAATGGGATATAGGCCTGCTCGAGCTCCAGAAATACCGCATGTGCAAATGGCAAGGAAATTTATCGTATTAGGCCTAAACATCAATGCTAAAACGCCACCATGTCTGGTCTATTTTGTGGTCATGAATTTTGGAACTACCCGTTATGACATGGAGACAAACTGCCAGCGACATCAAATCAAAACGCCTAGAATTTGCAAATCCAATCCTCCGGTTTTTCGATAAACCCTTGTGATCAAGCCTCCATTATACTTCTCATCGTACAAATATCCACATATGCAAAACACAAACAAGCAGAAATAGCTGCCACAGCCGACCCTACTGCAAGACGTATCGTTGTCTCAGCTCTTGAGGCTACTTCCCACGCTGCTGACCTTCTCGCTTACTTTGCTGCCGACATTGTCCATCCACGATGGCATCTTGAAACTCATGCGCACACGGCCCTCAACAACAATATTGATGGCATTGATGACAGCGAATGCTGTGGAGCCAATCGCGCGAAAGATAGCCAAGGAGGCGACACTCCAAAGAATGAAACGGAGATAAAAGTTGTCACCGATTCCTTTGCTGCTATAAATCTCAGACATGGACATGGCAAGTATACCATTAGCGATCATCCAAGTAACCACCATGTACGTTCGTACGCTTTTGTAGTAGTCTTCTTGTAATTGCGCCTCACTGATTGGCGTTGCTGGAACGGCGAGACGGTCGCGCAGATTACGCAACGCCTCGTCATAACCACTGTCAATATCGAGCTGCTCACTCGGCATTTCCAGTTCGACGGTTTGACCCTTTCCTACAGCACCACCCAGATCGGTTTTCATGACATTGTCTCCTTTCGTTCCCCAAGTTACGTCATGCGTGTTGCAGAAAGCGTACACCTGTAATGTGCAAATGTAGCTTGGCAGGAGTAAAAAGTACTGTACCGATGACGTGAACATGTGCCATGGGTCCAAATAGAGGAATGACATGAGGAAATAAAGTCCAACTGTTGAGGCCAAGGAGACAATCAGGTTCGTGAAAACATTATTGCCTATTCCAAGGTCCGGGCTCTTGTTTGTCAGCTGTCTTATAACAATGTAAATGCAAGCAAAAGAGGTGTATAGCATGATGACGCTGTATAGAATCATGCTAGTCATGTATAGTTTCTTGGCTCCCTGTGGTCTGTTTCCGAGCGACAGTATGAATTGGGTCGCAATCAATAATACACATGTATACTTCAAGATGTAGAATATGACGCTTGCGATATTGTGCCCGAATGGGTCAACTGTTGGATCTGTGAGACCTCCGGCGACAAAGTAGAATGTGAGGTAAAAGTTGGCGAGGGAAAAGTACGTGAAGAGAAGCTGAAGAAACTGATATACGAATTCAATGTATAGCAGGATCTTGCGTACAATGGTGTGATCGGTGGCGAGAATTTGACGGAATTGAACCAAGGAGTATACGGCTGCGAAAAATGCGCCGTTCAACCAACGTCTTCTCTGGGAAATGAATTCAGGAACGGCATCTATAATCCAGGTTACAAAGATTTTCCTCGGGACAAGCAGAAGCGGAGTTGACACTCACCAGGTACGTCGGTTTCTCCCGTGCAGCCCTTCACATATTTGAGCACCCATCTCTCGCCGCGTTTGGCCACGAGTTCCCAGCACAAGATACGATCTTCAGCTAGATACATATTCGCAGTGAAAACATCGGCATGCTGTCCATGCAGAGTTTCGCCTTTGAAATACTGGCTGAGAGGACCGTGGCCAGTTTCGTCGTTTTGTAGGGCGTGGTATCTATAAGCACTGAGGGCACCGGGAAGGACAGTAATGTATCCAAACACGGATTCCAATGGTTTGTCCAGGATATTCGACATCTTGTACTCGAAATTTTGCGAGGCTACCAAAGGGTTAAGCAAGTTGGACCCAAGCTTTCCTTTCATGGCCTTGATCTCGCCACATGCACCGGCTACATTCGAATCGGTGTCAAATGCCTTCCACAGATGGTAGAGAGAATTGCTTCCTGGACGCGTTCCTACATCTAGCAATATGCAAACGTTGGGCATCAGTGCTCTGCCAAATGCGTTGAAAAACCAGCGATGTGAGTTTAGCTTTCGCGAGTTCTTTTCCTTAAGGCAGAATATAAGTTGACAAGGTACGATGCCCTTCTCGGCGCCCTTAAACTTCAGATCAGAGTCGAGAGAGACTTGCGTCGTGTACTCGTACACATGAGCCTGGACTGCTCTGTTGTTCACATAGTTCTTGGCGATTCCATGCTGATAACAGCCCATGGCAGCCAACGCGTCGAGTGTTCGCGGATTGATCTTTTCGCGACCATCGGATATGATGCATACAACTATCTTCTGCCAGCCATTCTCTCCCCAGGTTCTCGAACGTGATCGAGAACAAAAGTGAGAAATGTTTTTCATGACGGCATGCATAGTTCTGGTGAAGCAGAACTCATCTTCATTGTACATGGTGATGCAAATAAAGAGCTCGGTCTCCCGCGTGGTTCTGCCTATGCTCTGCCGCAGCTTGTACCCTCTGTCCACAAAGTCGTCAGGATCACATGTTACAGCAGTATATCGCATGTGCGTAAATTCGACTTCATTGCGCCGAGGCAAAAAACTGTACAGGATAGTAGGAATCTTGCATTCGAGCACCAGTTCGCCGTTGATAAGCTGTACCTCCTTCCTCGACATTTGCGGCGCTCGGACACCGCGGCGCTCCTGAGCACCATCAGGAGCTGGTCCGTAATGCTCCACCTTGTCGTCTTCATCCACCTCCTCGTTCAAAGTCTCTTGAGAGGTAGACATGTAAGAATCAAGATGGGTGGGCAAGGGTCGGGATTCGCTCAGATCTGACTCAGGGCCGAAGACGTCGTCAGCGTCATCGAGGGGAATGGACACAGTAGCATCGTCAGCAAAAGTCTGCGAAGAACGAGCCGAGTTTGAGAATAATGGCGCCGGAGGTAGAGGACGACGAGGGCTTCCTCCATAGCGAGAGGATGGGGTGCCTGGTCGAGGACTGCCATTGAGATCTGATGGCTCATATGACCCTATGGATGGTGGTGGCCGTGACAGGTCTGATATTCTGCTAGAGGAGGGAGTCCATGGTCGGTGTGGCGAGGCTGTTTCTCGACTGCCAAAGGGAATATAGCTCGAGTCGGGAGGTCGCATACTGGGCGTTTCATCTCGAATTGAGTTTGACCGAGAGTGCGAGGAGACAGCGCTGGGTTGATAAGATAGTCTCGTCGCTCGAGGGCTATGATGAACACGATGTGAGCTCTGATAATTCTGCATTATGCAAGCTGCACAGAGCGGCTGGGGAAGCAGAGCGTTCCCACAATGTTACGTAGATGAAAGTTTGAGTAGTCACCAAAGAGACGTGAGGAAAGCAAGGAACAATGCAAGGCAATGACTATTGATGAATGGATAAATAGATAAATGTGAAGGGGGGTGACAGCGGCAGGGTGGTGGTGCTACTCACGAGCTTTCGTTGATGGAATCTTCAATGGACGTTAGGAGCCGGACAGCAGCCGAGTTCTGACCGGGAGTATCGTGCTCATCGACATAGCTGGGAAAACTGTAGTCGGGAGGTCGGGAAGGGGTGCTTGGCTGGTTCATCGTGCTAATCGCTGTGTGCGTTGGATCGTTACGACTGTATTCTGGAATGCAAGATTAGCAGAAGCCAAACAACAAAGCAAGGTGGGCAAGTTGTGGTGGCAATGTAGACCACTGGCATGCGAGGGATAACGATTCCCACAATCCTTTACGAATGCTCTGTTTTCTCAGCGTGAAGTGAAGAAAGGACCAAAGGCGGGTGGAACAAAGTCTGGCCTGCAGAGCTGGATTGCGTAGATAGATTGATGAAGAAAGTTGTGGTCTTCTCGAGATTGGCAACCCCTAAGGTAATATTGTTGCACCAAGCGCGAAAGTCCGGCCGACAACTGCGCTGTGCGCAGCTGTCTGTTTGCTTCATTTGGGTGTTGACAATGCAAGCCGTGCGCAGTATTGAATGATGCGCGTTGACTGGACAACAGCACTTTCTGTATCAGTTCTTGCAGGGGTCCAGAGCTACAACAATCGGCTACTGTCCAATCAGGCTCACTTCCGTCCGCAGTACTTCGCTCCGACGATGATTATTGCCCAGTCACGTCATACCCCGGACTTATTTATATCGTGGTGTTAAGTCCTGGTGGCATTGTGACATTTCGTCCGAATTCGAAGAGCTATTGCGCACGTCTCACAGCCCCACCAACATGGGAAGTCCAAGCAGTTTCTTTAGTTTTGGGGGCTACCACAAGTTGCTTGAAGTTATCCTACCGGGCCAGCAAGAAAAAGTGAGTGGATGCGAACACACAACCAGCTCACCACGCCAACATACTTAAATACTAGGTACCTACGGACGTAGGCAGGTGTGTAATAGTAGGTAGCTCTCGACTTCGTGGTCCCAGTGGTCGATAACAATTCAGATCAAACAGACACCCAAATTCATGATATAAAGCACAGTCAAAGAGGCAGTGTCAAGTTGACAGTTCATTTCTCTTGTACAACAGCCCACGAAGCGGCCGATGCCGCTGCTCCGCTGCTCATGAAAACATCAATAACACGCGTCACCACAACTCCCCTTCCCCTTCCCCCTTTCTTCCAATGCTCGTGCGACGTTGCCGTCCACCGTTTACCGATAACCTGCGCTTGAAGCAGGAGACTGCTCGAAACTCTTGCAACTAACGATACATAGCCTCTCAAAGCTGAGATGGGCGTACTATAACAGCCAAGCCTCAATTCACAGCCGCGCCCACTCTTCCTATGCAATTAATTAGGCGCCCCTCGCTTGGCGGATATTGCCATGCATATAAATAAATATACAGCGTGGAGCGCTTTTCGACTTCTTCAACAAAGGTGTGGATGCAATAACTAGGTATATGACGTTTGCCGACGCCTACTCTTGTCGGTCCGGCCATCGGCGAATGACGCCAGGACTTTTCGCACAAGCTTATGGGTAGAGCCCACATCCACATCGATGCATTCACCTTCACTCGACATCCACCATCCATCGGGCCCGCTCGGGCTCTTGAGCGCTTCATGGGGAAAAAATGGTAACCCCAAAGATTGCAAGTCGAAAGAAACAGATGGAAGAGGGGTATAAGTACAACTCTAGGTACCAGGCATCTGCTTAGGTGTCTAGAGCAGTGAGCTGCACATTATACCCGTGGGAAAGAAAGAAAGAGGCTGGGAGGAAATAACAACAGCAGATCTGCTTCAACTGTTGTACCCTGCCGGTGCCATACTGCTTTTCTTTTGCCTTCGCTTTGCTTTTGCTACTGCATGTACAAAGCAGGCAACGACGACATGATGATCCATCGCATTCACCGCAGAAATGTCTCCCGGTCCATAATTGCGGCACTGCAGCTCGTCGGCAGTTGCTTATCTCTCAACTCGTCCTCATCCACAACCGTGCAGGCAACGCCAGCTAGAGCCTCGACGAGTGGTGTCGACAAGGTCCCTTCTGGCACCCCTGTGGTTGGCGACTATGCTGGCCAATACCGGCCCCAGCTTCACTTCTCCCCTCCCAAGCGATTCATGAACGATCCAAATGGCACGTTCCGGGATGCCAATGGCATTTGGCACTTGTATTATCAGTATAATCCTACTGCCAACGTGGCTGGGAACCAGCATTGGGGTCACGCGACCTCTCGAGATTTGTATCATTGGACGAACCAGCCAATTGTCTTATTCCCTCCCAATGAACATACTTTCGTCTTTTCTGGAAGCGCTGTGATAGACAGTGAGAACACATCTGGCTTCTTTCCCAACCAGACCAACGGTGTTGTAGCCATCTATGTGAGTTCCAAGTACAAATTATACATGTAGTCATGGCCCAAATTTTCGACGGTACACAAGGCCGCTAACCTTTTCATTAAGACTTTGGCAGAGTATGACGGTGACAGTAACCCTGGTCCTCAAACACAAGCAATTGCATATTCCCATGATGGAGGTTACCATTTCATCCCATACGAGGGCAACCCTGTTATCGCTAGCAACGCCTCGCAGTTCCGTGATCCCAAGGTCATCTGGTACGAAGATCACTGGGTCATGGTAGTTGCTTATGCTCAGGAATTTACAATGGGAATATACACATCACCGAACCTGATTGATTGGACTCATACGAGCAATTTCTCTTATCATGGCCTTATTGGTCTCCAGTGGGAATGTCCAAACCTCATCCGCATGCCCTATTATGATGAGAAAGGACAGAAGCAAGATAACATGTGGCTGCTAGTCATCAGTATCAATCCTGGCGCCCCATGTGGTGGTTCTATATCAGAGTACTATCCAGGAACATTCAATGGAACGCATTTCGAGGCTGTTGACTCTGTTGCGCGCGTAGCAGATTTCGGCAAAGACAACTACGCAGGACAATTCTTCTACGGACTTTCTGACGAAGAAGACCCTGTCTACATTGCATGGGCCTCTAATTGGCAATATACCTCGGTCGTGCCAACTGGGCAGGAAAACTGGCGAAGCACAATGAGTTTGCCCCGTCGAACTTATCTCACCAAGGCAGATCGGGTTGGTTGGAAGTTTGTCACCAGCCCATTCGACATGTCGCCCATTATGGGAGAGGCTCTCGCATTTAGCGAGAGCCAAAACAACGGAACGACAACCGTGGACTTTTCCGAGCTTGAGTCGAATGCTGTTTACTGGGAAGCCAATGTGACTGGAATCCCAAAAATGGGTATCCCACCAACAGCCACTCTGAACTTTACCTTCCTCAGCCCGGTAACAGGAGAGCATATTCGAGGAGGATATTACTTTAGCGGTGATTTGCCGTTCTATCTCGACCGCGGTGGCGTCAACGGCTTCGATAACGTCTTCTTCACTGACAAGTTTTCGACCAACAGCTTGCCACACAACGGGACGTGGTCTATGAGCGGGGTGTTGGACCGCTCGATAATCGAAATATTTCTCAATGGCGGCGTGGACAGTGCCACGAACACGTTCTTCTCTACACAGCCGCTGACCCTCATGACTTTTAGCACGGTGGACTTGCCGGAGGGTATGCGCGTCAGCGTTCGCATCAATGCTCTGAAAAGCGCCTGGAAGGAGATGGCAAGTCATGATGGCTTAGTATATGGAAACCAGTCCGTCCAGAAGACTGGGTCAGAGAGCTTTCGTCGCCTGTTGCAGCTAGGACAACGGGCCGAAATCCCTGGAATCAAGTTCTGATGCACAGTAAGCGGAACATGGTGATTACATTGGCCCCATGCGAAAACAATAAATTCATAACTGAAATTGAAATATATTCCTTGTCTTTGCGTTCAAAAGCATTATTCATACATACCATGTCATTAAATGCCAGTTTCAAGAAAAGTCATGACGGCCACAGGAGGTAGCACTAGTGATGAACATCTGGATCTGTCGGCCGTACTTTCGGTGTTGGAATTTAGACAATTCTTTCCACGTGAAATGGTAACTTCTCGTCATCAAATCGATTGAAAGAATAGCTGAGTGAAACCCACACAGTGTTTTCAGCCATCTGCTTCCTCACCTCCTGTGCCATTCGCAAAAAAGGCCTCCTGGCCGCCACAGGAGACGCCGTCCACGGTACTTTTATCAACGACCAGATCAAACATGCCATCGCCACGACCTCCAAGTTCGGGGCCAGCATGGCTAAGCCCCGTTGCATCCACCACAGCATAGTTATCGCATGGTGACATTGCCAAAGGCCTCTTCTTCTAGCCTACGACCCCTTTCCACTGCCAATGGTTCATAGTCAATATTTGAGACATTGTGGAACCCGTGTAGCCGAAAGCGATTTTGAAGGTCGCTTGTCCCGCAGTCCCATTTACCTTTCGGTTTCAGACGAGTCCCTTTAGCTTAATACGGAATACCGCATGTGCAGTTAAAGGTACTCCGTATTAATTGCTGCGGCTTATCCATTGCACCAGAATCTATTTACTTCATCTGATACCCACAGTGACAACCTTGTCTCCACAAGCAAAATAACTCAATTGGTCAAAATTATTCTGTGCGACAGCCTGCGAACCAACTTGCGCCCTACAGATCTTCCGGCATGGATATTCCCAGTGGGGCGGGTTCCCTACACGGGGCTAGCTCGTATCCAACCACCTGTTGTGCTAGCTTCTATTCCGTAGTGGCTTCTATCATCATCATTAATCATTATTATTATGATTAATAGAAGTCGTTAATTTTATCGTGTTTACCCTCTAAGGGCACTAAAATGCCTCGAAATTCAGGCTTCAATATATTCGGATCGCCCTGACGATACCTGCGGGGACGGGCCCAATTACCCCTGCCGACCTGTACAACCCGACCTGCCCTGATCATAACATTAGGCCAATCGGAATCCTTCTCTACGCACAAAGATACTGTCGGGTCATCCACAGACTCCCGACTTGCAAGCTCTTCCTTTTGCTTTTCTCTACTCAATTTCGGTCGACTATAGCTTCATCAAATTTTTATGTGCAGCACGATCGGATCTTTTCGCCCATTATAAGACGAAGACGATCATAGCGGCCGTGACTGGTGTCCTCCACACAGTGCCATTGTCGTCGATTCGAATTATTGGAGCAAATCCGCGCTCTGCGTCGAATCTCACGAGACAACATCCTAGACAGGCAACTAGAACTATGGCGTCTGCTGCCGATCTCGTCGAAAAGGCCAAGCAGCAGGCTGCCTACCGGGCCGTAGATGAACATCTGCTTCCGTCCCATAAAATGGTCGGAATCGGCTCCGGCAGCACTGTCGCATACGTTGTCGAAGCAATTGTCAGCAAAGGCCGTGAATTCTACTCAAATATGACATTCGTTCCTACAGGCAGTCAGTCAAAGGGCCTCATCAAGGCCGTCGGGTTAAAAATATGCTCTATTGACGAAAGACCAGTTATCGATGGTCAGCCTGTTGCGCTGGACGTCGCTTTCGACGGAGCTGATGAGGTTGATGAGGATCTCAACTTGATCAAAGGCGGCGGCGCGTGCTTGTTTCAGGAGAAGCTTGTCGCAACGGCCGCGAAGAAATTTGTCGCGGTGGCTGGTGAGTTTCTTCATCTAGTACCTCTTTAACCAACAGTCTTGGAGAAGGCAATACATGGGGGAGGTAACGCTAATCCAACGAATAAAAACGACAAAGACTCCCGAAAGCAGTCTCATCGGCTATGTACAAAATGGAAAACGATCCCGATCGAGGTTCTTCCTCTCGCTGCGCCGGACGTCCTGAGAAGACTCCGTGCCATGGGCTCCCCTGCTCCTGCTGTCCGGTCCGGTCTTCCCAGTAAAGCGGGCGAATGTGTGACGGATAATGGAATGTGGATCATTGACGCACCTTTCTCCCCACTTCTACTCTCCAAAGAGTTATCTTCATCCGTGGACGGTAAGGGCGGGAAGGGCATATGGGAGGTCCAAACGTTGGCTGATGAGTTGCTCAAAATACCCGGTATTGTGGAGATTGGCTTGTTCTACGGTTTCAATGGTTACCAAGCCGCAGGGTTAGGAAAGGAAATGCAGGCCCAGAAGCCCGTGGCAGCTTACTTTGGCATGCCCGATGGCCAGGTGCAAGTTCAGACTGCATAAGCTGCGAATGATCCTGCTTTGCTGGGAAGATCATCGGAACAAGAGGAAGCCGAAGATATACTCCATTTTACGCGGATGCCCCTAGGCATTGTGGTGTTGCGCAGAGTCGGACTACCTAGACGCGCACCTCGCACGCATTGACTGCAACATGCTTAAAACAAGGAGCAGCAGAATGGAAATAACAGGCGTCAATTCAGGAAATGAAAAGCATAACTGAACGAAGAATATCAAGCAATTTATTCTACATCACTGTAACAAGATGTGACAGAAACGACCTCGGTCACCCTTTTCTCACCGGGACGACTACAGAACCAAATATTAACGGGTACCGAACCTGGTGACCGAACACATTAATGTTGGTGTAGTGACTGTTCTTTGATAGTACGGAGTACGAAGTACGGAGTGCGGTTGCTTGTACATAAATGGCAGATGATGAGCATGCAGGACCACATTTCCAAAAATAAAACTCTCAAACACCAATATTTAGCCCTCGGGCAATGCGGTAGCAGATGGTTGCCATGCCAAGGGTGTTACACACTCTGTACCGTGTACAGTGTACGAAGTATTACGCACAAGACTGGTCGACCACATAGTAGAGTTACCACCTGTCGCCCCACCGTCGGTGGATCCAGCCAGCTGCCTGCCATCTATTCCAAGGGCGCTACTAACTACTGTGACACTCACTGTCTGGTCCCCTGATCGGTGTCTTCTCCATGTCGAGGAATTTGTCCCCCTCGTGGCTGGATCGCATGCGCCAGCGAAAGATCATCCTCATCTTGCATGATGAAACAAAAAGGGGCCCATCTTGGCGCTTGCCTTTGAACACACATATTTCAATTGTGATTTCTGTCTCTACTTCTCACAATTCCCACTCCTTCGTCTTTCACTTCCACACGTTGCTCGTTTTGGATTCCAGATCAATTCTCGTTGGCCGTCCGGAGTCGATTGTTCTTTGCCTTTGCCTTTGCCGACGACGAAGCAAGCTTGACATCCACCACATCGCCTTCGCCTTCGCCGTCGCCTTCACCTAGGAGAAGCTCATAAACACGTCTTTGCGGGCAGCCCACGTCTGACCCTCGCGCCGGCATTCGCCATGGCGCCGTCGATAATTGTCGCGGCGTCCATACGCTCGCCCGCTTCCTATAGCGACATTACGTCTTTATCCGTCCGCTCGCTTTCCGCTCGCGACCTGCAACATCCCACGCATACACAACAAGTTACGTTGGGAGTCATTGCCGCTTATGTGGTCGTCATTGCCATTCTATGGAACGTGCCGTATCTGAGGATGATACTCTGGCCATTCAAGGTATGAAGCATTGTTGTGATTTTTGATGTTTATGGCAAAACAACCGAGCCACTTTCCCTGCTGCCCACCAGACCACATCCGACTTAACAAGAACATGTCCAGATGCTTGTCATTGCATTCCACGAGTTCGGACACGCCATTACTGCTGTCTTCACTGGTGGAAAGATCGAGTCCATCAGTCTTGACCCAAACGAAGGAGGCGTGACCCGCATGCGCGGTGGAATCGGCGCCATCACCCTGCCTGCCGGCTACTTAGGTTCATCCATCATCGGAGCTCTTCTGACTTTCTGTGGCTTCAACATCGTAGCCTCCAAAGTTGCTAGCATGATTCTGGCGGTATGCTTCTTGCTAACGCTGTGGTGGGGAAGACGCGACTGGTTGACCGTTCTTACTGTTCTACTGGCAGTCGGACTTCTCGTCGCCTGCTGGTTCATCGTCCATGCACAGGCTCTGCGCTTCGTCGTGCTATTCATTGGCGTCATGTCGTCGTTGTACAGCGTATGGGATATCTGCGACGATCTGATCCTTCGAAAAGTCAACTCCTCTGATGCCAGTGTGTTTGCCAAGCGTTATGGCGGCTCTTCGCAATGCTGGGGAGTCATTTGGTCCATCATCTCGGTTCTCATCATGACCGTCGGGATTGTGGCCGGCTTGGCGGCTTTCTCACAGTCATTTGAGCAGCAGCAGCAGGATTCACAGCACTTTATCCCAACGTGATGATCGACTATGAGCCATGTCTAGTTACATGAAGCCGATTATCCAGCGTCATACTATTTTTTTTTTCCCTCTCGCTCGACTTTCCTGTTGTTAGATCATGTACGCCATTTTTTGTTTATTTAGGATGATTATGAATTCGGTAGGACGACATTTGAGAGTGTATATATTATAAGAATGATACCCTGGCGAAAAGAAGCCGATTCTTTGTTAACTGTTATTCGGTCGCAGCTGAGTCAGTCACAGGGCATTGAACAGTATATTGTAATTGACATGAGATCCTTCGTCCTCTCGATATGAGATAGGACGACATATTATATCCCCCCCTTGATAACATATATTGAGGGTTTTATCGATCAGTTAGTCTCTCCTTAGGTCACAGGGAAATCGGAAGAATCGCAGTAGTGATCGACAGTGCTGATTCTTATGTTGGTCAGGCTCGGTGTCACGGTAGGCCGGCACGTTTCTCAAACAACCTGGCCTAGTCATCCAGCAAGGGCCGATGCATGACCAAGTATTGATGGATGCGTGGCGTCGGCGGTTTTCCCCGGCCAAGACTCATCAACGGCACGGAATTGTCATCACAGCACCGGTATACAGAGTAACATACTAAACCAGATGGACCCTGCCGCTGGCGATGGCTGGCCGGGCCAAGGCTTTACTTGGAAGTTGAATGCCACCATGATCACAGATGTGACCTCAAAGGAGGCATCAATGATTTGGTATCGTCACGTCTTGAAGAGCAGTGTTGGCAGATTAGCATATTCACTTTGCTGCAACGAGTTGCAAGTAGCCACAGTTTTGGCAACTGTACCTGCTTGATGAACGTGGCGTAGCCAGCCGTACAGTTTGAAGGCTTTATTTCAGCACATGCCCATGGGAGAAATATATGCTAATTGGTCTTTTGTGCGAGAATGATGCACTTTATCCGGGCAGAATATTCTCAGCAGGTATCGGAGCCCGGATTGTGGCCACTGTCGATTTGATAAGTACCTAGGTAGTTGACATGACCCTTCGAGTATACGCATTTTGTTCTACACCTCACCCAGGGTTTATTGTATGCGCATCCAAGTAACCCGTGTTCTTGGTAAGCGCTGCGCTTCATATCGCTTTGAACTCCTAGTAGAATATAGTGATAAAAAACCCGCCAGCTATGGCAATATCTTTCATAAATCCACCTGCCCTTGGCAAGGTTAACCCGACCCATCAACGCCGTATGCCCTAACCTATTTCTGCTATTTCACTTCCAAAGCATGCAATCATCGTGAAACCGCGTCGAGGCCAGTTCACCATCGACCCCTGCGTCCCCTTCCGCCGCTGAAGCCACCACGGCCGCCGCCGCCGCCGCCGCCGGCAGACATGCCTTGTTCATAACCATAGCCCCCTTGATTGCCACCGAAGCCTCCGCCACCAAAATTCTGTCCTTGATTCCCTTGTGCCCCGGGTCCTGCGCTGCCGTTCTGCATCCCCGCAAACATGGCACTCATCTGGCTTGGATCCATTTGAGAAGGATCCATGCCGGAGGCCATCATTTGTTGCATCATAGCTTGCATTTCAGGTGGTATTCCATCCATGCCAGCCATAGACGCGTTCCCTCCACTGCCAGCGCCAGGCATACCCATTCCACCCATCATCATCATACTATTGAAGTCCTCCATCATCTTCTTATTATTCGTGGCGAAGGAATCGGCGCCATACTCTCCTCGAATACTCTCTTGTTTCGCGGCATACAGTGCCCACGTGAATTCATCAAAGCCGTAGTTGAAGTAATCACTGATATCTGTTCCTGGTTTTCTCCAAGGCTTTTCATTATCTGGTAGGTCTATTCTTTTCATGTCAGTGTTCTGTTTTGTCTTGCACACCCGTCGAAAATAATCGTCAAAAGTATCCAAATGCTCATCTAACCTTCATCAATGTTAACTTGGGTTATGGGTTTCCCTGCGCCGGGATACACTGGGTTCGCGTTGATGTCTATGGTTGACCTTGATGCAGCTGCAGATGCTTGATCCGCGCTCGGCGCCGCAATGTTCATTATCCCATTCGAAGATTTGGATTCCTCCTCTTTTTTGACGGGTGCTGGTTTTGAAGAAGAGTCGCCCGAGGTCGTTCGCTGAGGAATATTTCGGATATCGCTATACTTGGATTGCCTGCTCACGATATGATAAGCTGCGGCTCCGATAAGCTGCGAGCAGTATGTAGTTTGCTTACGTTGGAGGCGCAGCAGTAGTGCCGTCTTTGCGCTCGGTGATGATATCAATGTCCTGTGGTGTGCGAAGCTCGTTAAGTAGATAATACTTTTAAGAGGACGTTGTTGGAGAAACCTACGGAATCATCGTCATCTTCATCCATTGCGCCACCCTCGTCCTCTTCCTCGCCTTCCTCCAACTCTTCTGTCTTGGCAGAAGTAGCATTCTTGTCGCTTGGCTCAACTTTGGGCTCCTCCGGCTCGTAAAGGTCGTCTCCCTCATCCATTTCCATTTCATGCTCCGACATGTCTGAACTCATTGCGCATACGGGATTGACGCAGTTAAGGCAGTCAGTGTTCTTTGGGCGGTATGAAGCAAAGAATCAAGGTATCTAATAGTCGAATTGCCAGTTTGACTTAGAATTATGGAAAAGAGGATGCACTCCAAGATACTTGGAAAAGACAAGTTCCAGCTTGAGCTCGAGATGAGCCGACGATTCGCTGAAAGTTGTGGAGCTCCACTCGACTCAAGGTCTCCATCGAAGCCAGACTCGGCTTAGACGCGCTCTTGCCAGGCGTTCCATTTCCTTCAGTTAGATATTTCAATGTCTCTTGCGCGTTCAGCTAATGTGCCTAGTAGTCTCACGATCAATACTGGCGGCGCTGCTAACTCACTGTCAGTATTACATATCAACTCATTAATGCTCTTAGCTAGCCTGAGACTCTGTTCTGCAGCGCGTGAAAACAACTAATAGTGGTCAGCTTTAATCTTGCGAATGCTAACCACCGTCGTCTCTAGAAGCTCAACGACACCACAACCATCCGCCCCTGTTAGGCTTTTTGGATCAGGGAGTACTTCCGCGAACCCAACTACATCTACTACCGGCGAAATGGCGACCACAGGGGACTTGTTTGGAGCCGCGCAGCCAAAACCAAGTACTGGACTGTTCGGTTCATCGACAACTGCAGCACCGACCCAGTCCAGCACGGCTGGAGGACTTTTTGGGGGAGCTACAAACAATCAGTCGACGCAACAAAGCGGGAGTGCTGGAGGTGGACTTTTTGGCGGCGCTTCGAATCAACAACAACAAACTCAACAGCCATCCAGTGGAGGACTATTCGGCAAAAATACTACCACGCAGTCACAGCAACAGCAGCCACAACAGACGAATGGCAGTCTATTTGGTGCTTCCACAACGAACACGCAAACGTCCACGACTGGGGGTGGTCTTTTTGGCCAAACACAGTCGAAGCCTTCAGGTGGGCTGTTGTAAGTGCCTTAGCAAAGTGTTCTCAAGAGTAGCAAACTAATTGTGTTCTCGTTCCATCTCATACAGCGGCCAAACACAACCACAGCAGGTCCAATCGACATCGCAAGTACCAGCTGTTCAGATCAACTACGATAACTTACGCCCTCGTACACGCTTCGATGATCTGGCCAAACCTGTTCAGGACGAGATTGCACTCATCGATAAAGGCATACAGCGAGTGATGAAAATGAAGGATGAAATTGGAGAATTCATGCCTCAACATGAAAAAGATATTGAGCAACTAGGCAGGGATGTGAATTTTGTGGAAACAAAGTTCAAGACCGTCCAGGTTGCACTGAATCGGGATATTCAAACGATCAAGGGGCTGCAAGATCTGACGAAAAAGAGCATTACAGACGCACAGCTATCTTTCAAAGCAACTGACAACTTGAAGCTGCCGACGCATTATCATCAGACCGGGCTTTTCGCGGGCCCGACTCCCTCCAACACTAGCGGGACAGACAGTGCGTCAGCACACGCCAGCGCGCAAGACCTCATCACGTACTTCAACCGCATATGCGACGACATCGAAAAATACAAGAAAAGATTGGACGAATACCGCGCCGAGATTGAAAGAGATATGCCTGGGGTTGAAAACGGCTTGTACGAACAGATCAGAGCTCTGAAAGATCGAAACGCCACTGCAGCCGGCGGAGCTGTACAGGATCAGCTTGGACAGGTGCTTGCCGCTCTCAGAGAAACTGGAAACGCTATCGTCGCTCAAGCAGGTCAGATTGCTGACACTCGCGAGAGGTTATCGAGGTTGCAAGCGGGCATAATTGACAGCGGCGTTTATGCGACAGGCATGAATAGCTGACCGATGTGACCCATTTTATGCGTAAATCCAAATCGCAGAGACGTGACAAACTGTTCATTAAGCTTTGCAAAGGCGCCGGTCGGTTCTCAGCATCAGTGCTATAGCACTTCTTCGCGCCCGTCGAAATTACTGGTTCTTTACTTGGTGAGTCTGGGGGCCGGAATACCACGAAATCTGCATCCGTGGGAAGAGACAGGTTATACTTTTGGCACGATAGACAAGGCAACCATGGCGTTAGGCGAACAAGAGTTTTTTGAAAAAATAATGGTGGACGGTGAAATCGCGCTGCTTGCAGCTAACTTTTGCGAAAGGCCCTTTTTGGATTCATGTGTAAAATCAATCACGTTTCAAGTGCATGTCATGATACTGCGCAATTGACCTATGGAGAAATAAAGGAAACGACATCCGGCTTGGATGATTTTGATTGCGCTGCCGAAATTTGAATATATACCGTGGTCATTGGGTATCTGAACATGGAGGAGCAATATTGTTTGTTGCAACATATGTGACGTGTGGCTCGCCGAACTCCCCTTGAAGGAAATATGCGTCAATCGACCTGTCTGCGGATTAGATTAATAAGTGCCCTCGCCATCATCCCCGTCACCGTAGTCATCTCCCATGTCATCTCCATTGTCGAAATAGTTCTCGGCGTCGTAATCACCAGCATCCTCATCATCATACACCTCATCCTCATCCTCTTCTTCCAACCCTTCCTCATCTTCCAAGTCAGCGCCCTCGTCACCTTCGTCATCGCGCATCGCCTCCAGCCTCTCCAGAATATTCCTGCCATTGCGCCCAACGCCCTCTTCATCCTCTCCATCTAACGACGGCAGTCCGAATGCCTCTTCGGCGTTTGGCAAGGCGGTTACTCTACTCAGCTCTAATTTCCGTTTCTTACGGACGCCCGCGCCATCTTCGGGCTCAACGATATCGTGGAGCTCGGCCGGGAACATCTCGCGACACACTGGGCGTGCAGACCAGTCGGGCAGGGCACGCTCTTCGCGAACGAATTTCTCAGAGTAGGTCGGCATGGCTGTGAACGGATCCACTGATGCCTTGTTCTTGAGTCCGTACCGGGCGTTCATTTGCGCTTGACCGTACATTTTTCGAGGCGCGGTCGGATCGTGAGTAGAGGTTCTTCTGGCGGTGTACAGAGGTGACGAGTGTATTTGATGCCGTAGAAGTAGAAAATATTGAACTGCGCTGATTTCGGAAGCAGACAGATCGCGTGGGGTGGGAACAGCGTAACGCTGCAGAATATCATTTTCTCGTCAGACGGTTTTGATCTTTGAGCAGGCTCCAGGAGGGCTGTGACTCTGTGCCAAGCAAAGACGTACTGGAAATAATTCAGATGGTCTGGCGTCGGGCTCATCGCCCGTGTCCCAAGGCACATTGGGACGTCCCCCTCCTCTCGCGCCTCCCCGTCCGCCGCGACCTCCTCTGGACATGGAAAGCGATATGTGAACAGCGCGCTTCTTGGTGGTAGTGTCAATGGTGCTCCCTTGTGATAAGAAGTATAAAAAAAAAATTTACTAAAAAAAAATTCCAAGAATCTAATCCAGTACCGCGAAATTGAGTCTGGGCGGAGCAAAGCAAAAAGCTGCGACTAAAGTCGTAGCGGTATGGTGGGGGCGGAATTGAATCCGTTGTGACCCGCCAGGATCTACCTTTGCTGGGTGCCAAACGTCACAGGCGACTGTCATGCAGTTGAACAGCTATTGAAGGCGAATAGCTAGACCATCCGCGTTAATAGGCACTGGCCTTCTTGAACATCTCCCAACTTTCTTGTCTTGATAGTCTGGGAAAGCAAAGCGAGTACCAACTCCTGGTTTTCCACATTATCCCAATTCTCCATATGAGCTCGCGGACCGTGCCTGAATACAACAACAACAACAACAACATGGACACCGTCCCGATATTTGAATTATCGGAATTGCAGCACCACCTGCAGGACTTACTGAGCGACCCTGATACTATATTTGATCATCGCATTCTGGACCATGTCGCAATGCAGCTTACAGGTAAGTCTTGCAGAGACGCAAGCAGCTGGGGTCTGGCCTGTTCGGCTGACCATGGTAAAACTGAGCTTAGACGACAACGTTCGGCCTCTCCTCCCTACGCTATTTCCGCTTGTGACCGAGGTCATGAAATGCATGGTACAGCCTCCAGCGTCTTTAATCGCATTGACTAGAAAACTGTTATCGCCGCTGTCCTTCACCGAGGCTCTCGCCATTGCTGATACGTCGTCAATATTGGCGGCCCTTAGGTCGCCTTACGGCGGAGCGAACCTCCTTGCACTAGGCGTTATCAAGAAAGCTGCTCAATCCCCAGACGATGCTTGCATCCTAAGTTCTCATCCCGAGATCGTGGATGCTGTCGTCAAATGCTGGATATCCAGTTATGAAGTCGATGTAGCGGAGCACGCAGGCAGGGTTCTAGGCGACCTGCTACAAACTGACTGTGAAGTCCTTGATAACGGGGTGGGCAATTTCAGCTCATCAACTCAAGCGAATGGCACTGGAATCGTCAAACGCCGCGCGGCAGGCCAGGGTCGCCTCTGGAAACAGATCCTGCTCAGTCGTCCTAATCTTAGCGTCATACACCAACATTGTTCTCTTGAACAACCTACGTCACCATCCAAAGCGGAAGTCACCATCTCACAGGGTCGATTGCTTCGACTCCTTCAGCGCCTTTGCATTCAAAACATCGCTGCCATAAGTCAACCGTTGTTCCCGGACCTCTTTGGCGTACCAGATATCGGAGACACCGGCTGTGGGCAAGGCTTGCTCCAGTGGGCTACTCTCGCCATGATTGACAGATCGGACACGATCATGCTTGAGCACCTTTACCTTTTCTTTGAGCATCTAGTGAGCGTTATGCGAATTTCGAAACGGTCGCCGGCCATTGACTCTCTTCTTCAGAGCTTGGTCAAAGCCGCTATTCGATTCGATCATGGTCTAGAGACACATCTCAGGATGTTGCCTAATGTAACTCTGGAGGAGGAGGCTTTGCCGTTGGCCACATATATTGATACTCTTCTAAGATAGTTAGCACGCTTATCATGAGTATCCCATGATGTGTCGTACGCTCTTCATTGACAAACATCGTAATTTACACGACGCACCATGACTGCTTGTGGCACAATTTGATCACACTATACACCCATTATGTTACGATCCCAAATGAAACTGTGATGGGCTTGAAGAAAGCAACTTTATTCCCGGAGGTAGAAGATTGCATTTGGTAACGAGTCTCGATAGTCTCACTTTGAATGATTACATTATGGGGCAATAGTAATCAAAAGTCATCGAATCAATCGCAGTCGGGCAATGCAACACAGGTTACAATCAAGGAAAATCTTCGACTTGATCAAAGGTAGGTTTTACAACAAAATAGTACAATGAGAAAAATCAATGATTTTAATGCATCTTCCATCACAACGCCGTGCCACTAAGAGCTGCTTAAAAAATGGCCATACCTCACAGCATCCTCATCGTCGACGCGTTCTGACCAGCGCCAGCTCCCTCATGTGCCTCACTCGCCACGCTTTCCCGTCTTTTCTCTCTACTCTTTGCCATTCCAGCTATGCCCAAGCCAACTTCGCCCACACGTCGGAGCACAACGAGCAAAGCGCCCCGCAGGTCTTGGCCCAGGTCCTTGGTCAACAGGTCAACCGCAAGGGGATAGAACTCCGGAATATGTGATTTGAAAGCGTCTTCGGGAAACGTAGCGAAACCCTCTAGTACATCTACCACAACAGGACGCCACGCCATGATGTTTCTGTGCTGCGACTCTTCTGCCAAGGCGGAATAGCCCTGGATAATGTCCTTGCAGAGAGGCACCAGGGCTGCCTCGATGTCTGGGCGGCTCTCGAGCCTCTCCTGTGCGTTATCTGCAAACATGCGGAACAATATGGACACGTACGTTGCTGCGGAACCGCTTTCTTGTTTGAGCAGGTTGGGTGGTTGCTTCATGAAACCTTCTCTCCAGAGTTTCATGCGCAGTTCTTTATCTTCGTTGAAGCGGCGAGCGAACTGGAAAGATCGCTTGAGCAAGGCCATCAACCTGAGGAGCTCGGTCGAGGGAATATGGGTGTAGACAGTGTCGTTGCTGAAGAGCTCACTGACGGTCTCGATCATGAGGAGTTGCAGCACACAGCGCGAAATGATCCTGTTGAAAAAGCGCCGCCTGGCTGCGGTGACAACCACAGGTTGCTGTTGGAGATTTGAAGAAGGCTTGAACTCTTCCAGCGGCTGGCCAGAGATGCCGCTTGAAGCTTCGATGTCGTCATCCAGAGATTTGGATGATGGCTGGCGTGAACTGGGTTCATTCTCGGCACCGGGCGCAATATCATCTGTGCCATTAATTTTCAGGGATTTCTCATCTGCGGGAAGGATCTCGGAAGTAGGGTTGAGTGCACTAGAGAATTCGAATCCGTTGGAAGGGAGAGCTAAAGATGTGCCTGAGCCCAGGGTTGTGGCTGTGAACAGCTGATACGCAGTGGTACGCTCAAAGAGCTCGCAAAAGGCACCAACAATCTTTGTCCAATGCTCCGGTGTAAATTTTGTAACATTCTTCAAAATGAGTTGCTGCAAGCAGTTGCTTCCAATCCGAGATATCGTATCATTCTCCTGACAGATACAGAGTGCCAACAACTCGAGGAATCGATCCAGCATGTACTCAAGCGACTCAAAGTAGTGTGTGAAGAGTTGTATCATGTTGCGCAACGCCTGTATCATGGTCGTAGACAGCCAGACTGAGAGTTCCTCGTGATTGAGGACATTGGTCATCTCCGGTCGCGATCGCAGGACCATGAATATGGGGTACAACTGCTGCCGCCAAAGGATATCCCAAAAGTCAGAAGTGAAGTCTCCGCCATATTTAATAAGAGCAGCGAAGAAGTATTCGAGAGCGTTGGATCTGACTTCTAGGTCCTCGCCTGTCATGAGCACATCATGGAACGCGAACAACACTGGAAACCAAAATCCTTCCTCAACAGACGTATTTGGCTGTGCCTTTTTGGCGGAATCTTTTGACTTGCTCGGCGTTTCAGCGTTGCCGCCCGTTTGACCATTACTATATTTTTGAGACAACGGGCATTCGGGGGTTTTCAACATCGTGGGAATGGTAGACTTTAGCAACTCCAAGGCCGCAAGGCTCTTCTTCTGGAACTTTAAGTTCTTGGAAAACTCCGTGAGACAGACAATTAGGTCTGTGAAAGCTCCTTGCGAAATGACGACTCCGAACTTGGTCTTGTACACTAGATTGACGTTCTCGTAGGCCAAATTCACGATGCTCTCGTGAGGTTCTCTTGCGGCTACTGTGAACACACCGAACATTGTCCTCCAGCCCGAGCGAATGTTATCACCGCGTGCTTGAATCATTTGGATAAGGCAGCGTAGAACAAGGTCTTTCACGGTGACGTTTTGAGAATTGGCAAGCACGTGCTCAAAGGGTTTCAGGAAGTCCTTCTGGAATTTAAAACCTGCCAATTCCTCGATTTCCATGAAACGCATAGAGAGTTGTCGCAGCGAGTCCAGTGCGAAGAAGACGATGTTCATGTTGTTGTGACACCCAACCTGATTGAAATGCTCGCCCAGGACGTCCCAAATGTTACTCCACTCAAATCGCACACGTTTCATGTTGTAGTAACTGATTTCGACAATCTTCTGGAGACTATATGTTCTAGGCGATTCGTTGGATCCAGATACTTTGATCTCATCCCAACTGACTTCCGTAAGAGCCTTTGCGAAATGCACCATGGCTTCACCTGAGAGGTTGGCAGTGTTGGTAAAGATCCGGTCCACACTACGAATGAAGTCATCCGAACGACTTTCTAGAGCGATTTCGTTTGAGAACCCCTTTGAAGCAGTACCAGACCTCTGTCGTGTTTTTTGACGAGACTGAGCCAATGATCGAAAGTCGGTTGTGTCGGTCCTCGATGGTGGCATGAATCGAGCTTGGGACACATCCGGGATAGTGCTTTCGTCAACGCCTCCTGTGATGAGCTGCAATCGGTCAAGCTGGCTGATGCACAACAAGATATCTTTCCACGACTCGTGCAGCAGATTTCCCTCAGTCTGCCCCAAGTCCAGAATTACTTTTAGGGCTTCAATGTTCTTGGCTTGCATGAATTGGGGGTTGTTCAGATTAGTTGTGTTTCTTAAAGCGGAAATAAACGCCTCCCGTGGAGTGGAAAGTTCAAAGAGGCACGCAATTTTGGTTGCAAGTCTCATGCCCTCCAAACATAACTTATTGACTTCGAGATTGTGAGATTTTTGAGTTTGACTAGACAGCGCTGAAAAGAATGACATCCAGGTGACATCAAACATAGAACCCACGTGCTTGAACGAGGTAGCAGGTATAAATTTGGGACCAGCCTTGGCAGCATTTCGGCGTTGACTCTTGAACAGGTTTTTAAATAGCTGCTCTGACCTCAGAGAGATTTCTTCGGACTGTTGTACATAAGCCTCACGCTGGAGATCTCGGCCAACGTTTGAGAATGCTTGCCCAATACCGGCTGCAATACCACTTGACTGAACGGTCAGCGTGCCAGCCGCAGCCGCGGCTTCCCGTTCACTTGTGAGAACGATTTCATTGCTCGCAATCTCGTCAAAAATTCCAATCAGGTATTCATCCGGGAGGTCAGCATTATCATTGATACCCCGATTGTTCTTGATGAACTCCTCTTTGCTCATACGTTTGGCAATCTTGCTGCTGTGCTGATCTGTGTTCAGCATAATAACTGAGTAGGCGAGGACGTATGCCGTGTCCGCATTGGCAAATGCATTCGGATTGCCCATGACGTAACGTTCTGCAAACTTGAGCATGAAACGGTCAATTTTTTGAGCTTCACCAGGCAGGCGAAAAGACTGTAGGAATTGGCGTAGAGCATCAACAAAGCGTTTTTTTGTGAAATCCATTGCATCAACAAAAGCATGCATGATATCGATGTTTTGTTGGTCACCATCTCCCAGGAATTCACCGATTTGGGCCTTGTCAAGTCGGTCTTCCTTCAAAAGAAAGTCAGCAATATCAGCGGGCTTGTCGCTGCTGATGAACCCGTGACGTAACAATAGCTTGATTCCCTTCTTTGGCTTGAAGTTGAATTGCCTGATAGCATTTGTGAGAGCTATTTTGCGAGCCTTTTCCTTTTCGAGTTGATCTGGATCATCGTCCATGACGGGCGTAGATGGAGGTAACGGTGTATCCATTCGAGAGGCGCTGTCACTTAAAGTCGGGTCAATAGAGGGCCGCAGGTCATCAAAGGATGCTTTGGCATCCCCTTCGCCTCCAAGCATATCTCCGCCATCGGATCGAACAGAAGCGGACCAGTCAACTAGAGAACGCAAGGTTTCGACTAGAGCCTCAAGAGAAAGGCGCTTTATGGCATATTCTTTGGGGTAATCGAGTTCATTGTCTTGCGTGGGGTTTATATGAACAACCGTCAACGGCGGCGGTAGAACGCCCTTCAACTGCCACTCACTGGCAGGGGGTTTACTGATTCTCGTCTCCTCATATACTTGCTCATTGAGTGTTGTGATGGTCAGGGGCGTTATGGAAAATTTGGAAAGATCCTCGATCATAGTTTGAAAGATGTTGTCCACTGTTTGATCACAGTCATAATTCAAATATATTTCGACCAAAGCTCTCGGGTCAGCACAGAGTCTGTTCAAAATTGTCACGAAATAAAGCTTCTGTGATGTTGGTGCGTTCCGCCGAGACAAGAGAGCTAGATAAATTTCGTTCAAAAAGACTTCGATTTCTTTCTACAAGAGGGTTAGGGGCAGGCTTCAATCAAGCAACAGTTTTGATCGGGATGACTACCTTGAACGATGGCCGCATGTATTTTAGCATGAGCCAGAAGATCTCAGAGCAAACTTCAAAGATGCGGTCTACTGAGCTCGCTCCATTTCGAGTGATGCTGAGACAAAGATAGAACTTGATGGCCTGCAGGAAAGACGTTGGTTCATTGTTCTTTGAGTTCTTGATAGTGCAGAGCGGCGAAGTGAAGACGGAGATGTTGTTATTCAGTAGTGTATGAATGAGATGGAGTGATATCAACTTTGATCGCATTGGTTGACCACGCAAATCATACAACTGATCTGGCGGCAGGATTTTCGTGGATAAATTGCAGAATGATCGAAACACAAGGTAAGCGTCTCGTATATACACTTCATCCTCGGCATCGAGAGCATCCATGTCTTCCTCACTCGATGCTTCGGGACCCGACTGACTCGTCACTGAATCATCCTTGTTGACGGATTTCAACCTGGTGACCATTGTTGGCCCATCACCAAGTGTGGAATCATCGAAGCTCTTGCGGTGCTCGAGGTCCTTCAATGTCAGCTTAGCACCCCCGTTGGTTTGTTCAGGGGTGTTGGTCTCTGAATGTGGCAATGATGATTCATCGCCTCCAGGGCCAGCATCAGCATCGTTGGCGGGATCATTGGGGTCGAATGTAATATTGCTCGAGCCATGTTTGAGATTACTAAGTTGTAAACGGGACTCCTTCATGTGTAGCCTGGTCTTCACGCGCTCGAAAACTGTTCCAACCATTTGGGTCAAGGTACCTTGCGCGACCTGCTGATTGGCGGTACTTCTAGACAGGAGAAATACATTATACACCTGGCGCACAGCCTTGAGAAGACCCGCACCATGGACAACAATCTTATCGTTTAGAACGGCTGCCAGCAGCGACTTGACAATTTGTAGTTGGATCTCGACCGCTGTGGTTTCTCCCTGAAAGCAATCACAAATGGTATCTATAGCTCGTTCGATGAGGGGTGGAATCTTTTCGCTATCCTCTTTTGATTCGATCTCTATGCCATCTTTGTTCGGTAGAGAAAAGTAGGAATAGGATATGAGCTTGCCGATGCAGTCGAGTGCTGTCGTTGTGAGCTGCGGATTGTTGGATTTTGTGGCAAGTTGCAGAGGAGCAAAAATAATCTCGGGATCTGGTAGATGGTCTTGTTCTTTCACAGCATCTTGGGCCTTTTTCGTAGATTCGGCTAGCTGCTTGTTGCGTTGCGCATCTTTAGAGGTTGCGATGGCATCCAGGGAGGATACCAAGAACTTGAGAGAGCTCATCGGAGAGCACCAGCGGGACCAGGGGCCATTCGAAAGAAGAAGAGTAATTTTACTTTGAAACTGCAATCACGGGTGGACCGGATGACTGGAAGACGTCGATAAGAATCACAGAATCATCTGATTTGGAGTAATTCCAGTAAGGCGCAGCGTCTTGGACACAACTTCGGAGCGCAGTGGCCGACTGGATCGGGCTTGCAGTCGGCAGGATCTGAGTGAGGCCTTGCTTCTCGGCACAAACTTGCAAGAATTCTCGCGAGCAAGCAGCGCAAAATCGAATTGAATTGACCTTCTCGGCTAAACAGAAAGCTCGTATGTCTGAAGGGCGGAGTTGGTGGATGGGCAACATGTTAGCCAGGAGGCGCATACAACGAAACTGCTAACACGATTATGGCACAACGTGCTCGCTCGAGTGGACTGCCAAAATTGAAAGTGGGGCTGGATCTCTCCAGAACGGCCTTCCTACGGGTCCGCACGGTGCAGCTGGCGATTAATTACCTTCTATTGCAACCTCAAACTTATTCTACTCTCAGATATTTTGTTGAGAAAATCGATCATAGCTCAGGACAAAAAAGTACAAATATCTTTCATCAACAGAAGTCCTTCGACCTCCTAGCCCTCGCGGCTGTTGAGCTATTAACCACCAGAAGACGCTTGTACTGGGCAACACTCGCGCAACATGCTTCATATTCATTGACAATGGGCTATACATAATTATAAGGGCAAGTGCAAGGACGGTCAGATCCCATGACTCCTTACTACAACTATAACGTAAAGGGGAAACGGTCTTGATTGAGGGCACTCGGAGCGATTTTGGCCAGGACTTCTGTGCTGGTGAGCAGTACCATCAGTCCGTCCCACCAGACAAAAAGTGAGCATCCCACCTTATGGCCCGGTGGGCAAGAAGTTGCATCATTTTGCTTTACGACCTGATTGAGAGTAGGCGGTGCTTGGCTTTGTCTTTCGCCGCGGTTGTGCACTCAGTCCTGCTCTCTAATTATCTGGTACCTGGAAGTTCACGAGCATCATATAGCGAGTGCATGGCCTCTGCACGTCTGAATGAGTAGACCGGTTAACTATCATGCCAGCAAAGCCGAACAAAACTTCAAATGTTTTCAAGACAGCCACGGTACCTTACCTAATAATAAAACCTCAAGTGCTGTCTGTCTGTAGTGCCACTGCCTGCTCGAGGCACGCCAATTCCCCCTACCCTCAACTCCCAAATTCCCAACCAGCCAGGCTGCTGGTCATGGTGGGCCGCCTCCGAAAACGGCTTAGCCACAAAGCCTGCGAGCGACGGAGGAGCTCAACACAAAATTCAGGTCCAACCACAAACCCCAAGCATTTCTCCGTTACATTTTGAGTTGACGGCACTCTCCAACAATTCGCGCGCTGCCGCAACCTCCCATCTTCGGGCCTCTCAAGCCTTTGCATATCATCTGCCCGCCTCAACCCGTCTCAGCCCGATTTCTGCCTCCTGCCGAGGCCTCGCATCGCCTGGTAAGACGGTGAATACACCTTGTCGTCTTCTCGAGCATTTGCTTTAGCGCTATTTTCCATCAATATGCTCAGTGCCGCTATTCGGAGGCGAGTTCTCGCCCCGACTCACAATGTCTTGCGCATTGGCTTCACTTCTCGCGTAGTAAGATACTATGCTTCATTCCCTGATCATCAGGTCGTCAAGATGCCTGCTCTCTCCCCCACGATGCAGGCTGGCAACATCGGCGCTTGGCAGAAGAAGGCTGGTGATTCTATTGCACCTGGTGACGTCTTGGTCGAAATCGAGACTGACAAGGCTCAAATGGATTTTGAATTTCAAGAGGAGGGTGTAATTGCTAAGATCCTCAAAGAGTCTGGAGAGAAAGACGTCGCTGTCGGAAGCGTGAGTGAATCCAGTGCTGTAACATTGTATATGAAAAATTAGGGTCCCTTCGAGTGTTCGATACTAACATAGCTACATCCCAGCCAATTGCAATTCTCGTCGAAGAGGGAACCGATATCTCTGCTTTCGAGAAATTCACGTTGGAGGACGCTGGCGGGAATGCCAACCCCCCCCAGCCTAAGGAAGAGAAGTCCGAGTCCAAACCGGCCCCCTCGTCATCAACTCCCGAACCCTCCGCCGAGCCAGAACAATACTCTTCCAAGGGCAAGCTCGAGACTGCTCTTGATCGTGAGCCCAACGCCGCCCCTGGTGCTAAGCGACTGGCTCGTGAGAACGGCATCAGCCTGGACGGTATTAAAGGCACCGGCAAGGGCGGCAAGATCACTGAGGAGGATGTTAAGAAGTCTCTCAGCAGTCCTACTGTTGCAGCCCCAGGTGCTACTTTCGAGGACATTCCCTTGAGCAACATGCGCAAGACCATTGCTAGCCGTCTCCAGGAGTCTGTTCAGAAGAATCCCCATTTCTTCGTTACCAGCACTCTGTCTGTCTCCAAGCTGCTTAAGCTTCGCCAGGCCCTGAACAGCTCTTCCGAGAACAAGTACAAACTTTCTGTCAATGACTTTCTCATCAAGGCCATTGCTACTGCTTCTAAGAAGGTTCCTGCTGTCAACTCCAGCTGGCGAGAGGGCTCCATCCGTCAGTTCAATACCGTTGACGTGTCTGTCGCCGTTTCCACACCTACCGGTCTCATCACTCCGATCGTTACCGGCGTCGATGCTCGCGGATTAGAATCCATCTCCGCAAAGGTTAAGGAGCTTGCCAAAAAGGCTCGCGAAAACAAATTGAAGCCTGAGGAGTACCAAGGTGGCACTATCTCAATCTCCAACATGGGCATGAATGCTGCCGTTGACAACTTCACTGCCGTCATCAACCCACCTCAGGCAGCTATTCTTGCCGTTGGCACCACCAAGAAGGTTGCCGTCCCTGTCGAGAATGACGATGGCACTACTGGTGTTGAGTGGGAGGATCAGATCACTGTTACTGCCAGCTTCGACCACAAGGTTGTGGATGGCGCTGTCGGTGCTGAATGGATCCGGGAGTTCAAAAAGGTCATTGAAAACCCTCTGGAGCTTCTTCTGTAAGAATACAAGCGGATAGGGGCGTACGAAGAGGAATTAGCGGTGGTGGCCAAAGAGCGCATATATCCTAGAGCTTATTGGTGATGCATGACGAAAAAATGATGAAGACGTGCAGGCCTGGCATGTGTTTTCGCCAACTGGCTGTGGTCTGGGGAGACAACGAGGCATGTTGCCTATGTACAATGGTACTTGATTAATACTGGGTTTCGGGTTAGGGGAATATGTTCGGTTTGTACATTGGCCCGCTTCTCCATAGCATGTTATACAGATATCTAACTTTTTATATTCCGGTGGACTAACCACTTGAGCGCTTTGTTCTGGACAGGATTGTCTTCGCCTGGAGGAAGAATACGTTCTGCAACCAAAAGTGAC
Source organism: Atkinsonella hypoxylon (assembly GCA_000729835.1). Classification (NCBI taxonomy): domain Eukaryota; kingdom Fungi; phylum Ascomycota; class Sordariomycetes; order Hypocreales; family Clavicipitaceae; genus Atkinsonella; species Atkinsonella hypoxylon. Next base: position 241,645 of record JFHB01000006.1, on the reverse strand, counting down.
ATGGAAGTCGATTTTAAGCAGTCAAGCATTACTCGCCCATTATGTCTGCTATTGCTGGCATCGGCGAACTTGACAGTTTTGCTTCCATGACAACATTAACACAACTGGCAAGATTCACACGTTGGTTGTGCGATTTTGCCAATTGAATGTACGATACATAACGGGCTAGGAATTTGAGAGAGTCAGAGATTTAGAATTGGGGTAAGCGCATCTAGAATTATAGCTTGAGTTAGTTTCGACTATTTTCTGATCCCTTTATTTCTTCGATGTGGCAGTCGTTTTGACAATATGAGCTCTATCAAAATATTCTGTCAAGCGTTATATGCAGTTCTTAGGTGGAGCTTTGGTGAAACTGGGAGATTAAAGTACAAGTCAGGAATTGCATGTTCCGATATTCTCCCCCTCTTCTCCCTCTCCCTCTGTCTCTTTTCCCCCTCTGTTTCGTCTTCTGTATCAGCTAGCAAGAGGGTTCCTTTATAATGATATATGTCGGTATTCCGTGGGCGCGGTAAAATGCATCGAATCGGCCAATCAACACGGAGGATTGTTCGATGTTTTCTGCATTGCAGCAAGCTGCCATATCCCCAAATGCATGGCACTTACATTGTTAGCACCCTGCAAAGGCTATTACCTCATCCCCTAAAGTTCATCGAAATTTCGAGGCACAGCGAACGATGGTGCGCATCGACGTACTAGTCGCAATCCCTCCCATCTGCTAGACTTCACTGACCTGATTGGCCAGGGTTTAGCGAGCAGGCACACTGGCTACTAACATGGCAGACAATGTTCAGGATCACTCCCATCGTGACCTCGTCACTGCGTCCAGTCCTGTGTCTTCTGCTGTGCTCTATAGAAACGCACACGGCTACCTTGGCCTGTCGACCATGCCGAGGACGGAAGATAAAGTGTGACAAAAGCTCTCCGCGTAGGCATTGCACTAGAGCAGATGCTCCTGTTCACAACTCTGCGGCGATGGGCGAGAGAATCATGCCGACTACATTGTACGGCGTATCTTCAGCAAGTGCTATCCATCGGCCTGTATAGCCAGCACGATCCTCAAATCGAAACCAAACCTTGGACACAATACTTCTGACAACGAGTCGGACGCACTCAGTCCATCGAAGGCCTCTACCGGCGTTCCAAGCCTTGCCGTTGGTCAGATATTCATACCGTCAAATCTTGACCACCTGACTGCCAGAGTTCACGACTAGAAGAACAGCTTGTCAATGTATTACATATGTAGACTTGATAATGGCAGCTCTTCTGAACAAACGAATGTGGAATCTTTGCCTCTACGCAAGGGCACCATATCTAAAACAAGATATTTTGCAAATAACCACCGGGCAAAGGTAACGAACTTGGTATGACTCTCAGGTCAGCAGGAAAAAAAAAAAAAAAACTATGCAGTGTCATAACTTGAATTTCATTTTTCATACTAACTAGCATGCCGTAGCCACCGACAGAGTTCGATTTGCTCGGTCGAGCAGAGGCAGAAAAAGGCGATGCGTGCCAAGCTCTCTTCAAATGCAAGGCAAGACCCTCAGCCGCAAGATAAAGAAGAAGAGGCTCTGTTCTATATCTTCTGAACATCTTGGGTAGTCGATATCTGCAAAGAACGAGGCCGATTCACTTCTTGAGACTTACCCAAGGTTTGACGCTGGCAACCACGGGCTTGCAAAGAGATCCCAAATACCTAGGGAAGATGAACCGTCTACAGAGCTGAAATTGACCGACGTCTGTGGACTACGATCTTGAGGCTGAACTTGCAATTTGCATTTGAAGCTCGCAGCTCTCTACTACTTCAAGCCACGCATTTTGACCCTGAGCCTCCCTTGAGCTCCAAAGCTTCTTCATCTATGGGAAATATCGGGGCCACAGTCGGCGAAACAAGAGGAAGGAATGGTGAGATTCAAATGGATCATAGACAATGGATCTGGTGTCTTTCAATACTTTGCCGTTCAATCCTTATTCTTCGTCGCTGTGGAACCCATTCATTAGGAAATGGGACAATCTGCTGGCCTTGGATACCTTTTGTCCATTGGCGATTTGGACCTGCGATCGTGCTTGAAGCAGCTGAAATACGTGTCAGATCCGGCAAAGCCAATAGAAAAGGCCATCGTTTCGTGGCAGCTTGTATGGGCCACGTCAATGTCCTTGGCGCCGGCTTGTCAAAGCAGCAATCGACGACTCGATCTTAAAAGCGACAACAGACTCAGCCAGCCGATGCTTGGGAGCATTTGCAAAAGTCCCATACCGAGAAGCTGTTACAATTGCGGAAGGATCGCCTTCACTGGTGGTTCAAATGGATGGTATAGCTACCGTGCCGCTTGAATGGCTGGATGGGTGACAATGGGATGACATGAATGGCTTAACAGGGGCACAGTTCTCTTCGGATGCCTTCGGCAAGTTTGAGCCGGAATGACCACAGCCCTTTTAAGACATCAGTGGAACTTGAAAAGAGGAGAGTTCCGATCACTAGGATTCTTTCGAGGCAAGGCGGAGCATAACTGAGCAAATGAAGTCACGCCCCGCATCTCACACACGACAAATATCTACCCTGCTTTCTCGTCCGCTTTGGGCATATGCATTCGTGAGAATCTCTCACCGGCTATGAGTAGCTGAGAAGGATGTGACTGATGTTCTCCCCGGGCACATCCCAAGGGCGCTGAAGGTAGTTGTCATGTTGTATTGGCGACGTTCATGGTGAATCAATCTGAGTCGCCCACACGGGTCAAGAAAGACGTGATTGAAGTGGCCGACCCAACACCTAGAGTTGTGAGCTTGCGAGTAAAGACTGGCTACTTTTTTGTTTAACCCGCATACCGCCCCATCACTCAACTCGAATCCATTTCTCTGGCAGTGTTAAGGGAGCAAATTGGTCACTTGCAGAGCTAGCCTCTAATCGGCAGCAGGTGGCATACTATAATGCTCCCTTAATACTGCCAAAGGGATAGACTTTGCAACTCATTCTGCCTTTATGCTAAGACAGAAGATTTCACCGTCGCCTAATCCTGTTCGGCTGGCTGTTGTGTCTTGCGTTCGCCCTTCTCGGGTATGTCGGCCAGAGACTCTTGTTTGTCACTTCGTAAGACATGGATCCTACGGAGAAATTGCCCCTTGCAGGTGTGTTTCAGATTGGCAGCTCGCGTTTAAGATCTATTTACAGTTGTTTATCGGACGAAACCCCTCCCTGCGATCGACACGTTATCAATCCCTGTTGACCTTCAACTTTCTTGGAAGTAGGCGTTCTTCACAATCCACAGGCTCTCTTTACAAAAAAAAGCAAAAAGAACGATATAAGCGATATTATAATCAACCACCACGAGTACTTTGTGTACACATGTTTTCGATGAGTCGCATAGTTACCGTAGCCATATTCGCTACCATGTCCAGCCAAGTGCTTACCGCGCCCTCGACGGCAACAAGCGGCTGCACAACAACCACGACGATAACGGCGTCCCGGCTCCCGACACCGCCGTACTGGCCACAATGCTCGTTTGATGGCGTCGCACGCATCTACAGCTCCACGGTCACGGTGGATCACGAATTGGACTGTCATGGCTGCGGAAGCATTGAGGTTCGCACTGAGCCGAGGGTCCATTGTCCTGCGATGATCATTACGACAACGGCGACGGAGCAGATGCCTCACACGGTTCATCGGACAATTTGCGCGCGGCCCATACGACCTGATTTCGACGCTTCTAGATTACAGGCAAGCATGTCCTCGTGCGAATGGATCCTTGACTTCTGATAAAAACGCACAATACCACTAGCGACTTCTAGACCCTGTCCTCGTGCCGTTCCGAATTTGCCGACTGCAACGATTAGACTGGGGCACTATACGGAGTATTATTAGAGTATAATACATCATATATTAGCGCTCGTCCCCTATATTACCTGGCCGAGTATAGCCGCGCTTCTTATCTTTCCATCGGACAGTCCGCATACATACCTGCATAGATAGTGACCTAGGTACGGAGCGAAAACACCCGTAACTATAGTCTGTGTTCGAACGCGGGCTCACTTGAATGCCCTCCCTACAATACACGGGATTTGCTCACTTTACTGTTTACTGTGTGAAGGTCCAGTTACTTGACACTTTAGCAGACGACAATACTATTCTATGAAAGGCGCCATCCATTTTGCTAGTAGAATGAAGTATTGTAAAGCATTGTCGATCCTAGTGGGATGATGATGCTGCCAGTACGCAAGTGTAGTCTCATCGGCACCAAAGGCGACGGAAAATTTTTCTTTTTTTCCCTTTGTTTTAGACACATAATGGCCCGTCATATATGTACATACATATCCCGGGCGCAACTACAGCTCACATCATCTGTCACTCGGTATGTCCGTAATAATTCCAGAAAACCTTGTTCTTAAGACCCTCTTGTCTTATCGCGGCTGGCACGCAGCCACGAAGCTGTCAAGACCAACTTGTCTTACATGGCAACCCTCGCCACGGCTGGCATGCAGTCACTAATGCTCGCCAGGGTTACGACGGTGAAATGTCGCGCGTTCCGTGCGGCGTCCTCCGCATCTCCGCATGTCATGGCTTCTACTTGGTCGTCCTCGTGAACATGGGTCACTCCCTGCCTTCAGCTGTCAATGGAACCACTGTGCGAGTTCGCGGGCTAAGGATACATCCTTCCTCCCCGCGGAGCGAGAGAAAGTATACCAACGTGCAGGTATAGGCACATCTATTGTCCGATATCGACTCCATTAAGTCCTAGGCGATGGCATGTTTGCACATGCTCCTCGTCCCGCGAGGCCCATCGTGATCCCGCGTAAAACCGAAGTTTTGATGCAACGTAGGACCTTCCTCGGCATCAACCGCATACAGATGGAACCGCAAAAGTGTTGAGAAAAAAAAAATTTTTTTTTCTCTTCACCCGCCATAATGTACGAGAGGAGAAGAAACCATACAGCCTGAGTCGTCCTAGCAATCTGATATCCCCAAGAAAGTATTTAAAAGCTCGCCACATTCCCCCATCGATATACTCCCTATCAGACTCAGATCCAAACAGTCCTCACCACCATCCTTTCACCTTTTGTGTCACCTTTTCTTTACAAAGTCTTGTACTTCGCATAACCACCAAAAATGTACGCTTCTCAGCTCATCGGACTTGCCATCGCCATGGCCGCCTCTGTCCACGCCAATCCCGTCAATCGGGAGGCTTACGCCGCTGGACCTTCCGTCCCTGAGTCTTCCGGCCCTGAGGCTCTCCCTGAGCTTTTCGCCCCTGAGCCTTCAGCCTGTACCAAGACTGTGTTTATCCCGCCGACTTTCACTGAGGGACCTGTCATGACCGTCTGGACTTCCACTGTCACAGATACAACAACCATCGACTGTGGCCATTGCACCGCCGTCACCGAGATGCACATCCCTTGGGGCATGGGACCGGCCGTCTTCTTCTCCAAGACTGTTACGGCTATCAAGCCCACGCATACCACTGTTTTTGCTTGCGCCACCCCTTCACAGACGAATCTCGGGAATTAGAGGCATATTCTCTGGTACTGGCTTCAAGGAATCTGGCTATTGCGGGGTTGAAAATGGAGATAAGGATTTGGGGGGGGAGTTAATGAAAATGGGGACCAATGCCATGATGTTCTTGTGACGCAAGTTGCGTGCAAGTAATGAGTTACTTTTCTTCTATTCAGTATATTTATTGAATGAGACTATGGTTTTCTATTTTTCTTTAATCAGCCGTGTTCTTGGCAATGTCTGTCTCCCCAACCAAAGTGTGCGTTTATATTCACAGCCATGGTAAAATGCAATGCCACCTTCATCTTTTCCTACGCATCGCCTTCATCATAGCACCTTCGATTGGAGGGTGTCTGGGGGCCATCGTCTTGATGGTCCACGATGACCTGGCTGGCTGGAGATCAAACAAGTAAGCTGAGCCAGCAATATTGGTGTCGAGGCTGTGGCCATGAAGCCATTCCATTCCATTCCTCCTTCTGACGATGTGCACCGTCTGAGCCATCATCGCACTGTACGCCTTCCGCCTGAGCACATTGGGCATTCTGGTGATTTCCTTTTGGCGCATCGACTACATGTCCTCTGAATTCTTTGGTCAGCTACGATTGAGCGGCACCATTTCAACATGTCCAGTGTATGAGGTCTTGGGATCGTTTCATGGCTAGCCATGTGCTTACGCCTGGTTGCAACGCATCCTTGGACAACTGAACAGTCGGCAGTTGCTGGGCTTGTATACAATGCCGCCAGCCATTTTTCGGCATGTGAGGGGGCACTCTCCCGTTGCGTCAGGCGTCTTGTATCTTACTTAGAAGTCTTCTATTTCATAAACATCAAGTGGCTTTGATTTCAACATAAAACTCCCACGATCAAGTTTGTCCATGTCCGATCTCGTCATGCTTCGTCCGAACAAAAGAGACCAATCAGTGTAAATGCCCAAGTTAAGCCAAAGCCACGGCGCCACGTCAAACGAATGTGGAACCCCCCCTCGCAAGGACAATAAAAACCGTCGGAAAGAAATTTACTCCGTAGTTTACCCTGTCAGCGCCACGGCTAAACAGCCCCTGCAAGGTTACCCTGCCCGTTCGTGCTCCTTTAAAAGCCCCATGCCCTAAAATGCGACGCTTTAGGAGGCGCAAGGGTTCTGCAGCTGTACTGCACTGCACCACCAGCTCCCCTGCCCCCTGCAATACAACCCGAAAGGATTTCCGAAAGGGAATGCATCAGGATGACTGTAACATGGGTGATCCCAACCGGTGCATTCGCACTCCACATTCAACAACAGAGCAGAGAAACTTGATCAACTACTGTAATGTCTATTCCGTAGATGGTGAAGGCATCGCAAGGCCACGGCTGCGTTAAAGAGCTTTTCAAGCTTATTTCGAATGTACTCTCCACAAAGACTGGCCTGGCGCCACTGCCTGAAGAAGAAGGAGAAGAAGAAGAAGTAGAAGAAGAGCACGTCGTTCTATTTTCTGGCGCCACAAGTCAGTCGTGACAACGGGCCTTTTCCAGTCCAGTGCTTGTTCTAGTCGCCGTGAACGGAGGATTTTTTTTTAGCAAAGGACACCAGTAGAAAACCTCCTCGAGTCCGTCATCGAGCACAAGACTGCATGTCACATCCATTGCCGAACATTTCATTCTTGAGAAAAGCATGATTCTCACGTCATGTGGATACTTTCACGTCCCAAGAAAAAAAAAAACATCAACTGTCAATATCAAATTTATGTACTCTCAAAAAAAAAATATATATAGCATAGGAAATAGTAGTCCAGAAGTTTGAGACCCCTATCAACACATATAGAAGCGTCAATGCAATTCCTGAAGAAGACGTCCAGTAACCCAACCGTTATCAGCAATCCGAGAACACCCTACAAGCCCTGTAGTCTGTGGAATGAAGAACCACACAGTCCAGGAGTAGTCGCCATTTCTAACAGCGTAGCAAATCAAATCATGGTCTTCCGAAAATTTAACCGACAGTGACCTGGAACGCGATCGGGCCTGGGTTGATGTTAAGGCCGATTCCGTCAAGATTCTCCGTGTTGGCAACGTAGGCGTTGGTGCCACTGCCACCGTTGTTGATGGTAGAGCATTCAGGTGCGCCTTTGGCGCAAACCTTCATGGCCTGGATGGGGAGATTGTTACTGGCAGCGACCAAGCAAGAGGCATCAGCTCCGCTGTAACCTCCGTTGGATTCATTGGCGAAGTCAAACTCGAACCAAGTGTCGGCAAACTGTCCAAAGCTAGTGAGGCTAACTTCGCCGGCACCGCAAGCGACACCACCTTGGCTGTTGGCTTCAGCCGCAAGGACCTTCTTGCTGCCGGCGGGAAGATCAAAGTTAAGGACCTGGTTGCCTTTGAAAAATCCGTTGATGCCGCCAGTCGGTCCAATCTTGAGCCAGGCGACACATTGCTGATCATTGCCAGACTTGTTTTCAAATGTAGCGGTGTAATCATAACCGTCTTCGCTGTCCACCATCATCAGATTGCAACCATAATCATCGGCAATACCCAAATTGCCTTTGTAGGCAATTTCGGCAAGACTGGCACGCTTCTGTTTGCCGCCACAGAACTGCTTCTTGGCACCGCCGGAGCCAGAGCCAGAGCCAGAGCCAGAGCCAGAGGGGGACGAAGACGAAGAGGGCGAGGCAGACGAGGGAGCTGACTGAGGTGACTGATCTGATGGAGAAGACTGCGATGTCGTAGTAGGAGCAATGGTAGTGTCAATGCCAACAGCAACATCAGGCTTCTTATTGACGAAAAAGTCGAGGCGTTTTGCCAGAGACCGATGGACCGCCTGATGGCCGTGACCGCTAGGGCGAGCAGCAACGCCGAGAGCAGCAGCCAGGACGAGGGTTGTCGCAGACACCTTCATTGTGGACGTTGCTTTCGTATAGGTCGATAAAAAAAAGAATATTGTGCTGTTGTTCGGAAGCTCGAGTCAATCGATTTCTTCCAAAGCCGGAGTTAGTATCGCAGAACTACCCCAGGGCCGAATTTAACCGCAAGCCGAAGTCGCTAATGAGTTGTGGAAGGAGAGCGATGGGATTATCTGTTCGATAAACCCAAGTGGGATTTTGATTTTTGGATGGAGCGGTAGTGTTGAAAGGAGTGTGAGCCGATAAAGGCAGAGGCAGATGCCGTAAGGAATGACTGGGAGGACAAAAGAGTTGTCAAACTGCTGCTTTGGAGGATGCTATCAAGGGAAGAGGAGGAATTAGACTCTTAATAAAGGGCGTAGCAAAGGATGAAATGAGCGCCATTTGCTCTGGGCAGGGGGAGTCCTACACTATGGTGCCCTAATAGTGCGGAAGTTAATTGGCTTAGATTACCACGGCTACATGCGACTAAGTGAAGGAGGCTTAATGAGGAAAGAGTGGTGGGCGCATGCAAGGACCGGGGGGTGTGAGCCATCCCTAGACCTGCGCTAGAGAGACAGCAAGTGGGTCCAGCTGGTGCACTGGTCGCCGCTTGGGCCAATGGACGGTAGGAATAGGAAGTCTAGGTCTATGTACGGAGTAATGTGCATTATTAGCTGCCCAACGCAGATTGCCAGGTACGCGGCCTGGCTGATTGGGCGAGTTTTTTTTTCATGCACACTTGTCGCACTTGGGGTACTTGCATGCCTCCTAAGGCCACGCAAGCACGTCAGCGTGGCTACGCGTACCAGAGTGGACACACGGTAGGGAATGCCCGACAGTGTCGTGTGTACGGAGTATGTAATATTACTCATTCCGTGTGTGGCTGTGTTTTCAAAGAGCCGGGCATAAGTACCTAGGTAGACACAAACAACACTCCCCGACCTGCAGACCTACAAGGAACCTATTCTAGTCGCTTGGAACAGCGGTCTAGCAGGAGGTGGTCATGGCATGTGCAAACAAATATCGCACAGGAGTTTTCATTATCATCGAACCAGGCATCTACTATTAAGTGTACTCCCCTCCCCCCTCCCCTAACAAGTGAAACGCTGAAAAGAGACCGGCGCTAAAAGCAGCCACTCTCATGACCAACTTCTTGCTGTTCTTTGATAAAGTGTGTGCTTTTCGCACTGACCATGAATTGACTGAAAGACGAAACCTATCAATAGAGACGAACAATCCAGCATCCATTGTCCTTCTATAAGACCGCCCAGTAAGTGCTTGCAGCATGGGCACAACGTCTGCCTTTCGTGGAATCCATTCAGCGGCATGCACGTACATCTGAGGAGTGCGTACAATTTTTCCAGGTATACTTAGGAATTTGATCCATTGAGCTTCTTTCCTGCGCAAAACCATACTGGAAGTAAAAAAATAAAAATATAAAAATATAAAATATAAAATAAAATAAAATAAAATTCCTGCCTTCTCCGGCTGACGTGGCTCTCAACTCACGACAAACAACCCCAAGCGACTGCAACGTCTACGAGTTGGGACCCGTCCGCTATCCTGTCAACCTGCGTAGTGACAAATCCATGTGGACACATCGACGTGGATTTCTGGGCTACTACCGCCACGCGCAACAAGTGCATACGCTACGGCTCCAGTAAAATGTGCTTAAAAAGTGAGGATGGGGCTGAAGAGAGAAAATAAGCTCAACTACAGGTGAAGGAGTAGCTGGAACCACGAAGCAGCTTGTGGACACGACAACAGCTGTTCAGTGCGTGTCACCAAAGGCCTTTGTGTGAAAAAATTTCAGTCGGTGTGAGGTTTTTCTCTTCATTACCTGCCAGTGCCCGTCCACGTGGAGATGGTGGTTCCTCACCTGACATTGCGGCGGCCAATACTACTCCGTAAATACTCCGGTAGTTATTAGGAGCACATGAAGATCTTTCGTACATCGGAAAATCTGGTACTTGGGGTTGCGCGCTATTCCTTTGCATGAAGAAGTCCTGTTCTCAACAGGCGATTATGATTGGCCTACTACCTGGTCCGTCCCATACCTACCTACCTACCTTAGGTACTTGGGCGCCTTCGTGTTCTCAAAAGGGGTAGGCCCACAAGGAGGGGGTTTGTGGCCAATCCATCTTAGGGCAGGGCAGGGCCCATCCAAGTCCAAGCCGTTGTCGTGTAATCTGTCATCATCCCCTTGCCAACCCACACCTATGCCAAGCTGATTCATCCGCCCTCGTATTCCGTAAAGCTACGACGAATTGAACAAGAACCTGATATATCATCAATTTCATGGAACCAAGGGGCCCAGGAAATTCGGGTTCAAGCCTAGGGAGGACACCTGGAATATGGTGTCTATTTTTGTTCATAATGTTTGTTATTATTATACCGAACCTCTCAGACCTTGCGAGAGGCCCCAGAAGAAGATTGGAATTCCTTGTCACAGATGACCATGAATGGTTAGATGGCATTCGTGCCGTACGTATTACAGACTTAATAAAGCTAAAGGGAAGATGCACTGTAATTTAGATTATTTAGATTGTTAATTAACTTTTCGATACTATTTGTTTCCAGTCAACTCGGGCTCCAATCACGATGTCTGAGGAGGCATTAATGTTGTTGTTCTGCTGCACGCGCTCGTCGAGTGGTTGCGCGTAGTAGGCCTAGTTGCTATCGGAATCTGTTAGTATCGACGGAGTACTTCGGCGAAGTATGGGGAGCACAGCGGTTGACCAAGTACGTAGGTGATAGCCTCAAGAGACCATTTGCGGTCCATCTGATTCCAATACCATGAATCATGATTGGCCACGCCAGTAGGGTGCCGAGGGGTCAGGGGTAATGAATGAGGCGTGACGCCGCATCTGACTAAGCTTTGGGTCTTTGCAGCGTACAGCAGCCCTTCCGATGACCTACCAAAGCCCAGATTCACCAGAATCTCTAGCACAGCATAAAACTGAAAAATGAAAAAGCTAGGTTAATAAAAATGAAAATGAAAATGAAAATGAAATAATAATAAAAGAGCGAGAAAAGTAAAAAAATAAATCAAACTTTAAAAAAAATTCTGTACAGTTTTTCAGAATTCCTTTTAAGATTTTCTACTATATAAGTATATTGTTATGCGCTATAATACACTAGGTGTTGGGCTACTGGTAAATATAATATTATTGGCCAAGTAAGATCCACAGCTTGCTCAAGTCAGAGGTCAGTATCCCCTTCGCGTGATAGTTCTATCAGTAGAGATTAGTATTTGGACCAACGAAGCGCGAAGCAGGCGCTAAACCCTAACACAAGACTTACTAAGACGCCTATCAAGATAGACATTATCTTTGGCAGAGTGGAAGCAGTAAGCAAATAGGTAGGCGGTCCTTGGGTACTCCGTACTAAGAAGAACGAAACTGCTATACATTTATACATTCGGAGCATCGCTACACTCTTACATGGTGGACCGACCAATCTCGGACCAGCTCACTGGACTGTAATGTAAACAGCCCCTTCCCCCCAAGTTTTCCCACATCTCATTCTCTTTCGATGCCGGATACCTACCTACCTACCTTGGTACCGTTTGTAGGGTAGGTGAAACTTTGTACCGCCTCACTCAGTCCCTTGAGGACCATTGAATCCCGATGGCCCCACTAATGGCGGCAGCTTAGCGAACGTGGTGTAACGGCCGCTGACTAAGCCACTGTCAACATATGTCACCACTAGACTAACCGCGCTCCCTTCCCCGCAAAAGGGTACAAGATTCCAATCCGTCGTACGGATGGAATACTTTGGCTTATAGGTTATAGGCACGTACAGGCAATCTATGTGCACAACAGCAAGTCCCTCTGCTGCAGTACGTCACACGTGGAACATGGAACGTGGAACATGGAAAATGAGCATGGACCTGGACCGTGACATAGAGAATGGGGAAGAATTACAATTGGCGGGCGACAGCCACAATATGCTGGGTGATAGTAAATTATTACTATGTTCTTCCTCTGCCGTAAGCGGGAATACAGTAACTAATCCCAGGTCCAAGGGATGTTTGCGCGGGTCCATAACGTGTGTATCTTTAGGCAGAATAGTATATGCCTAGCATATGCTCAGCATATGCTGATCACACAGTATGAATTTCTAAGCAAGAGATCTAGAGTCTATAGAGCGTGCATTTATACAGCACTATGCCACTGAGTATTAGTGCATATATTACTAGATATCAGTGTATTATACTGCTTCTCATAGTAAGAAAGATTTACAGTGTATCTAGAGTGTGTATATGCTAAAAAAAAAAAAAAAAAATGTCAATTCGCACTAATACACTGTGGGTTTTGCATATGCTTAGTATATGCTGAGCATAGTTATACTGTAAGCATATACTGTACTAAAGTCTTCACCGCCTGCTATTCTGGCCAAAAATACAAAACATCCGTTGGACCTGGGATTTACTGGAACCCCGCCGTAAGCTGATTTCGCAAACCACTCTGTTTAACCTGGGCCGAGCAAGGTACCAATTAATAGCTCACATATTTGTACATAATCTCGTCCGCCTCTTGACCCGGCCACGCTTGGTTTACTTCGCTTTTCTTTCTGCCTCAGTTACGAAATTTACAGCCAATTGTCTGTTTTCCTGCTCCATTGAACCTGGAGAGGCTCGACTCGTACATCCTGGCACTGCCAATCAAGCGCACTTACAATTTTGCGCAAAAAGATTCACATTCAATACATCAATATGGCTGCTCTGCCGGATCCCACAGCAGATCTGGACTGGTCCGGCTACGTTGGCTCAATACAGTCCATTTTCAGCCAAAATGCGCAGAAACACCCCGACAGGATATGCGTCGTCGAGACAAAGTCATCAGAGTCACCTGAGCGCATCTTCACATATCGTCAGATCCACGAGGCCTCTAATATCCTTGCTCATCACCTTCACGACGCAGGCGTTCAACACGGTGATGTCGTTATGATTTGGGCACACAGGTCTGTCGACCTTGTTGTCGCCATTATGGGAACTTTGGTATGATGCCTGAAGAGACTCCTGCATCTCATGCTTCCGGACGTCACAGTTTTGAGCCCCATTGCTTACAAGCTCCTGCCTAGGCCGCCGGTGCAACTATGACAGTACTCGACCCAAATTATCCGCCTGCCAGACAACAAGTCTTTTTGTCAGTTAGTCGACCTGATGCTCTGGTCCACATTGCCCGTGCCACAGATGAAGCAGGCACTCTGGCGCCAGTGGTAAGGCGGTATATCGACGAGGAACTCAAACTCAAGACCGAAATTCCATCACTGAGGATCGGGGACGACGGTCTGCTTCTGGGCGGGCAAGTCAATGGGCGGGATATCTTTGAGTCGTCCAGGCCTAAATCTGCACTGCCGCCCGATGTCCTCGTTGGACCTGACAGTAACCCAACCCTCAGCTTTACGAGTGGCAGTACCGGCTTGCCGAAAGCTGTCTTGGGCCGTCATTTCAGCTTGGCCAAGTACTTTCCCTGGATGGCTGAGACATTCAACCTTAGCGAGAACAGCAAGTTCACCATGCTGTCCGGGATTGCGCACGATCCCATCCAGAGAGACATTTTCACCCCGCTGTTTCTCGGCGCTCAACTTCTCATACCATCCAAGGAAGACATCCAACACGAAAAATTGGCTGAATGGTTCGCCAAAACAAGCCCTACGGTCTGTCATCTGACTCCCGCGATGGGTCAGATTCTCGTTGGCGGAGCATCAGCGGAGTTCCCTTCATTAGACAGGGCCTTCTTCGTAGGTGACGTTCTTACCACAAGAGACGTCAAGGCCCTGCGGCGTTTGGCCGTGAACGCTCATATTGTCAACATGTATGGTACGACAGAGACACAGAGAGCGGTCAGTTATTATGAAATCCCGAGCCGAGCCGAGGAGCCCAATTTTCTGGAAAAGTTAAATGACACAGTTCCCGCAGGCAAAGGCATGCAGAACGTACAGCTCCTTGTTGTCGATAGACAGGACCCTACAAAGCTGTGTGGTATTGATATAGTGGGCGAGATTTATGTCCGTGCCGCTGGTCTCGCTGAAGGTTATCGAAATGAGCCGGAGCTGAACAAAGAAAAGTTCGTGACTTCGTGGTTCGTCGACAAAGAGCACTGGACGCAGCTGGATCAAGCTGCAAATGAGCCGTGGAGGCAGTACTACCAGGGTCCAAGAGACAGACTGTATCGAACGGGAGATTTGGGAAGATATACTGAGTCTGGTGACGTGGAATGTACGGGCCGAGCTGATGACCAGGTCAAAATTCGAGGTTTCAGAATCGAGCTCAACGATATTGACAGCAATTTGAGTCAGAATGTTCTTATCCGAGACTGCAAGACGCTAGTACGAAGGGATAAGAATGAGGAACCGACCTTGGTCAGCTATGTTGTTCCCGAATTCCAGGAGTGGCCAAAGTTCCTAAGTGCACAGGGGTTGGAAGACGTTGAAGAAGAGCCTACTGATATTGGTCCCACCAAGGTGTTCTTTACTCGCTTCAGACGTATGCAGACCGAGCTTCGCGACCATCTCAAGGGCCGCCTGCCTGCCTACGCAGTGCCGATGACCTTTATTGTCTTAGCCAAGCTGCCACTGAACCCCAATGGCAAGGTCGACAAGCCCAACCTACCTTTCCCCGATATCGTTGAGCAGACCCAGGATGCTTCCGAAGAGGACCTGAAGCGATGGGAGTCCTTTACTGAGATGGAGCAAACTGTTGCCACAATCTGGGCGGAGCTCGTCCCCGGTCTCAACGCGAAGACGATCAACCCACAGAATGACTTCTTCGATCTGGGAGGCCACTCCCTGTTGGCACAGCAGATGTTACTTGTCATGCGAAAGGCTACTGGTGCAAATGTGTCCATCAATCTCCTCTATGAGCACCCTACTCTGACAGGATTTAGCGCTCAGGTAGAAAAACAGCTCAGCTCGACGGGCAACGGTGCCAATTCGGATGCGGAGCAGGAGCCTGCATATGCGCGGTCTCTAGACGAACTTGTCAAGCAGCTGCCAGCCAAGTACCAGTCAGCAGAACCAACAACCATTCGTGCCAACCAAACACCCACAGTTTTCTTGACCGGCGCAACCGGATTCCTGGGCGCATACCTGATCAAGGATGTTCTGGAGCGCACGAGCCGCTCTATCCGGCTGATTGCGCACGTTCGCGGCGCCAAGGACCCTAATGCCGCTTTGGAACGGCTTCGACGCTCACTCGAAGGCTACGCTGTCTGGCGTCCCGAATGGGAGGGTCGTCTGAGCTGTGTGGTGGGCGACTTGATGCAACCACAGCTGGGTATTGACGACGCAGCTTGGAGGACGCTGGCAGAGACTGTGGACGTGGTGATTCACAATGGCGCTACAGTCCACTGGGTCAAGCGGTACCAAGACATGATGGCTGCCAACGTCAATTCCACACTCGAAGCCATGAGACTTTGCAACGAGGGCAGACCAAAGACATTCACTTTTGTCAGTTCCACTAGTGTTCTTGACACAGACCACTACGTCAAGTTGTCAGAGCAGCAAGTAAGCACTGGACAGTCTGCCCTGCTGGAAGACGACGACACGATGGGGAGCCGAACGGGCCTAGGGACTGGCTACGGTCAAACCAAGTGGGTGTCGGAGCAACTCGTTCGCGAGGCTGGTCGCCGTGGCCTGCGTGGCACCGTTGTCCGACCAGGCTACATCCTGGGCCACTCGGAGACGGGCGTCTGCAACACGGACGACTTCCTGATGCGCATGGTCGCAGGCTGCCTCCAGCTCGGCGTGCGACCTCGCATCGTCAACACTGTCAACTCGGTCCCCGTCAATCATGTCGCTCGCGTAGTCGTTGCCTCAGCGCTCAACCCCCTGCCCAACGGGGTGCACGTCAGCCAAGTCACGGGCCATCCCAGATTACGCATGAGCGAATACCTCTCTCTCCTCGAATACTACGGCTACAAGATTCCCGAAGTCGCATATGACGAGTGGAAGGTGGAGCTCGAGCACTACGTCTCGGCCGGTGGTGCGGAGAAGGATCTCGAGCAGCATGCCCTGATGCCCCTGTTCCATTTCTGCGTCAACGACCTGCCCGCCAACACGCGCGCTCCCGAACTGGACGACCGCAACACGGTCAGGATCCTCAAGGACGATGCCGAGAACTGGACGGGCATTGACGAGAGTGCAGGATATGGCGTTGGCCGCGAAGAGGTCGGCCGATACCTGCGGTACCTTGCTGAGATTGGCTTCGTCGGCTGGCCTAATGGCAAGGGTCGTGCGCTGCCGGAGTTGCCTTTGACGAGGGAGCAGCTCGCGGCTGCTGGGGCGGTGGGCGGACGCGGTGGCACCAAGTGAGGGATGGAGGTGGTTATGTAAAGGGGGGAGGTATATCATGTGCTCGTATATTTATTTGGATATGGCGAAGCGAAAAGCGCTGACGAATGTTTGGACGTGAAAATTTGATTTGGGCATTCATGTGGGACGTCTAAAAGTATGAATACAATAGGTGATGCTATCTAGGCCGCTGTGCGAATATACGTCATCCTGGTTAAACAAGAACCATGTGAATCATGGTGACGGATGATTCGACTTGTTCCGACAAAGCCAGCGAGCAGACCACCACGCGCAAGCAGCATGGACGGACGCCCTTGATCATGGACTTGGATATCAACCCTCGGAAGTAGCGACCATCGCCCACCTCAAAGCACCCAGCTCGCTCACTAAACAGTCCAACGTTTCTACAGTAAAGTAAATCCATGAACCATTGGACCTGGTAGGGTGTCCGCACAGGGGATTGTTTTACGACGTAGCCATGACAGCTGGAGCCACGATATCGCATTCAAGTACCTAGGTTAAGCGAGGCAACAGCTAGGTCACAAATTAGTTAGCTTGCTGGTCAATCGAACAACCTGAGACAGCTGAGACAGAGGGTACCTAACTTGGCTTACATCTATATTTGCACATAAAAGTACCTACGTACCTATCTACTTGTTGCTAATTCTAGATCGGCATCCATAGCCGATTGCAGGACCTCCTTTCCGTAATTGATGTATCCTAGCCTAGCAGTACTCTGGAGGAAAGCAGGGACCGTGGCCTGGCTGTTGCCTTTGCGTACTCATACCAATGGGATTGGCGACCAGCAAGGACATGTAATTGCACGATCCTCTGGCAATGTCTCAAGGTACAAGTGCTTCTGCCCTAATGCTTCTATTAACACGCTATGCGGGCATTCATTTTACACACGTCTACCTGCGTGTTTCCTGGCGCAACGGATATGCTTGCGCTCAATGACGGCCCGCTTCGGTTGATTCAAGGAAAAAAAAGAAAGGCAAGACAGCAAGAATCCTAACTATTGCTCTCCTGCTGTCCAAAGTCCATCAACTCCAAGCTGAGCCCTTCCACCAGTATGGCAAATCTACCGAGACCAAATGCTATCCACATTAAGCAAAGGTACTCGAACATCTGCTCTTCGCTGACGGTCGCTCGTTTCGTCCATGGGTTAACAGTAACTTCTCATGGCATCTTCATACCCAGTCCCCCCCCGTAGATCACGTCCAAATTTAGTATGAATATCCAATACCTGCTGTATGTGCCGTATGGAAAGGGATTCACCCTTATTCAATGCCAAATCTTGAGCAGAGCCAATCACGTTCTTGATCTCTCTTCCATTGAGTTCGTGCTTGGCAAGCGTGGAAAGATGCTCATCGGAGAATGGCTCCACCGACAGCTTGCCGTGCGCCTCGACTCGATCAATAAACATTTTAAAGATGGATTTTTTGGCTTTGGAATCTAAACCATCATATCTAAGAGCGATGTGAATACGGGATTGAAAAGCCTCATCAAATGTCTGTGATTTTGTTAGATGATGCCACAGATAAGTCCTCGCCACATCTCTCGTATGTCGAAACATCCATAGTGTCAGACTCACCTCAACACGGTTGGTAGTAAGGAACAAAATCCCTTGAAAGTACTCTAGTTGGCGCAAGAAGATGCTGACAAGTGCATTGCGATGTATATCTTGCATGTTTCGCTTTTCTAGGAAGACATCGGCTTCATCAAGCAGCAGTATCGCGCCCCAAGAATGACAAATATCCAGGATTTTCTGCAATTCTGTCTCGAGGAAGCGAGGATTTGTGCCAAGCTCACCAGCAGATGCCATATACAATGGACATTGCAGCAGTTCGCTGATGCCTTCGGCAGTTAGAGTCTTACCTGTTCCGGGTGGCCCGTGGAGAACAGCTGGAATACCTTGATTAGCATAAAGGACGCATCATGCAGCAACAGACTGACTTCCATCAACTTACTGACAAGACCCTTTCCTTTCCCTTGTATGACGTCATCGATTGTTTGTGCTAAATTATTTTTGCGTGACTTGACTAGCGCTTGGATAAGAACCTTGGTCTCAAGGGGCAGGACCAGAGAGTCCCAAGCATCTTCGTTCCATCGAATCTCACAAATCCTAGAGACAGAGAACTCCAGCCATTGTTTTTCAGAGAAAGAAAAGCCCAAAACAACTGGCGAAGCGAGGAGGTAATCATCGTCTGTAAACTCCAGAGTTAGGTCGGCTATCGAATCTTCCTTTGGGGTGTCGGCGAGTTCCCCCACCCTCGATGAGTCAGAGCTAATCACTCCTCGAGTGGCATCACCAGCTGCAGTCGGGACTACTTGTGGTAGTGACGACTTGCTTCTGGCCGCTAAGTCAGCTTGCAGCGCGTTTGTGACCAGGAGACTGCGACTAGGGCCTTTCGCTATTCTGCTAATGACCTTCAGCCCCTCGCCCATATGAGCCTCATCGGATGAAAAGTAACCGTCAATGTCAGCCCCAACATCGGACAAAGCTGATTCGGAAAGGGCATCGAAGTCTCTTGGTAGTACTGGAGACACGAAATAGTTGGGATTTATTCGCCTGAAGATGGCGGGATCCACCATAATGCGGCTTGGTTGAATGTGAAATTTTGTGACTGCCCCTTTCTTACGTTTCATGTATGCAAGACCTGAATATGCTTTGAAATGTGCCCCATTCAGGGTAACGAATTTCTTGCCACGTTCGACTAGCATCTGGCGCACCGAAGACTCATCCTTGTGAAACGACAGTGGGTAAAATGGTAGGCTGCTAATTTTTCGAGTGCCGTGGAACTCTGGAATATTTTCGGTCACAGTTCCATGACCAAAACGTTTCCCATCAAATTCGAGATATTTGCCGTCAACGACGTAAGAAGTACCTTGGAACAAGGTGCTGACCCGTACAGCCATGTCAACCTTGAAAACACGGGGATCTTCTGTGTGCCCATAAGTCGTAGAGTATACAAGGGTGTTGGGCTTCCATAAGGCCCAAAGATACTCGAAGGTGATAATTCCGCTGTCCAGCATTGGAAAAAGGCTGTCTTTCATATTCGCATAATCTTTGTCAAGGTATTTAATCAAGACCTTGAGTTGCTTTCGCTTGTTGTCAAGTCGATGCTGGTTCTTGCGCCGCTCTCGCCTGTACTTACCAGCCGGCTCAACCTCTTTCAACTTCTGTAAATGCAGCCGGAAGTCTTCAAGATATCTAAGTGCAGTATTGTCAGATGCCATTAGTGGAATAGAGCTTCTTCAATGGAGAAATTGCAAATGTCGGCGTTGGGGGAGAAAGACAACGAAGGTAGAACTAGGCCTTTCGCTTACAGAAAAAGTAGATTCGGATCTAGTTTTGGTGTTTCGTCGAGAAGATTTACTCCACGAACAATG
The DNA here is from genome assembly GCA_000729835.1 of Atkinsonella hypoxylon. Lineage (NCBI taxonomy): Eukaryota > Fungi > Ascomycota > Sordariomycetes > Hypocreales > Clavicipitaceae > Atkinsonella > Atkinsonella hypoxylon. The sequence goes on along the minus strand of JFHB01000006.1, from coordinate 221,617 downwards.
CCAATGACATCTTGGAGGCATTCACGTAGAAGCTTACTTTTGATATCGACAAACGTCGCCCGATACTTGCCCTCACTATCGAAAGTCCTCCTGACATGGAATGAATACCCATTATACTTGGAGTGCTTGTCGATTTTCGCAGTATCTTGGAGCTTGAAGGCGTAGACTTTGCTGTCCCAAACTGCATCAACGCGTTTGAAATCTAGCTTTCTGTCTTTTTGTGAGTGGCGGTGGGGCTTATTGTTTTCATCTCTCATAAGTAGATCTTGGAAGTTTGCAACGGGCCCAGGACTAATTGGCCTAGTCGAAGATTCTCTGAAGCTCGGGATGAATGGGCGATCCGATGATACGGCTGGCTTCAAATTGTTGTAAAATGTAGGGTTGATGCCGGATGGCTCTTTCTGTGCCAAGTCAGTGCCATAAGGGTTACCGAAAGGCATAAATATCGGCTGGGGCTGGACTTGGGGCGGTCTGTTTGTTACTGCTCCTTGAAGGTTGCCGAAATAGTCCATTTGCTGCTGCAACTGGGTACAGCGCAATTCCAGCTGCGCGAGGGAATTTCTTATATCTCGCTGGGTTATCATGTCAGAACAATTGGCGGAACCCATCTGCAAATTTGTGTCCTTGTGCAGGGGAAGCCTGCTTTCCGTCCTGTGCGTCGTCTTGATGGAATCGCGGGTTCTGCGACTTCGATGACGAGAGATAGGACGGGATTTCCCCGTCCTCTTTGATCTGTGTTTCTTGTGAAACTGTTCTCCATCTGATGAAGATGAAAGAGAGTTCTCCGAGTCGTTGGAAGAACTGAAATCGCTTTCCGTTGTCGAATAATCGTCTGTGTCAGAGGATGAGGTTTCTTCTAGACTCGTCATGCGATAGGACGTGCCGACTTTCTGAGTTCTCCCCCTGCGTCCAGTATGTTTATTTCTGCCATTGATCTTGGTCCTGCTTGGGTTGACTGCGTCGTGCTTAGGCTTGCCAGATTTTGACTTTGCTGCGGGCTCGGATGCATTCTGTTTAAATTGTATTTTTATGCCAGAATCGTTGTTGTTCTTGGCCAGAGACTCGGGGTCCTTATCTTCAGCCTTGAATTGTCGGTCGCTCGCAGTCCCGTGATCTTGAGATGGTTCCATGGCTGCCTTGGCAAGAACCTCAAGCAGAAATGCAATAGAGGATAGCAGGAAAGCTGGACCGTCACGGAGGAGTTACAAGGAAGGCGATTATCTAGACAAGAGAGTTTAGACAAGACCCAACGGTGTAAATGAACCGCGTATAGGAAGTCGTACGCTGAGGTTGGCTGTGCGAGCTCATAAAATCAAGGTGAAGAAAAGATAATCAATTAAATGAACACAAGGCTATTTCTGTGCTGAAGAAGCGATATGGATGCGAACACAGGCCGTCTTTTCAGATGAACGTCGAGATCCGCCGTTTCAAAACAGTAAACTTGAGCAGCCTGGGCTTGTAAACGTCCAGAAGCAGGCACGTTTGAGGGGTCTGGTAGTTCAAATGCCAACAGGCCACTTTGAGCCGCGTTGATAAAGATAGTTGGAAAACAGGTTACAGATCAAAGAAAGGACGAGGAGAAGGCCAGCACCAAGAGACGGGCTGCGGCAAGGTGTGCTGAAGAGCGAAAAGCAAATGATGGACGCTTAATATGTTAAGTGGAAGGACTAGGCAGATGTCACAGAAGCGGAAGCAGGCAGCGAGCATGCATAGAAAGCATGGAAAGCATGGAAAGCATGGAAAGGGAAGGCCGTTGAAAACGAGGGCAAAATCCCAGAAAAGGAAAAGGAAGAACAGGAATCGTTTGTTGGTGGGAGAAACAGGTCAGGCAGCGGTTGCGATTGGATTCAAGCAAGGTGACTGGTTCTTTTCTCTTCACCTCCACGCAGCCATCAAAAGCCAAGGCAAGCGAGAAGAGGGCGTCAACGAAGGTGAGCGGACAAGACAAGTCGCGACAACGTCGAGGAAGGAGTCTGGAGTCTGGTTGGAATGGAACAGGAAGTCGCCTGCACCAGACCCGCTACTTCCAGTCTTTTTGTTGGTCAACTAGTTAGTTAACCCATGCAATCGAATCATTCGGACGCAAGATTTGCACGCACGGCATTGCTGAAATGACATTGAAAGTAGGTCAGCTGGCTCATCAACCTCTTCAACCCAGCGCCAGGCAACACTGGCTTGAACTGGCCACCTTGGGCTGGTCATCTTGGGCTGTCAAGCTGGCCAGGGGTTTGCACGTCATGGAGAGAAGTGGTCCAGTCCAGTCCAGTCAGTCTTCCGTAGGTCCCATCTTCATCCTCACTCAGGCAAGGTGCAGAATCAATTGCACGCACAATGCACAGACAGTCGGGGAAGTCAGCAGCAAATGACCGGCGGTAAGAGGAGCTGCAGCAGCCTGGTGGGGTCGCGCAGCAGTAGGCCGCAGCCCCAGCCGCAGCCGCAGCCGCAGCCCCAGCCCCAGCCGCAGACCATGATTGACCATGGCGGAGCTCTGCGTTGGCGTTTCTCGCCATTGGCTGCATTTTGCATTTTGCTCCATGGGCGGACGGGTGGCATGCGACTTTGAGTCACAAAGTCGCATCTGTGGCCTTGCAAAGCCATGGACGACTCGACTCGTCTGCTCTGCTCTTGAATGGCCTCACGGCCAGCACAACAAAATCAAAAATTATCTTTTCTTCGACACGAGGAAACGAATGCTACTTCAACTTCTCCACTGAAGCGCCACATGCGACCAACACGCGGCGAATCCCAAGATCAACTGGGTGGCCAGCCAACCACCAGGTCGCCTGGCGGTGAGTCATGGACTCAGACTCAAGGCCAGCTCAGCGTGAACTATTAATTACCTGCAGCATAACTAACACCTAGGTCGTTGCTACCTAGCTGCCTAGCTGCCTACCTAAGTTGCCTAGGAGGTAGCTACCTAAGTTAGTAGGTAGGTAGCACGTTCACGTTGACGCTCACGCGCTTTGACGGGCGGGTGGATGGCTAAAATAAAATGCACTTCGTGCCAAATGCCCTCATCGCGCGAAAATGTATGCCTGGCCCGGCCCCCATGAAGGATGAGGGGCTGCCTCTACTCCGTAGGATTGCATGAATTGAATTCCTGACCGGTCAACGACATGGGCAAACCAACGGGGATGGGTGCTTTGCTGTCTTGGTACATACAGTAGTTACATATCCCAGCAGATATGTTAGCCATGTATTCCGCAAGGAGTCTGGTTTCGTCATGATTGCCCGCTGACACGTGTCTGAATTTTACCTGTCTTCGATAACCAGCCACCTACAGCGCTCGAAGCTAGCTGTTCACAATTTCTATCATGAACTAACTAGTTAGTGCATCTCATACGACGGAACAGAAAGGCGGTGGAGTTCGTTACGCCAACGAGCGACTACTGAATTTACAGCCTGGTAAGAGCCTGGTAACGATCCGCCTGATCGGGTAATACTGCTAGCAGCACAATATATAAGCTTTGCAAAACGCTGCTGCATCTAATAATCACCGTGTTATATTAGCAAAGATTTGCAACCGCATTACATCGATTTGTCCGCATCATAAAGGCCACACCGCAAACCCCCACATCGCCAATTCACACATCAGCTGTCAAGTTTAATAATAGCCCATAGCCCACCTTTAAGATAAATGCGCAAAGAATTATTCCGTAGATGGTTATATTGTCTCTTCTAACTAGCTTAAGATGTAAGCCGCCCACATGTTTGCACTTATCCTGGCGCGACATATGTGCATTTAGCATATCTAACAGTACAGGCACTTTCTAGCAAGGTTGTGTGCCATATATAAAAATGGCAATACTAGGAGAAGGTCAAGATACATAAGGCAAGCCATCTCGCTAATAAGGCGGCTAGGAATAAACTTAATTATTTAGATCTAAGCCTCACAAGCATTAGCTATACTGCAACGTACGGAATAGAACAAACTAGTTAAGACGCTACTGGAAATCATAGATTAAGCAACACACCATCTCTCCACAGTGCTCGGGAGTCACATGCCCGTGTGTCCTACGGATTCGTGGTTTATCCCGCAACACTTTTACAACAGCTGTAAGAGGTACGAGGATCCATTTGTCCGTTCTGTCCGTGAAGTTGCAGATAAAAGGAGCTAGAAATATAGACGTTTGTAAAGGATTTTCGCTACTTATCAATAGCATTGGGTTAGCTTTTGAACCGGGATACTTACTGAGGAGGCGGGCTTACTTCTCCCGGTTAACGTAGAAGATCGGTCGAGCTTGGTATTGAAATTATTGGAATGCAAGCAGTCGAGGTCATCTTAATGGGGGGCTGTGCTGTACTGTAACTACTGCCAGCCTATCGAAGAATCTTTACGACGAAGCCAAATCCTGGCCAATAAAAACCCACTAATTTGGAGTAAGCGCTAACTACGGAATACCTACCTACCTCTCCTAATGCATCCAACCCTCAGCCTCAACTTCGGATCAGACGTTGAGAGATAAAATGTACTCGTCCGCAGCGACTGTGCCAGCCAGCCAGCCAACAGAGCAAGCTTAGGTAACTATGTGGTTGCAGGTTCAGGAATGTCGCCAATAAAGTCAGTGGCGTTCCATTTATGCAAAACCCATCTAGCATACATCATTCAATGTATTCCGTACGGAATAACAGCTGGCAATTGAACGAAGGCCGCCTCACTGAATTCCCCACGCAAATACGCCACCACTAAACCCACTAGACCCACTAGACCAGACAGACGAGAAGCGTTCCCAGGCCCCAGTGGGGCTTCTGTTTCATACTTGCCCATCTGTGTGTGTCTCGAGACGGCAGGCAGCTCCTCCCCGATGATCGCCCGACTTCCTTTTGCCTCGCTCCCTCTTTTCTTTCCTGCAGGACTTCACTTCGTTACGCGGTGACACACACACATATTTCACTACCTAGTCATGGTGTTAAATCCCATCCAGATCCTCGCTGTATCCCTGAACCACCAACCGTGGTTCGACGAAATGTATGCCCCGCTTCTCACAGCAATTCGAGCAAGTGCCACGTTCAACCGCGCCGAACAGTCCCATGAAGCCATCGAAATGCTTTCATCCAACCCGAAGCCATCAGCCGTTCTTATAACAGATGAAGCTCTGACCCTGCACGAAAATAAACACGTCTGGGAGGCCGTGCTTGAGTATGTCCGCCAAGGAGGTACTGCCGTTCTGATGGGCACCTTTCCTGCTTTTGTGCAGCCAAACAAAATGAAACCGTTCTTCGCTCGTGCCTCTCTGTCCTGGGAGTCAGGTTCATATCATAGGACGACTTTATCGTTAGCTGAAGCCGCCGTGGGCGTGGCCAGAGCTAGAGTCCTGCCCCGCAGTTACAGCCAAAAGGCCTTGTTTGTGAAGAACGTTTCATCCGAAGACATGTGGTACAGAACGGATGACAATTCAGTTGTTGAATCCTACATCTTCCCACCCGATAGCGCCAAAGTAGCTGGTGAGACAGCCGTGGCATTCACCCGTGTTGGTAGCGGAAAGTTGGGCTATGTTGGTGACGTGAATGCTTTACTCGTGAAGCCTGTTTGATATGCCGCGAATTCAAAGCTGCCTAACCTCTTCTCAGCTTAATTATGCTCTGGTCTGCTCTCGCCTTTAATAATACACCTTTGCTACTGATCCAGGGAAACAGCATGCTCACTGATTCATTTCTATCTCGAATAACACTATATAAGCGACAAATATATACTTTAGGAGGTAGTGGCAATTGTGCCTGATTAATCCTTTTATGGGTTATAGGTTCCCTCTTCGCGTGCTCTGGTCCAAATGAGATGTCAAACCTCTTCAAGAAGCATTCTATATAACTAGTCACTATTCTCACTACCACCACTTGCCGTGGAGGGTCAGTTGGCACATTCCGCAGGGTTATTGTAGCATATATTAACTTATTTGCTTCTAACACCTCATTCTAAGCACCGAGCGAGCAGACAAAGTGCGGCGGAAAAAGATGCTGGGCTAAAGTAGGCCGCCTATGCCCCGTCTTACTCAAATATTCTTGGCACTAGGCGCGCAATTAGAGGCTAGAACGGCCGCTAAAGCCAGTCACACGCATCTTGAGGATAGAATTCTCCTTCTTCATCCTCTTCCTCTCCAGAGCGCAGTAGGTTGAGGCATTTAAAGTATTGCTTCTTTAGCTTAAGGAATCGGAAGAAATTAGTCAGTAATATTTAGCAATAAAATACGCGCCCGCTGTCAGTTCGGATAACAAGAGTGCAGTCATCTTCGGTCTCATGTGTCTCCTAAAAGGCGAACATCGTAACTATTTGGGAGCGTTATCCATAAATCGCGGTGGGTTTGGAAGGGAGACGCACTTGGGCTGCCGCTCGGGTTAAAAAAAAAAAAAAAAAAAAGCAAATATGCGCGCACCGACAGAACCCTGCAGGGCCAAAAATTCTCCTGGACGAAAACGTTCGGTTCCATATGCTCGCCAGGCAGTCAACTTTCTAAGCAACCCATGCCAGAATAACGGGCCCAGCCTACAAGAGTATGAGGTAACTGTTTATATCACAGTCGGTGGAAAACAAAGCTGGTATTTTCTACGTCACCTCGGGCCTGCTAACCACCTGCTAACCAGGGTGTTACTAGCGGGCCCAAACCGGTTAGCGGTCTATGTCATCCCCAGATCGTTGTGAGCTGCTTCTCGACTACCTTCCTGGGTTAGACTTTGAGTATTACTCAATGCACCGCCTTAATTGGCTCTGGTTAGACGATGCGGAGAAAAGCTTGGATCGTACTTGAGTCATTGCTTCGGAGCGGCTATTTACGATCCCAGCTTCTTCTACGAATTGAACGTTTGATTCTCGTTCTCAACTGCAAAGCAAGCTCCGGCATCCTGAAATACGGAAGATTAACTTTGGTCTAAATCTTCCAGTCGTAGCACGCAAATAGACTCTCTGACACTGACGATTCGCGAGAGGCGCATCGGCCTTTAGTCGCACAATATGCCCAACGGCAGAACTAGACGGTCCTCAATTGGCCATAATGGACGACATGCCACCGGTGTTGGACGTCGTGCTCACGATTGGTTTCTAGAAGAAGAAAGGGCATGTGAGTTGCTACTATCATGGTAATAGAAGACGCATAACATCTCTCCGACTGACCCTGCAATCAATCACAGTGCTTCCCCCATCCAACCATGACCGTATTTCATCAGCTATTCCGGCATTAGAAGTTACCAAAATTTGCCTTCGTCTGCGCCATCTCATCCAAGAATGCGTACCTTGCGAAATGGAAGAGAGCCGGATCACTACTCCGCATAGTCGCATTATTACTGAAAAGGTCATTCAGGCCGCGAAGGAGGCCGGCGGTCGCTCATATCGAGGATGCGTGGTATGGTGGATATTCCATTTATTGTTCGCGACTTCATTGCTGTAGCTGATCAAAACAACTGTTAGGTTTACTGTCTCTTAGTCAATCGGAGATGGTTCAAGCATGAAGCAATCACGGAGCTTTGGGACTCGGGCCTGCACAAGCTGCGAGCCGAGGCCTGTGGTATCATTGCGAAAGCGTTGTAAGCACACACATCAAATGTCACTGACGATCTCACCTGATAACCAAGTTTTAGGATTGAAACAGAAGAAGACATCAATTATCTATTATATGAAGTCCTACTCCGTCGATATTCCTATGTTGCAAATAACGCCCCTACTCCACCCGTCAACGTTATTGAAAAGGCTGTCGATCTTCACTCTGTTCGAGTGATAGGATCATCTGGTTATCAAAAGTGCATCAGTTACTTATGGCGCGGCTGGCTCGTTCAAGATGAAAACGATGTCTCTGTCTTTGTCGACTATAAGAACAAAGATAGCGTGAACTTCTTCACTCATGTGGATCCCGATCGTATGCGAGCTCCACGAAATCAAAATGCTGCACAACTGCTCTTCTCTCTCATATATCTCATTTTATACACTTTTGCGATCAATTCTGTGAACCCTTCGGGCGAGTTAGACGGGGCAGAGATCGGTCTTTATCTGTTTACTCTTGGATATATCTGTGACGAGGTAACCAAGGTTTACAAGGCAGGCTATCGCATTCTTGGATTCTGGAATGCGTTCAATACAGTGTTGTATTCCTTTCTCACCGTTTCACTGGTATTTCGGATTATCGGCTTGACGGCCTCTAATGGGTCCGAATTCCGAGAACATTACAGCAAACTTAGTTACAATATGCTGGCATTCGTCGCACCTATGTTCTGGTGTCGACTCATGTTGTATCTCGACAGCTTCCGATTCTTTGGAGCCATGCTTGTCGTATTAAAGGTGATGATGAAAGAGTCTGTTATATTCTTCGCTCTTCTCCTCGTCGTGATCGTGGGGTTTCTTCAGGCTTTTATTGGGTTAGACTTGGCAGAAGACAATGTGGCAAACGATGTTGTAGCCATTATCGAATCAATGACGAAGGCCGTCATGCAAAGCCCTGAATTCGATGGTTTTGAAGCTTTTGGACCACCCTGGGGGATAATACTATACTACTGTTTCACGTTTGTTGTTATGGTACTGTTTCACCTTTTAATCCTTGAATAATGCATGGGCACAACGCTAACTTGAATCGCCAGATCATTCTGCTCAACATTCTTATTGCGCTTTATAATTCTGCATATGAAGACATCTACGAGAACGCCGATGATGAATATCTCGCCTTATTCGCCCAAAAGACGACGCAGTTCATTCGAGCTCCGGACGAGAACGTTTACATTGCACCATTCAACCTGGTGGAAATCATCATTTCCGCCCTGTTCGAATGGTGGATGCCAAAGCACACTTATAAAGTCGTCAATGATTATGTGATGGGTTTCATTTATTCGCCTTTATTGTTTGTTTCGGCATATTTTGAGACACGCGCAGCTCACCGAATTCGACATAACAGGTCGAGGGGAGACGAGGACGATGACGTCGTCGAAGAGTGGGAGCAGATGGCACATGAAATTGATATGGAGGCTGAGGGTTGGACTAAGACGTGCGACGCCGTGAAGCCAAATATGGATGATGACCCAGCTGTCCTAGAAACTCGGAAACTGCGATCGGAAATTGAAGAGCTCAAAGCCATGATGTTGGACTTCAGCAAAGCTGGCGGATCGAAGACGAACACAAAAAAGGACCCTACGGCAGGGACTTCCTCAATATTGGCGGATACAGATTGACGATTGAGCTTGTGCTGGAAACTTTCTGAAATACTCGCGACCTCTAGTGTATGTTATTTCATATATATGCTGGAATGTGTACGGTTCTTGGGAGTGTATGCGATTGATGAAACAAAATATTAATTGACGCTTTTAATTGACCGCGCCTAACTAAGTTTAGTGAATATTGAAGGAAAAGTGAGAGATAGGAGAGAGTGATCCATCGCGCCGATAGTCCAGAATCGTATTATTGATCTAGTCTTCGACTGGGGGAAAGTACTTTCTAAGTCCTTGTCAACAAAGGCCGTAAAACAATATATTTCTTTTGAGCACCTACGGAAGGACCATATTATAGGCATTGACATCTTTCTGCTCAAACGTGACGAAAATTACCCTTTCTAGAGTATTTCCATCGGTCTGCAGAAAATTTCTCACGGTATCGCAGGCAACTTCTGCCGCGTCTTCGCTGGGATAACCGTAAATGCCAGTACTGATGCCGCTGAAAGCAATGGTTTTCACACCCTTTTGTGAGGCTAATTTCAGGCTCTTCTCATAACAGCTTCTGAGCGCCTGTTCACTCTTACGAGGCTCATGGCTACTGTATACGGGTCCCACAGTATGGATGACGTGCTTGGCCGGCAACTGATATCCTCCAGTGATGACTGCATCTCCAGTAGAGCAACCGCCGAATCCACGACATTCAGACTTGAGCCCAGGTCCTGCAGCACGATGGATAGCCCCATCAACTCCCCCGCCGCCAAGTAAGGAAGTGTTCGCTGCATTCACGATAGCATCGACCTGCAACTTGGTGATGTCACCTCGGATGAGGCTAACACGAGAGTTGATGGAGGCCGATGGAGGGAAAATTTTCGTGGAAGAGGCAGACGTCTTCGCTAGAACAGACCTTTGATAAAGCTGAGAAATGGTGGGAATTTCAGACAATGCTCTAATCGACGCCATGATACGGATCGCTTTTGTTGTACAAATAGATGAGATGATTCGCAGATGGGCTGCTTAACGGGTAATCTAAGCTCCTCTTGTTCAATCACGCCGGCCGTCTGATAATAAGATGGGTATAGAATGTCAAGAATGAACGAAATGCCCTCCACTAATTGCATAAAGTGTTGGTTCTCAGGAATGGAAAGGTGTTTGAGCACCAGCCTTGTCAGCAGATGGTAAGGTTTGGAGCAAAGCCCAACCGCAACCACGCTTATCGATATACTGTGTGTTTGGGCCCCTCCCTCATCACACATCTCCCACCCCGCCATCCGTTTGCACTGAGTCACAGTTGTTGCACAGTTAGACACATCACGACCGAATTGGTTTCCGTTCCTCGTCTCATATTAACTGCATTTAAAGTGCACAAAAACAACATAAGAACGAAATTCAGAGGACTTCTTGTGGCAGAATCCGCAACAATGGCCGACGACGCCACGAAAACGATGGCCAAGCTCCAGCTTGACGATGTCACTGGAGAAATGGTATCCAAGTCTGAGCTCAAGAAACGCCAACAGAAGAGGGCCAAGAAGGCAGCCCAGGAGAAATCCCGACAAGAAAAAGCTGCCGCAGGGTCAACAGAAAAAACTGTGGCGCCAGCTCCAAAGTCGGAGGACATCCCTATCGACCCTGAAGCCATGTTCAAGCAAGCATTTCTCGACGAGGTATATCGAGAGCGCCCAGTGAAAAATGTGGTGACTCGATTTCCCCCAGAGCCGAATGGTTATCTCCATATTGGTCATGCTAAGGCTATCGCCGTTAACTTTGGCTTCGCAAAGTACCATGGCGGTGTATGCTACTTACGATTTGACGACACAAATCCAGAGAAAGAGGAAGAAAAGTATTTCACGGCAATTCAGGATGTTATTGAGTGGCTCGGATTCAAACCATACAAGATCACATACTCGAGTGACAATTTTGAAAAGCTCTATCAGCTTGCGGAGAAGCTCATTTCATTGGGCAAAGCCTATGTTTGTGCATGCAACGGTGCGTCTTCTGAGGCAGAAAAAGTCAATCAGTACCTACTAACTTTTTTCGACGTTCAGATACTGAAATCAAGCTTCAGCGTGGTGGTGAAAAAGGAGCTCACCCTCGATACCGTTGCAAGCATGCCGAACAGACGGTCGAAAATAATATTCAAAAATTCCGAGATATGCGCGATGGTAAATACAAGCCAAGAGAGGTTTTTCTGCGCATGAAGCAGGACATTACTGATGGAAATCCTCAGATGTGGGATTTGGCAGCGTACCGGATCAAGACCGATACTCCGCACCACCGTACGGGATGGGATTGGAAAATCTACCCAACTTATGACTTCACCCACTGCCTATGCGACAGCTTTGAAGGAATTACTCACTCGCTGTGCACTACGGAGTTCATCCTCAGTCGTGTGTCGTACGAGTGGCTGAATAAAACCTTGGGGGTTTATGAGCCTATGCAGCGAGAATACGGACGGCTAAACTTGACTGGTACGGTTTTGTCCAAGCGAAAAATTCTCAAGCTTGTGGAAGAAAAGATTGTGAGAGACTGGGATGACCCCAGACTCTACACACTTATTGGCATACGCCGTCGCGGTGTACCGCCGGGTGCGATTCTCGAGTTCGTCAATGAGCTTGGCGTCACCACGAACATCACAACCATCATGACCCATAAATTCGAACAGAGTATACGAAAGTACCTGGAAAAGACTGTGCCTAGGTTGATGATGATTCTTGATCCAGTACCGTTGGTTATCGAGGATGCCGAAGCTGTGGATGTGAATCTGCCGTTTTCACCTAAAGATCCTAACATGGGATCCCATACCGTCCGTTTCACACCTACTGTATACGTCGACAGATCGGATTTCCGTGAAGTTGATAGCAAAGACTACTTCCGCCTGGCCCCTGGCAAAACAGTTGGCTTGCTTTACGCACCTTACCCCGTGAAAGCAACCTCATTTACGAAGGACGAGACCACCGGCAAGGTCACTGAGATCCGAGGTGTGTTCGACAAGGAGACAAAGAAGGCAAAGACTTACATTCAGTGGGTCGGCACCGAGGGTTCAAGGAAGGTAGAGGCTCGCATCCACAATGCTCTCTTCAAGTCGGAGAAGCCAGATGATGTAGAGGGTGGTTTCATGAACGACCTTAACCCTGATAGCGAGATTATATATCCAGGTGCTATCATCGAGTCCGGTTTTGACGAGGTCAAGCGTCGAGCTCCGTGGCCAGAAGCAGCGGGCGAAAGCGAGCTAGGGAAAGGCGGACCAGAAAGCGTTCGCTTCCAGGCCATGCGTGTTGCCTATTTTGTATGCTAATTTCCGCCATGTTGCTCGTACTTACACCTCTGAACGTTTTCGTTAACCAGTTTCTCATACAGGCTATGGACTCTGATAGTACGGACGACAAAATTGTCCTTAACAGGATTGTGAGTTTGAAAGAGGATGCTGGTAAGAAAGCATGAATTAGGCAGGCATAAAGGCATGCCGAGATTGGATGGCGTTCTGCGGCGGGTATGAAGACGTTCAGTTGTCAAATCATGGACAGATCGGGTTCACTTTCAATGAATAGGAACTTGTAGGGTATGAGCAATGATTAAGAAGCTCTATCTCGTGTCAGAATCAAATGCTCATAGTCCTCATGGCTATCATGTACTCCAGCGAACCGAAGCTTGGTCATTGATATACATCAAACACCCTACCTCTGATGCTGAGTATCACAGCTATTAGCAGCATGTACCAGTGAGAGTCTGCATGCCTCCCTTGACAGATTGGTCAATTCCATCATTTGAGAGAAAATTTGGGAAGAATATAGTCGTCCTTTTGCCAAATGATGATATAATAACATTGGACGAGATGATGATAATAGTTGAGTGACGCAGCCACTAGTCTGCAAACGGTTTACTATTTTGTTTTCTTAAGAGTGTAGATTGAACAGCTCTCACATGCATTTTCACAGATGAAGCTGTTGTTTTGCTCAGAAATTCCTGCCAGTGAGGTGGACTTGCGGCGACGACGTGGCGCAAACACTGGAGCGGAATGGAGGAGAAACCGAGCTGAAACCAGATGCTGCTGCTACTCCACTACCACGCTCTTTTTTTCGTGTGGCTGAGTCAAGATGTTAGTGCAATTAGCGGCAGAGACGAATAAAAAGGAAAACAGGCAAACCGGCGCTGCCGAGGTGCAGTCGCTCTTGACGGGAACTTCCCCAGCAACATGATGCAGCCTTTTCAATGCGCTGAAGCAAAGAGTTCTGTCGCTCGCCTAACTGCACCGGAAAAAAAATGAGTTATAGCAGAGTTTGGCAAATCGATGCATAATCTGAACAACTACCTACCTTAGGTAGCCACCGGCTGAATGTCAATTGCTGCAATGGGGTTGTAGTCGTGATGTCGTGTCAGAGTTTGCATGTTGTTAGTAGTTAATTGATGCCTGGAGTAGATGACCAGATTGAATACATATGAGGCATGATGAGCTAGAATTGTGTTGATTGCCTCGTCCAAATTTTAAGTTGCACACGTCGCGATCACCAAATCGGGTGCCCCGAAAAATGGCACTGTATATATGTACTCAATGCGTAATTCTTACTGGATCTGATCTTGATTCATGTTTCAATACTATACTCCGTACGGAATATGCGTTTGCCCATATGATGAGCGGGGGTTCCAGTAAATCTCAGGTCCAGACCATGTGTGCATTGGTCCAGAGCGGAAGCCAAAAGGGGTGTATTTTTGGCCAGAATAGCAGGCAGTGAAGCGTTTAGCAGCATATGCCTAGTATGTACTGGGTATATACAGAATGCACAGTGTATTAGTGCGAATTAAACATTTTTATATATAGTAATATAGCGCACTAATATCTAGTGGTATAGTGCTATAGAAATGCACTCTAGATCTCTTGCTTAGAAATTAATACTGTGTGATCAGTATATACTAAGCATATACTGGGCATATGCTATTCTGCCTAAATCTACACCCGCTCTGGCTCCGCTCTGGACCAATGCACACACATGGTCTGGACCTGAGATTTACTGTATCCCCATGATGAGCGTGGGAGCTTTGCCAAACAAGAAAAAGAGTACGGTGGACGTTTGCACGTTATTTTTACGCGCCCTCATTCATTTTCACCCTCGCATGACAATAGAACAAACACCATCCAAGCCGCTACACTGGCTATCTTGATTATGCCGCTTTGCGTTTGCTTCGGCCCCGCCTGCACACGTCGCAGGGAAAGTACGATTTATTCTCAAGACACAAATCCATTAGACTTGTGCACTTCGTCAGTGAGACACATCAGCATCATCTCGAATGATAGTGGTTACCCACCCAATTAAGTTGACCCGAGTCCGTTCACAGAGTCTAAATCTAAGGAGGCCAACGGGAACGCCACCGAGTGCAGGCAGAAGCCTGTGATCTCAAATCATCTGAAGCTGTTTGGCCGTGCACACGGCCACGACGACGACTCACCGCCTTCGCCATCTTTCCTAATCCGGTTTAGCTTGTACCGATAAAGCACGATAAGCCTTCGCGAAGAGCTATATGGAGGGGCAGGTGCGAATTTTTTTTTTCGCCCATCCGGGATTTAGCGCCGCACCCTCCCCCCCCCCTCCCTCCCAAAGATAGAATGTAAAGGGCAAGAAGAAAAAAAAAAGATTGTGGATGACACATAAATCTTTGTCCACCCTCTTCAGAGGCCCCCCCCCCCCCCGGTGTTTCTTTTCCCTCCACCGCCGTGACCTCCTCAAAATCAGCTTCCTCCATCACATTTTTTTGGTCGTCATCCTTGAAGGCGAACCGTGGACTTGCCCTCTGAAAGAGTCCTAATTCCTTGTCTGTTGACTTGTTTCTTGGATCCTCCTCCTTGGAACAGCCACACCCTACGTTACCGATAGATCTCACAACAAGCCGCGATAGAGCAGAGTCGACCCCTCCATCGTCTCTGTGGGCTTCACGATAAAAAAAAAAAACCACTTTTCGTCTGGATAGATCTCCATAGACATTCAACCGTAACACGGTACTGTCGTGTTCCTCTCATTTTCCTTTAGATTTCGAATTTTTGCATTATAATACCCCGAAACCGAGATCATGCCTTCCGAGAACGCTCAGTCGACCCAGGTCCTTGATGAGCTTTTCAAGAAGCTCACTGTCTCCAAGGAGGCAGCGGATATCAAAGAGTCATCCAACCAGCTGGCCAGTTTCATCAACGGCCGAATTGAGGACCAGGATGTTCCCAGCAAGTAAGTCCTAGTCTGCATTGTGGTTTATTTCACGACTGGTCTTTACTGAAAACCCCGCAATTTTTGTGACTTTTTTTTTTCTCTTTTTCTTTTTTGGCTGCACTGGTCACTATCCCGCCAACAAAGGCGTTTTTCCCCCACCATCGCTAGCCTCATATCCCAGTGCAGTTTAATGCTACCAGCTGGCTGATGGTGAAATTCCTCTTGATGCGACACACCCGTGTATCCAGAAGCCATTATTATTATTGAGATACGCTAGCTATCTAGTACCTCAATAATAATAATGGCTTCTGGATACACGGGTGTCATATCAAGAGGAATTTTACTATCCAGAAGCCATTGGATTACTTGCTTTCCTCACATTAAAACTAACCACTTTCCTCTGTAGGATCATTGATAACTTAAAGAAGAGTCTCGCCAACAAGAAGGATGCTGTGGCCCGTGAGCAGGCTTGCGTTGCCATTCAGGCGATTGCTTCCCACTCCGAGGTTGCCGCCAACGTCGAGCCTTACCTCATTGTCCTTCTACCAAGCGTCCTTGCCGCTGTCGGTGACAAGGTCACTGCTGTCAAGACTGCCGCGACCGCTGCCGTCTCCTCCATTGCTGGCGCCATCAATGGCAATGCCTGCAAGGCTGCCCTTCCCATCATTATGGAGTCCATCCGCACTGCCCAAAAGTGGCCCGAGAAGATGGCTGCTTTGGATTTCATTGACGTCTTGATCAAGACTGCTCCCGCTCAGCTCGCTTTCCGTGTTCCCGACTTGATTCCCGTCGTCTCAGAAGCTATGTGGGATACCAAGAAGGAAGTTAAGGAGCGTGCCTACAAGACCATGGAGCAGATTTGCCAGCTTATTGTCAACAAAGATATTGAGCGCTTCATTCCCGAGCTCATCAAGTGTATTGCCAAGCCTGAGAATGTCCCTGAGACTGTTCACTTGCTCGGTGCCACCACTTTCGTCACTGAAGTTCAGGAGCCTACTCTGGCTCTGATGGTTCCGCTCCTGGACCGTGGTCTAGCTGAGCGCGAGACTGCCATCAAGCGAAAGTCTGCCGTCATTGTTGACAACATGTGCAAGCTTGTCGACGACCCAAACATTGTTGCTCCTTTCTTGCCCAAGATGATGCCCGGTCTTCAGAAGAACTACGAGAACTTGGCTGATCCTGAGGCCCGTGAGAAGACCAAGCAGGCGTTGGATACCATTATTCGCGTTGGCAATGTCGTCGATGGTAAGATTCCCGAGGTCCGCAACGACGGTGACCAGAAAGTCGTGCTTGGCAAGCTCAAGGAGCTCCTTGCTCCCAAGTACGCTTCTTATCTTGAAAAGATGGCCCCTGTCGCGGAATACATTGCTGCTATGGCTGGTCAGCTCATAGACGAAAAGGAGTCTGAGAACGCTGTCTGGGTCGATAATCTGAAGGCCTATGTTGCTGTCATTACTGGAATTGACAACGCCGAGGCCACTGTCGACGCTCTTCGTAAACGTGCCTCACCTGGTGCTGCTGAGGAGGAGTCAGTCGAGCTCGATGAGGAAGAGGGCGAGGATCTCTGCAACTGTACCTTCTCTCTGGCTTACGGCGCCAAGATTCTTCTCAACCAAACTCACTTGCGTCTGAAGCGTGGTCAGCGTTACGGTCTGTGTGGTCCCAACGGATCTGGAAAGTCTACTCTCATGCGAGCTATCAATAATGAGCAAGTTGAAGGTTTTCCCAAGCAGAGCGAAGTCAAGACTGTTTTCGTCGAGCACGACCTTGACTCGGCTGATACTGAAATGACTACCATTGAGTGGACCATGAAGAAGCTCAAAGAGGCCGGCGTTACCACCACGCAAGCTGACGTCGAGAAGCAACTCACCGAGTTTGGCTTCACCAAGGGTATGATTGCGGGCGAAATCAGTGCACTTTCTGGTGGTTGGAAGATGAAGCTCGCTTTGTGCCGTGCTGTCTTCGAAAGTCCCGATATTCTGTTGCTTGACGAGCCTACTAACCACTTGGATGTGAAGAATGTCAAGTGGCTTGAGGAGTATCTCATTAACTCTCCTTGCACTTCTATCATTGTCTCACACGACTCTGGTTTCCTTGACAATGTCTGCCAGCACATCATTCACTACGAACGATTCAAGCTCAAGCGCTACAAGGGTAACCTGGCCGAGTTCGTCAAGCGTGTCCCCTCTGCCAAGTCCTACTATGAGCTTGGTGCCTCAGAGATGGAGTTTACCTTCCCTGAGCCCGGTTTCCTTGAGGGTGTCAAGACCAAGGCCAAGGCTATCCTGCGCGCCACCAACATGTCCTTCCAGTACCCCGGTACCTCTAAGCCCCAGATCTCCGACATCACCTTCCAGTGCTCTTTGGGATCTCGTATCGCCGTCATTGGTCCCAATGGCGCTGGAAAGTCTACACTTATCAACGTTTTGACTGGTGAGCTCATTCCTACCCAGGGTGAAATATATCAGCACGAGAACATCCGTATTGCCTACATCAAGCAGCACGCTTTCGCTCATATCGATAATCACCTGGATTCAACTCCTTCCGAGTATATCCAGTGGCGTTTCCAGACTGGTGAGGATCGTGAGACCATGGATCGTGCCAACAAGATCATCACTGAAGAAGACGAAAAGGCCATGGACAAAGTGTTCCGCATTGAGGGTACTCAGCGCCGCGTCATTGGCATCAACGCTCGCAGAAAGTTCAAGAACAGCTACGAGTATGAGTGCTCATGCGCCATCGGTGAGAACGTTGGCATGAAGAATGAGCGCTGGACACCCATGATGTCTGCGGACAATGTCTGGCTGCCTCGTAATGAGCTTCTGGCTTCTCACCAGAAGATGGTTGCCGAGGTTGATATGAAGGAGGCACTTGCCTCTGGCCAGTTCCGTCCTTTGGTCCGAAAGGAGATTGAGGCTCACTGCGCCAACTTTGGTCTCGATGCTGAGCTTGTTTCTCATTCTCGTATGCGCGGCTTGTCTGGTGGCCAGCGTGTCAAGACGGTCCTTGCTGCCTGTTCATGGCAGCGACCTCACTTGATTGTCCTTGACGAGCCCACCAACTATCTCGATCGCGACTCACTCGGCGCCTTGTCCAAGGCCTTGAAGAAGTTCGAGGGTGGTGTCATCATCATTACCCACTCTGCCGAGTTCACCAAGGATCTGACTGAGGAAGTCTGGGCTGTCATGGACGGCAAGATGACACCTTCGGGCCACAACTGGGTTTCCGGTCAGGGTTCTGGTCCCCGTCTTAAGCAGGACGGCGATGACGAGGAGGAGAAGTTCGATGCCATGGGTAATAAGATTGTCAGCACTAAGAAGAAGGCTAAGTTGACCTCTTCCGAGCTGCGTAAGAAAAAGAAGGGTAAGTTTTGATTCTTTTTTTTTTCCTAT
The DNA here is from genome assembly GCA_000729835.1 of Atkinsonella hypoxylon. Classification (NCBI taxonomy): domain Eukaryota; kingdom Fungi; phylum Ascomycota; class Sordariomycetes; order Hypocreales; family Clavicipitaceae; genus Atkinsonella; species Atkinsonella hypoxylon. Next base: position 202,911 of record JFHB01000006.1, on the reverse strand, counting down.
GTCCGAACCATTGCTAACAAATTTTGCAGAGCGTATGGCCCGCCGTAAGCGTGGCGAGGAGGTTTTCAGCGATGAGGACGATCTGTAAGCGCGTTTATACCTTGACGAGCTGGTGTAATAATCCATCGGCTCCTGCTACTTCTGTCACGATATATTTTTTTTTTCTCTTTTGCATTTGCCTTTGATCTATTATCTTTGCACGGTGCTGTGAAGGTCAGTAAAAGTTTGGAGGTTGCGATGCGTCCTGGGAAATTGATTGCTTGCTCGGGCTACCGATAGAAATGGCTTTTTGTTAGATAAAGATGAATGACTGCATTACCCAAGTAATGATCAGAGGCCTCGATGGAGGGTCGGAGGACCTCTACGCGATGGCTTCGACATTACACGTGGGCTGCGAACGATTATGGATGGTAGCCAGATAGAACCCAATAGAATTGTCAGTGGACCTTTTTTTTTTAAAGCACCAGACCATAATCTTTTTGTGCAGATGCAAGCTTACCTATCGTATAAACTCTGGTCTTGATGTCCTCCGGCATGATGTCGCCAGCTTTGTGTGTTCTTGGGTGGGATAAATCTACGCGAGCTGCCGCAAGTTCAAGCGATCTATTTACGTATACACAGCCGATGCGAGCAGCTTGACAGGCATTTACCTTTGTATATCCATGTGTTCCTCGTTGTTTACAACTTTGCACATACAGGTGGGGAAATGGTCACCTGTACTGTACCTCTGGACGGTCGGTGCAAGTTACATGCACAAAATTGTCCACGTCTAGTAACGCAGACTTGACAGCCAGATAGAGATGAGTCCAGCTCGCATGGACCGTACTCATGCCTACTTATTCCGGCGCTAACGAAGCAAGAACTGATTCTCTCGCAAAGCTCCTGCACTCTGTATTTGATCCTCAACACTGTCTGGCCTAGATAACTAGTCAACTACGAGGCTTCGCCCATGTAACGCCGTAGCAATACCATGCTTGACCTATACGCTATGTAGACGTAGCTAGGACAGCCTCCTCGATTGAGGTTGCTAGGTTCCGGAGAGGTCGCCGTTCTGCACGCAATGCCCTCAGCCCTTGCATTGCAGCTGGCGACGCTACAAAGCGAACCTTTGGGCAGGGGTAAGAGCGAATATGCATGTGTCTCAGATAACATACTCTGGGGAAACATGGTACAGGAACTACTGGCTGGGCTGTCCTGGACCTCGGGACGATCAAGAGGTTAGTTGCATGGTATTGGTAATAGTTGGCCAGGTACGGATGGGCTGGCATATCAGGTGCTTCAACCATCCATCAGCACGACCGGGCGTCCATAGTGCATGAATCAGTCTTTTTGTGGCCTTTCATTTATTCAAAAATGCTCATAACCGGGTATATATGTATACGTTCTCTCTTAGCCATAAAACCACGACGCCTGATAATTCAGTAGATCTGATAGCCGTAACTAAAAATCTCATCCAAAACCCATGTCATGTAGTGCGCGTCACCATATCTCATTCCAGTCCCCATAGAAAATTGGGACCGAAAGTCCAGAGAGTATATCAAATACCTTGCAAACCTCGGTGGCCCGAAAAGAAAAAGAATTTTTGCGAAGTCTAAGCAAGCTGGCTTGTTACAAATCCATTCGGTGTTGCTTGTCTATTCTCTTGATGCCCACCAGGCGCCCCATCTCGGTCCAGAAACCAACAGGGGGTTGAGTGAAGCTAGCTTCGTATCGGTCGATATTGGGTCGCTGCCACATAAGATCTACTTCGTTTGGCTTGACGGCGCGAGTGCGCTTGGCAATCTTCCAGCCGAAGAACAAGATAGGCGCCAAAATCTGCATGGTGTAGTTCCTGAAGAAGCTTTCCACGCTCCACGGGGTGAAGGCGGTGTAACCATAGAAGATGACAATGAGGGTTTGTACGACAATGGCAATGTACGTGCCGTAGGGCTGGAATCGTCCATAGTATGGCAGGCTCTTGCGGTCAACGCCTTGGACCTTGCAGGCTTGATAGTAGAACAGGAAGGTCACATTCATGACCAAGTAGTCAATGATACCACCGGCAGTGATGAGATCGACGAGCCAACCAACGACCTTCTTGGAGCCGTTGCCAACCTGCAGGAAGGAGAGAATGGGAAAGCACATGACCACGCAGAAGCAGTAGATGGGCACGCCGTTGCTCCACGTCTTCCGCAGGAAAGCAGGGGCACGACCCTCGAGGGCGAGACCATACAGAGAACGGGTTGCGCAGTAGGTATACGTGTTCCCAGCCGAGAAGATGGATGTCAACATGAGCGCGTTAACGAGATGAGGAAGAACATCAATACCGAGCATCTTCATGGACATGACATACGGCGAGGCGGCGGCAGTCCCAGAGCTGCCCGATCCAGTAAGAATGGCAACCAGGTCTGGATAGTTGTAGGGAATGACAATGCCGACGCACAGAGCACTTCCAAAAAAGAAGAGACCGAATCGCCAGTAGATGGTCTTGAACGCTGTCTTGATGTAGATGCGGGGGCGCTTGGCTTCGGCTGCCACCATAGACACATATTCGGGACCCACGACGGCGAAAGAAGCGCTCCATAGAGCGCCGAGAAACCCTTCGAAGCGACCCAAGTCTCCAGTAGCGCCGTTGTATGTTGCGAAAGCGCCAGGCTCTTTCCAATACCGGAAGCCGTAAGCGTCCTTCTTTGGGTTACCACCAACCATGGTGATGAAGGTGTAGAAGAAGAGCATGAAGAGGAGGATGACCTTGCCTCCTGAGAGCCAGAATTCAGCTTCACCGTAGGCGCGGACGGCGAGAATATTGATCATCCTACATTTTGCAAGAAGCCTTGTTAGTATCCGTAAGTCACTAAGAAAGATGATGTGGCAGGTAGGTGAGACGTAGTGAAAAGGACAAGCCGGACAGAATATTTTCATTAGTACTGCCCAGGATGCGAGGTTTGTCACTCCCACACCGAGGAGAAGCAGAGGACAAATCTTACGCATATAAGATGATGACTCCAGCGCAAATAGCAGCCGTGGGACCCGGTTTCGTGATGCCCTCATTCCAGAAGGACAGCACTAGGTTGATGGCTGTAATTTCGAAGGGGATGAGAAGAGCTTCGTAAAGGAAGAAGTTCCAACCAGCCATGAAACCGAGGGCGTCGTCAACCCAATGGCCAGCTAGACGGATGAAGCCACCAGAGACGGGCATCAACACAGTCATTTCGGCGACAGAATTGTTGACACAGGCGAGAACCAGGGAATACAGAGTGAAAGCTAGTACCAGACTCGCAGGACCTCCTTTGGCCAGACCAGTGCCAATGCTGACGAAAAGCGCAGTACCAATGGAGCCACCAATGGCCACGAGCTGAATTTGACGATTGTTCAGCTTGCGGTGCAGGCCGTCAGGATTGCCATCGACAACCAGCTCGCCGACTTCCGGAGATCCAGGGACCTTGATCTTGGAGCCCTTTTCCTCATCGCTGAAAGCCATGGTGGGCAATTAATAGTCGCGAGCGTCACAAATTGTACTTTTAAAAATAATCGCCGAAACAGAAACAGACTTGCATTTGCGCAATGGAACGCAATGAGCAAAAAGTAAGCAAGCCCACAATTGTTAGCAGCAGCAGAATAAATAGTTATGGTGGGTAACTAGTTCTTGGTGCCGCGGGTATGTTAAAGACCAGCCAAGAACACGGAGCACCTCCACTTAATTCAGAGACAAACGTGCGGTCGTGCGGTCGTGCGGTCGTGCGGTCATGCGGTCGTGCGACACGAGGGAGAGAAGGACGAAGCCGTAGATAGGAAGAAGAGAAGAGCGAGAAAGAAAGGCAAGGGCCAGGGACCGGGGGAGGCTAGGATGTATATACTCAGCTCACATGGCGAGCCAGCTTGTACAAGGTGTAGCAAGAAAGCAAGAACAATAACAACAGGACCCGTTTTCCCGGATGCGAGTTAATAGCAGAACGGAGCAAGACGGAGTGGACGGAGTGGACGGAGTGGATGGCGTGGACGGAACGGAGTGGATGATGGAGACGATGTGGACAATGTGGAATGATGTGGAGTTGGAGCTGCCGCTTTCTTGGATTATACTCAAGCATAATTCGCAGGGCCGACAAGGAGCGGGACCTGCGTGGTTGAAAGCGTATTAGACGCCGACGCCGACGGCCCAACTATGTCATGCCAGGGAACCTACGAAGCCCAGGCAGGGGACTCGAGGAAGGAGGTACCGGTGGGCTGTGGGTGCCATGGGTCCCGATTGAGCCAATAACACGATGCATTTACAGTAGACGGAACAAGCTGAAGATGTAGCAGTACTGAATAACAATTGAAGATTGTAAGTATATATCATTCTTGTCCATTTTTTTTTCTAAATTAAATTTCAAAGAAGAAGAAGAAGAAGAAGAAGAAGAAGAAGAAGAAGAAGAAGAAGAAGAAGAAGAAGAAACTCATCGATTGCGATTATCTGTGTGCTAGGAGACGGCGAGTCCTAATGAATCTAGAATGAAGCAAACTAATAAGAAGAGCAGCTTTACGCCACGGAGATCCACAGCACGCCCAGATCAGGTCAAGGTTGCCCCTTCCCCCCCAAAACTTCAAGTTGCGCTGCAAGGCGTCTACCTAGTCCTAAGGGTAAGCACGGCTGGCAAGCAGGGCAGATCAATGTTGGTCGGTCGTGGCAATTGCAGCCTCCACTGATTGGGGACGCAGTGCTCTCTCTCTGCAACTGGTGCAACAGAGTTCTTGGCAAAAAAGGGAACACGAGGGAGGGAAACTCTGGCGAGATTTCACGTTCAGCAAGTTGAGTCTTTCGCTCAATCTTCCAAAAGACTCCACGCCTGTTCTCGACTTGGAGAGGAGGAGGGGCTGGGCCTTGTCTAATCCGTTTCAAACGACGATCAACCATGAACCCTACATCGAATACCGTCCGCAGCTGACAGCGATACTTCATGCAGCAACTCCCAGCGCTTTCCGCCACACGCCACCTTTCTGACTTTTCATTATCGGATCTTCCCTCCCTCGATCTGCACAGTTGGCTACTGGGGAACGGGCTGGAGAGGCTGCTCTGGAGCAGGCAGGCGATTCCTTTTGAGTGCGAGAAAGGCAACAGGTAGGACGCAAATTTAGTTGTTGGCCGTATCTCTGACTTATACATATGCAGAGGGCCATGAGAAACCGAGTCTTCTATCCATCTTGGATCGCATTTGCGTATAGTAAGGTCACAATGCGAAATCAAAAAGTCCAGGAGGCCAGGCATTCTGTAATGCCTTTCCCCGCTCGCTAGGTCCCTGGCTTCTCATGCTCACGACGGGTCTGCTCCATACAAATCGTTGTCGCCAACAATTTCACGGGGTCTAGCTTGGCAGCAGCCGCCCAATAGCACCGCTAGCGCGGGGACGAGAGTGCTTCCCAAATTTGGATTGGCAGCAAATCGGGGAAAACGCCCACGTTATGCAACTCGGCCGTTGATCACTTTCAGCTTGGTATCTATCTCTTTGATTCCGAGAAGGCTCTAAATTTGACTCTTGTAGCACCAAATTGTCAGGTCCTTACTAGCAATGCCTTCAATCCCTCGTGAGAGGCAAGGCAGAGCTGCTATAGAGGTAAGACTGCGATGATTGTGATGATTCCTAGCACTTACTATAGTGTGCATTGGTACTGTAGCGCAAGTACCTTAAACGAGCGTTTTCATTTGGTGCATAATCCTTATCGGTACCGCGTTGGGGCATTTTGCAGTCTGCACGGGGCACTTTTGGTAAGTTACTTTTGCAATTGAATAACGAGAGTCCTCGCGGTGAGCATTTGGTCATCATCCATGTCATCCTCAGAAATCAAATACACAATCATTGCCAATGATTGGGTAATAACACTGGCTTGACTGGCTCTTTAGTAGTTGGCTTATTCGAACACATTCTTTCTGGAAGAAAAGCCCTCATACTAATTGGGTCTCTGTACCGAGTTGCGGATACCATGACGTCAGAAAGAGCAATCAGTTAGTTTAGGCACACTGTGCGATAGGCCCACCAGCTGCAAACTGGTGGATGTTATCCGCGTGCCTCCCATGTTTGTTCTCGGCTTGGCCATTTTCTCGGCCAGTGCGAAGACATTAATGAGGTCTGGGAATAGTCCCAGCAGCCAATTTGCCAGATCGACAGGAATTGGGAAGCTCCTCGCTAGCGTGCGTATAAGAGTCATCCCGAACAGTTGTGCAACACCATCCTCTATGTCCTATGGCAGTTATGTCACTTGAGTCTGGAGCCGAGATCCTTGATGTGGTGAAGGACTCGTGCCTTGCGCAAAGCATCAAGGAATTCATGATTAATGATATACAAGGTATGAGAATATGAATGGTTGGCCTGCCTGTAGCTTTGTAACCTCGGGCCGTCATCAATATTGTAAGGCGTCGCAACTATAGTGTTCGGCTGTCGCGTGACAGAGCCTGTCGACATGAAACTGTTCCGTGTGATCGACACCCACGTGCTTTGTTATTGTAAGCTCCTACAGTAATGATCCGAGAGCTAGGGCTGCATAGCCACCGCCAATCCAGCCAAATAACCATGATTGGCTGTATATCAAGCAAGATTTCTCGTAATACTTTTCACTGCGCACGGCGACAGATGTTATGGCACAGTGAGATCAAACCTGGAAATATATCTCTATTCTTATCGATTTTTTTTATTGTGTTCTTGGCTTGGCGACAAGGATCATCATGGTCGAAGCGTACTCGTCTTGTAATGTTTGTCCATGCGAAGACTCCGGGTACACGCACGGCAGACGGCAGATATCACTAAAAACTAAAGGGGAAAAATATTACGAGAAAAAAAAAATTCGCAAAGAGATATTCTAAACCGAGAATTAAAAAAAACATACAACACCGGGTATTCGCTGGTCGTCACCGACCCAACTACTAATCCGGCGCTCGCCAGATTCTCCTGGGAGATCGGACGGGATCCTGAGCTTTACTAGCGGCTATGGTCGTATGTGATAGTTTCATGTGGTAATTCCACTTATAAATTCATTGCCTCTCGCGCGATGGTTTGCAGAATGGCGTGGGAGTCACCTCTTGTCTTCGAATCGTATATCAAAGCCTTCAGAGTTTATTATATAGCATTCTTTACTAGCTAGACTTCCTCAGTGTTTTACCTCCCAGAGGCGTGCCAGATCCAGACGGCGCATTGGCATGCCGGATATCGAAGGGCGATGCCCGAATTAGAACATTGAACTTCCGTTGCTATAAAGCGCGCACAAGATTGACGGAGAAAAAAAATGGGTTCAACAATAGAAGAGATTGGCCCTGCCCGCCTTCGAATCGCCAAATCGCAAGAAAAGAAATAGGCCGAAAAAAAACCCTTCGCCGTCAGCCTCATTTGGCAAAAATGTGTAGTGGGACGGACAGGATGCCAGGAAATGCAAATCCACTTGGAGTGGATCCGAGCCAGGGTCCTGATGAAATTCGCGCATAAATGGAAGGGACCCTGACCTAAAAAACGGCAACGGATCCATTCTATTCCGTATGCCGCCTCCAATTACTGGAGATTGTGCTGCGTTACAAAATGGGAACTAAAGCTAAAGGGTGCAGAATACGAATCGTAGCTTTTGATACGGATGACGGGACGGAGATTCTGCGCCTGAACTGATACTGTCATATGCTCAAAGAAAAAAGGCCGTTCTCACCTGCCAAATGTCTAGACGTTTCTGGGTATGGATATATATCTATATGCCACCCTGTGGACCATGTGGCTGATACCGTGTGATTTCTGGTATCCACTTTTTTCCGCTGCACACCGCGAACGAAACCTCGTCCGGCGTCTTATCGATAACGGCGTGACTCATGAGCACAACAGCTCATTTGCGAAATTCGAGCTACAGTAGTGGTTTCATGAAAGCAGGATATCGTGATGGAAATGTATTGAAAATCCAAGGTTCATCCAGTAGACATACTTCATATGATGCTGGCTGCTTGTATCTGCCTCAACTGTAACAGCAAAATATTCCAGTCCTGGCCTGGGCATTGACATCAGAATTCCGTCCACCATCGTCCACCATCGTCCACCATCTTCCGCCTCACACAACATCCACCCGCGCGTAACCAACGCATGCCGAGCTTTCCCCCAGGGATTCTGCGTCCTCTCATAAATCAAGTGCCATATAGTTGAGCACATCTGAGCTTCACATAGCTGCTTATTGTTCTGGAGAGGCGTTCTACAAGAGGAGCGCGATCACGTCTGATCATGCCATCCAAGGGTCCCGACCCCGCGACCTGCAAAATGTCTGCCTCGTCCCACCATTGCCATACCACCACCAACTTATCGATACTAGCCGAGAGCCAGGCTGCGGATACGTTAATCCAATCGTGTATCCATCAACTCGTCAAATCATCGGAATCGCAGACGATAGCCCCTGCCATATCCGACCTTGCTTCCATTTCTGACGCTGAAAAGCTCGACGTGGGGCTGGCTTCGCTCGACATCTTTTTGCAAGCCAACGTAACTGGACCAGTTGTGCCCGCAGACAAGCTTGCTCTCATTCAGTCGCGCTTTAGAAAGGCTTGGAAGGGTACCAACTCATCATCATCTACGAAAGACAGTGCTGCGTCTGCCCAGCTGCATAAAGCTGCTTTGGAAAACTTGGAAGTGGATGGCGCATGTCCCTATAGCCATATCCCTCACCTCGAATTGTTCTCCCTTGCCAAATTTGTGTTTGAGAAGTGCCTCTTGACCGATGCCTCTTTAACAGTGGAAGCACAGTCCAAGGAGACGGACAATGAGAAGATCCAATACAGTGTACCGTGGATTCGGCTGCGCATCAATATTTGGCACTACAAAATGCTCACGCAACCTAGCTTGGGACCTGGCTCGAATTTCACAAAGAGCTCACAATGGAGTGAAGTCCCAAGCTTGGCTACCAGTATCCTTAATGACATGATAACCGTCCGCGCTCAGATAGCTGGGGGCGATGTGTGGTCCGAAGCAGAGCCATGGAATCGCCAAGATCAGGCGTACTTTTTCGTGGAGGCCGCCAACAACTACATTCTCCTAGGTCGCCATGAGGAGGCGAAAGAGGCGCTGCGCGAAGCTACGATCCTCACGGGACTGGCATATGCCTTAACAGGTGCCCTTGGTAAACGTACCAAATTCCAGGAAAACAGCATCAGTCAGCTCGTCGTTCTGGCTCGCAGTAGAGACAATGACGACATCACAGCGGCCGGAAATGATGGCGCTGAAAAGAACAATAAGGATGAAAAGGCCAAGCCCGATGTGCTGCAACTAAATGATGATACTTTGCTTGAAGAGATCCAATTCTCAAAAGACAATGTTCAGGATGAGGCAAAGAATAAAGTGCTCCCGCCGAGTCTTGCTGACCTATCCCCCGATAACCAGCCGCAACTGGCGCCCCTTGACCAGATCATTCTGCTTACCGAGGCCACCCTCAAAGACGCCTTCTTACCATCTGACGCACTCACTTCTCAGGAAATCTTGCCATTTGCTGTCCGCGTGCTTGCTGATGAATCCACAAACTGGCAGATCTATACACAAGCCCTGCTGGTGCGCTCTAGGATCGAGGTTCACCGAAGTAGGACAGTGGAGCGCGGTGTCCTACAACTCCAGGCTGTGGCAGATCAGGTTCTGACCGACACGACTGCCCAGTCCGAGCCCGAGCCCGATTCCGAGCTTGATGGTAAGACGACTCGAAGTAAAGAGCTAGAAAACGATGTACCAAGTATACAAATCACGACTCCTAATCAGACAAAAGAGAACAAACCAGCCACCATACCAGCCACCATACCAGCAGCTCCCAAGTCCCAAGTCCCTACCTCTTTCCTCCCGGCTCTGAAATCCAACGAATCAGCACCAGCTCACGTTCGTCTGCGCTATATCGATGCTCTTTCCACGCCCCCTCGGTGGCACCTCGAGTCAGAGCTAGCGTATGCCTGGGCCGGTGTTGGATCACTGACGTCGGCTCTGGAAATCTTCAAGCGTCTTCGTCTATGGGCAGAAGTAGCGCTGTGCTACGCCAGCGCTGCTGCTTCTGAAGACGAGGACGGTCGTGGGAGCGGTGGTGAAGAGAAAGCCAGGGCTATAATTCGCTGGAGACTGTTCCACCCCGAGGGGGAGGATGCCTCGACCGCGTCTGACCCAGACGAGCAGGACGTGGACGACGTGATGCAACTCGGGGCAAGCCATTTCCAGGGACCGGAGCGAAGGCCGCCTCCTCCCAATGCCGCCAGACTGTGGTGCATCCTAGGCGATATCGAAAACGAGCCGAGCCACTACGAACGCGCCTGGACCATCTCGAAACAACGATACGCCAGGGCGCAAAGGTCCCTCGGGGAGTACCATCTTTCCAGGAAGGACATGCCTCGAGCCCAGGAAGCCTATCGACTCGCCACGTCGGTCAACCGTCTGAGTCCCGACCTCTGGAGCCGCCTCGGCGACATCAGCCTCCGACTAGGCCAGTTCGACGAGGCAGCCGAGGCGTACGGGCGCTCCATCAGCAGCGCGACAGATAGCCTGGGCGGCGAGGGCGCACGAACATGGAGCAACCTGGGGACCGCGCTCTGGAGTCTCTACCGCGAGGTCACTGCCGAGCAAAAGAGCAGGACCCAAGGAAGCCTCCGCTCCGCCATCCCGCGCGCCAGCGACGAAGAAGAAGAAGACGACGTCGTCGAAGCAGGCGACAAGCCTAGCGACCCGGCCATGCTGCTCTCCAAATCCCTCGCCGCCTTCAAAAAGGGGGCCTCCATCGCCCACGACAACTGGCGCATCTGGGATAACGTCCTCACGCTCGCAGCCCGTTTTGAGCCCCCTTCCATCCCAGACATGGTCCTCGCCCTCACGCACATCCTGCGCATCCGCAAGACCGAAGACGCCATCGACACGGACATCCTGACCGCCCTCCTCCAAGACGTTGTCCTGTCCAGAGAACAAGCCCCTTCCACAACCACCATCTATGAACCCCCCCGCGGCTCGGCAGAGCGCCTCGTCACGCGCCTCCTCGAAGAGGAAATCGTCCCTCTCATCACGCAGCGCTCAGAACTCTGGTCCCTCGTGTCCCGTCTGCGCGCCTGGAGAGGAGACTACGCCGGCGCCATAGACGCATCCGAGCGGGCGTGGAGAGCCGCCGTTGGTGCCTCTGGGAGCGGAGGCCTTCTCCCCGGCCAGGCGGGGTCCGAGCCAGATTGGACCGTGGACCAGACGGCATGGGACGACGTCGTCAAGCGCACAGATGAGCTTGTGTCCATGCTGGAAAACTGGGGACCGGCCGTCGAGTCCGTCGGCCCAAGGTGGAAGGGTAAAGCCCGGAGTGCGATTCGTAGCGTCATGGGCCGCGCCAAGGAGAACTGGGAGGGCTCCGAGGGCTGGAACACGCTGCTGGCCTCGGTGGATGGTCTGCGTGCCGGGAATTGAGCGTCAATATGCGGTACAAGGGTGGAACTGAAGGAGTCCTTGGAACATAGAAAGTTTTTTATTTATTATTATTGTTATTATTATTATTATTTTTTGTGAAAAAGAGCATAGACTAGTAATAGCAATGAGAATAATAGCTGCAATACACTTTCGGCTGTTTCCGATGGGGTACACATAAGTGGTAAATTTCTTCAGAATAAGGGAGGGGTGCATGTCATCTGCGAGCGCTTGCTTGACGAGTGAAAGACGGACTTTACTAGTACAGTTCGCAGCTTCACAAAAGGCATCACGTTGCTCGGAAAAAGGGTCGGGCTCGCGTCAAAAGAGATGCACAACCTTCTTCCGTGCGCTTAGTATATTCGCTCATCAACGCTACTTTACACATGACTTTTCGTTCCACTTTGAAATTCATACATCGGTTCACACTTTGCGTCACAAAGTTCTCCTCAACATGTCCAAGCTACATACTCAACACAAGAGTCATCCTGAAGTTTCCTCGCTGGCAAATACCGTCCCAACTCGATACCTGGGTCCTTTGTCGCCCTACAACCACAGCACCGTGAGAGACTCAACTCTTGTCCCCTGCCCGTTACGCTCGACGTTCTACCAAAACGTGGAAAGGCGACGAGTCCTATTTCTTGCCCTTCTTACGGCTAGGGACAACCTTGAAGCCGGCACCTTGGATGGTCCCACCCTCGCTTTCCTTGGGTTGAGTGCCTCCGCTGCGTTTTGCCACTTCACTCCAACCACCTCCGGCTGCGGCGGTCTTGCCAGCATCCACAGATGTTTGCTTTTCAGCGATACCCTTTTCCGCAAGTTTCTTCCTTCGAACATACTCTGCCGCGAAGTGGCGACCGTCCATTGTGGTCGAGCTGGCGTACACAGCATCAGCAATGATGCTCGTATCCAACGGCAGAACGTCCAATGTGGCTTGGAAGGATGCAACTGAATATCATGGTTAATGATCTCGCCTGAAACACATGAGTCAGTGGCGCACTTACTGTCAGATGTGATGCCTCTGGAGAGCTCGCGCTGCACCCACTTATTGAACTCGTCCATAGCAACATTAGCAGGCTCTGATTTACCAATAGAAGCAGTCGGCGGCGCCGCAGGTTTGCTAGGCGATCGTACGGGAGCTGCGACAGGAGGTTTGACGCTGGAAGAGCTTAGAGTTCGCAGACCGGGTGCTGCTGGTGCCATGGGAGTCTTTACCTTGCCGCCAGCACCGACAGTGGCCCAACCAGCACCAGCGGGGACAGCGGCTTGGGGACCACCAGCGAGTGGCATGGGGCTGGGTTTGCCGGCAAGATTTGCATAACTCTTGGAGACGTTGGCCTGAACACCAGAGGGGCTTGAAACATCCTTGGCTTTCTGTTTGCGCGACTCCTCCTCACGCTGAATTTCAGCCAAAGTCTTTTGCCTGTTTGCGGTACTGTTTGCGACGGGTCCAGCGGAAACTCCCTTAGCAAACCCAGGTTTGGTCCAGGGGCTGGCTGCAGAAGCGGGAGAGCCATGTCCCCAAGTACTGGTAGCAGGCAATCCTGCTGCAGCAGCGGCTGCCGCTTGCTTCTCCCTCTCTCTTATCTGAGCAGCCTCTTGCTCCATGGCGGCCTTGCGAACTGCAGCAGCAGCTTCTTCCGCTTTCGCGGCCTTGCGAGCCTCAGCTTCCTGGATCTCCTTCAGACTGGGACCCTTCTGTCCCTCAACACCGGGGTCCTTGGCCCAAGGGGCCAGTGGAGGTGGTTGGGAGGCATCTGGGGTGCCGTTCTGAGACCGGCTGTACTGCTCTGGCAGATTGGATCGGGCCCGCTGAGCAGTAGGGGCTGGCAAGGGAGTGCTGGACGAAGGAGGGGGAAACGGCATAGGCATATCAGGCTCCACTGGATGAGGCACGGTAGCAGCAGCAGCCTGAGTCTTCTGTACTTGCTGTGTGAGAGATAGCGTTATGTCCTCTGATGCTTTCTTCTTTGATTTGCTCGTCTTGGAAGCGCGCTGAGTAGTCGCGGTAGTCAGCATCGTAGAACCAGCTTCATTGTTGGTTGACCCCTCGACTGATTGCTCAGACTCATGTTGGGCCCGCAAGCCTTGGAATTCCATCAAACGACCACGGAAACCCTCTTGATCTTCTGCCAACTGTTCAGTGCTGGGTAAGTCAGATCTGAAGCCTGTCTCACCACTTTGGTGGCGGTTGTCCGTAACATCATGCTTTTCACCATGAAAGGATGCAAGGACCTCTCTTTCGACCGCAGAAAGATTAGACATGTCATTGGGCCTGAACTGATCCCCATTTCCTGCGCTACCTCTGCCGGCGGCTTGACCTTCAACGAACGTGGCTTGCTGAGGCACTGTTACGCCAATTGGTTGCTGTTGAGGAGTGACACCAATAGGAGATGTCATGCTGCCGAAGCTAGGCTGACTCTGTAGACTTTGCGCGCTTGAATGATGTTGCAGTCCTGCTCCTGGTAGAGGGAATTTGCTGATAGCTTGTTGGCGCATCATAAATTCGCGTTGTTGAGCCATCATATACTGCTCCTCCTGCTTTCTTCGCTCAAGATTGTTTTGTTCCTCTGCTGTCAAGGTCCTCCCGAAGCTTGGGAACACCCCGCTGAGCGGTGGCACGACACCGCCTCCAGTGGTAGCATTGAAGGGCCCCCCCTGAGGAGCAGGACCGTGGGGAATTCCAATTTGAGGAACCAAGAATGGCTCGCGTGAGTTTCCGATACGGCGTATGAGCTGGCCCAAAGGCTCGAATTCGGGGTCCTCAACTTTCTTCACTCGCAGATCAGGAGTAAAAAAGTTTGCCTTGTACCAGTCATTCATCTCTAAACCAGTGAAGGGCCCTTGGACCTGTCCCTGGGGATCCAAGTACACCCATCTCATCCGATCGGGCATAACCATCTGCCGAACTTGGGATGGATGTTCCGAAGCAGGTTGGCCACCGCCAAATGGGATGCCACCAGTCACAGGAGTAAAAGACTGTGTTCCACTTGAACCACTTTGTTGCTGGTTTTCCGAAGCGCTGAAAGCAGTATGAGAGCGGCCGGCATCACCGGAAGGGAACAGATCTTCAAAAACGCCGCGATTAGATCGCATCGGACTACCAGTGTCCCGAGTAGGCCCTTGCAGGTTTGTTCGGCCGATGGCACCTAATGGGTGACCCTGAAGTGTTTCGTTTATACCCTGTTCATAGTCATTTCCTTGCATCTGGGCTTGCATAGCTGGCGGAAACAGGGAACCGAGCTTGCTACCACGACCAATGCTACCAGTGCCTAAGCCAGCGCTGGCAGGCCCAAAAACATTTCCCAAATTGGATAAGCCAGGAGATTGAAGATCGCCTATAGGACTAAACAAAGAACTGCCAAACGCGTTGCTAAAATTGGGCCGCTCACGATCTGGCGTGCCTATCGAAGGCCCAGCAGGAGCTGGCCATCCTGACAAGCCACCGAGAGGATACGGCTTGGCACCAACACTGGATGTTTGACTTCGGTCGCTACCTTCAAATACAGGGGCCCCGAAACCTCTCGAAATCGAGCCAAAATTGGCAGGCGGTTCGTTGTGTCCAGTGGCAGTGTCATTTTCGTCTTGCTCGTGTCGATCGGCTAGTGGACTTCTATACGGGTTCGTCTCCGAGGGGCTTGCTGGTCCATTGTCGCCTGATGACTCTCCCAGATTCAGACCCGACATACCAAAATCACTGGTCGATCCCTTCACTGGAGTGCCCAGAACACCTACACGGCTTACGTGGCCTTGTCCACTTGAACCCGTGTCCTGTGCCCCGCCTAGAACAGCACTTCCCGAAAGTTCGTCATCGCCAAAGGGATCAGTATCAGTGCGCGGTCGTGAACGCCAAGATTGCTGGGATGCGGTATTGTGAGCGTCTGTGGGTTTGCTGCTAGCACCGTCCATGACCTCTTTTGGAATGAGGTGAGCCAGACGACTGCCGCTTCCACCAGGAGCACCACTGCCGAGTCTTTTATCGCCAATAGCAGAGGTAGAAGCTAATGTGAAGTTTCCAAAACCTCCACCTCCTGGTGTAGTTGGGGTCGAGGATGGCCACATTGAAGAAAGACTAGCGTTGCCAGCTGTGTTGGAACGCATCAAGTAACCAAATGGAAGCTTGCTGGAAGCGTCTCGAGTACTCGACTCGGGAGTATCAGCATCGTCTGGTTCAGATTCCCTCAAGTCGTTGGCTCTGCGTTGCGTCCATGGGGAAGAGTCTTCTCGAGAGAAGCGACCGGACATGGCAGGGGAGGACAGACCTGCGCTGAATGGGTTCGATTCGAGAGTTTCTCGGCGTCGTGTGCCAGGTCGTGTTGCACTTGAGGGAGAAATGACTCCAAAAGGCGGTCCAGAGCTTTGTGAGATGGAGGACTTTCGGCCATTTATATTTCCATGGTGCCCTTCCTTATTCTGGGTCGGTGGTTTCAGTGGAGAATTAATTTCTGTAGAGAAAGACTGCGATGTTGTTAATCGTCTTGCATTCTTTATCGCACGATGGGAAACCAGAGAATCTTAGCTCACCTCTTTCTCCTCGGCCGATAGTCCATGCAAGCCTATGGGTGTTGTATCACCATTCTGATCCCAACATGCTCCCGGTTCTTGTGGCACATGATTGTCATTCGCTTTGGCCCAGGCTCGAGAATTGCCGCCATTGACCTGGGATGGGTCCCACCCTGATATAAACAGGCGCGAGGGGTCATCGCTAGCCTTTTGCGACTGGAACATTTCCAAAAGGTCTTCTTTCGAATAACGTGCCGGGCCAGGCTCGTGACTTGATGGTTGCGGCGGTGCGGTGTCAATTACAGTCGACTGCTGGACTGCGTTATCGATGGATGGAGTGAGTTGTGATGCTTGGCCGATTGGAGTAGTCGAAGAGCGTCGAAGAGTAAGTGTGCCATTGGCGGAACGACCATCCCTGCGAGCCCTGTAGAAGTCAGATTAACACATCAGCACGATTATTCAGACTCATCATCGCATTTGCAGTGCTTGTTACTGGAGAATAAAAAAAAAATTCGGTTGCTGTGGCTGGGTTCGGCATTTTTTTGGTTTTTCTTCCACCTGCACACGCCCCATGTGCCCAGTGCGGCCTGTGTCGCGAGAAAACTAGGCAAGAAAAAGTGCAATGGCGCCCTGGTTACTATTCAAACCATCCGTCCAGAATAGTCTGGCGCACTCGCAGCTTGAACAATACCAAGGAGTCAAAAGAGCGTGGGCGGGCGGGCATGGCATCGCCAAGGGGGAGAGGCAGCATCCAACTTACCATTCACCTCCAGTAGCTCCCCTCCCGTCGCCTCTGCCACCCCTCGAATCTCGATTCGCATTCTGACCAGCTGCAGCCGAGGCAAAGCTCGAGGGAAGATTGGACGGCATATTTTTCTTGTCCCGAAACGGTGTTGTGAATGAGCGTCGTGGTGCACGAATGACTTCTTTCGTCCGCGTTTGACTTGAGGGCACAAAAGGGCGAAGTGTGGGCCAAGTCAGGTCGAGTCGATATGATACAGTGAATGCACAAGACAAGTTCGATGCAAATTTGCTTTGGATAGCAATGACGAAATGCTAAAGTATGCGCACAAGGCTGATGAAGTAGCGTATGGTATACAAGACGTGAGGTTGTGTCAAGGTTTGCGGCGAAGCTAGTCGAAAGCTGTGGTGGCTCGTAAGGAAAAACCTGAGGTTTGGACGAAAGGGCAAATTTGGGACTGAAGTTGCAGCTGCTTTCTTTGCCTGGTCCGTTGACGCGGTCAGTGAGCAAACGCAGCATGGGCAGCTCTTGCCCTCTTGCCAGTGCTGTGAGTGGCCAGCACGACAGAAGCGGACCGCGCTAAGCCGGAACTAGATGCGCCCGACCTTTACCCGCTGCGCTTCACGAGGGCTGAACCTAATCGTGGGGCCCTGGAGGTTTGCTCCTCAATGTCGTCTGAAATAAATGATATAATGAATTAATCTTGGCACGGGTGAGCAACTGCGCAGCGGACGGTGCTACGATTTACCAAGTCCAGCCATCTAAATAATTTCTTTACAGCTACTCTCACTCACGAATTTACGAAGCTCTGCTTTTGTGGTGATGAGCATTGCAGCACATCAAAGTCCTTCCCGAGTCCAGAAGATAACCAACCCAGCTCAGACTTTGGAGCATCATCATCAAAATGTTAGTGCTGCCACTGCCTAAAGAAAAGCACTTAGTATTCACGAAAACTGCGCGAGAAATAATGAAGTAGCTGGGTTAATATAATAATAAATGGATTGCTTAGTACTGCAAGAATAAGCAAAAAACCCTAGAAACTCGGCACTGGATGTCGCCTGGCACACGTGCATCGCAACTCATTACGATACTCTCGAACATCGTTTTGATTTATAGGAAACTATATTGTAGAGTATCAATTCTATAATGCTTGCCTGTCCCACTTTATCTGTGCCTTGGCCGCGGCTTTCTCGTCATTCGTGTCAGCCTTCGCAAGCATGAATGACCATGATTTACACTCAGCCAAGCCCAGACCATACCATAACTAGATGTTTCATGTCAACCTGCCTATGTGGACACTGCATCTTTTATTCACAATGAATATACGGAAAACAAGGCACATCCAATGATGCGAATGTATCTAAGTTGCAGCTCTAATTTCCGTCTGTCCTGGCTGACTTGGAGCATTGATCGCCTTCCATAAAATATTAGTCATTTGTAGCAACGCATTCGTCATCTCGAGAGGCGCGTCGATACATTATGTTTGCAATGACTTACAAAGCTGTATAAGGGTCCGGCCTTAACAGGCCCATTGAAGTTTTTTTTTTTTAAAAAAAAAAACTCTTTTGATTCTCGAGCGCCCGTTTCTGCTGCACGCTCCAGACCATGAGGAATGCTGTCAGGCCAAAGCAGCCATAGCATGGTATATCACCTTGTTATAAAGGCGAGCCCACGCAAGCAATATGCGTCAGGACAAGATCCGTGGTTCCCGAATGCCGAGTCAACATGAGACTTCATTCCATTGAGGTAAATGCTGTAAAAAAGCATGACTACGTCAATAGTTCCAAGAGCGTTGATCTGAGTCTCGAGTCAAGTCAATTTGTATGCTCGCTCTGTCTGAGATGGCGAAATCTTCATTTATAAAGGATCTTATAGGTTTGGCAAGAAATGTTGCTTGAACTTGCGATTTGCTCGGTCCGCGGATCGGTGCATAAATTGATCACCCAGGACTTCAAAGGCGAACGGTGCCGATTGATCCTCTTCTTCGCTATTGACCTCGATGCGAAATATTGTTCCTTCTTTGGGCACCATCTTCATGCCCTTCCGTTCGGTAATAATCTCGAACACGAATTTGCGATCACGGACAATAATGCCCTTGATGCCAACCCGTCCCAAGCAACGGCTCTTCACGACTTCGGCTTGCGCACCATGAAGTTCAGCACTAGCCAGCTTGGCAGCAGCCTCAGGTCCACCGCGATAAAGGTCGTTTCCAAGAATTTCCCTCGCATATCCCTGCCATAGCTCGTAGAGAGGCCTGTAGATGTCGTACTTTTGTCCCTTTTTGGGAATGTCATAGAGACCAAGCTTCCGACGTTCGCGGGAAGACAGAGGCTTCGGACGAGCCTTTCTGCGGGCCTTGTTCTCGTCGCGGGCCTTCCTTCGAGCAGCCCGAGCATTAAGTGTTGCGGGAGGCGGAGAGGATGGCCGTAGATGCAGCGTGCGGTGTTGAATCTTTTCGGCGTAAATTCGATTGACGCTGTCGGGGGAGTGCGCACGGCCAAGAAGGTTCTGGGTGACTCCTTGAGGGGTCGTGGATGTCATGGCGCGGAGAGACAAATTGAATGGCGTGTTTACTGCCGAGTTGAGTCAAGGCTCGTCTAGCTAGTGCGAGAGCTGCGAGATGGCAGCCTCGGCATAATGCGAGTTGACGTAGTGCGTATGGAGAACGGTGGGTTGACGAGGTAAGAAGTTGAAGGAAATCCTGGATAATCAACGATTCATTTCAACAGCAGGCTTATTGATGGACGAGCCCCACCTTTATTTTATGGAGGTAGGGAGGTGCCTATTCCGTAGGTACTTAACTCATGTAGCCCAAGCTCTCCACTTTATTACAGTGAGTTAATAATACTGAGCACTCCGTAATACTCCCCGTAATACTTCCCGTTCACATGTTGCACAGTTTCCTCGGTTCGCCGTGCAATACAGTATGGGATCCTGGTTGCCCGCTCACTGGCGGCAAGCTGGCGGCAAGCTTGTCCATCCCAACAGGAGCCGCCCATGCCGAACCACTCCATCACTGACTGCTCCGTCCTTTGCCCAGCATCGCTCCCAGTCCTTTTGTTGGGTTGCTATCACTGGTTGAGCTAGCTACCTGAGCGCTCCGCCGACGCGCTTAAAGCCTCCCTGCCGGCTGGCCGCAGCTCCGGAGATTCAATGCGGCTTTACCCTCCCTCTGGACCCCAAACCTCACATCAGCAAAACTCGCCGCCGCCATGACCCAAAAGGATGAGGCGGCCGAGGCCAGCAGCAACTCTGCGCCGGATCTCCAGATCCTCGGAGATGAAATTACTCTACAGCCAAGCGGCTATGTCGAGCCGCAAGGCGGACACGAGGGCAAAGAAGAGGCTCTCATGAACCAATTCGCCTCATTCCGCGCCGAACCTCTCCAGTAAGATCTACGACACGCCTTGTGCCTGGTGTTGTCGGCAGAAGTCGACAGAAAGCATGGAGCGTAAAGCTAATGCAATTGCCTTCAGATTCCTCCGCGAAGTATCTCTGTACGTGTCTGGCCAGGGTTGGCGCGCATACGACAATGTCATCGGTCAACCTGTGTTCTACGCCGGCTTTTCGGAAAACATGAAGTCCATGGTCCTGTCAGCACCGCTGTTGCAGAAAAGAATCACCCAGTTAGCGGAGGATAGAGTTGGCGTCGAGGTCAAGGAGGGCCTCATTAACAAGGATGACGTGGATTTCGCAGTCAAATGTGCGCAACGGCGACACGCGTTAGAAAGCGGCCTTCAAGAGGTCGCTGAGAAAATGACGGACGACATGATCTGCAAGATGGAGAGCAAGACCTTTATCCGAGGAGCGTATTATTTGACGACCCAGTTGCTGACCAGGGCATACCACCAAGGAATTCACGTATCTAGCGAGGAGGTCTTGCGTCTGCGAAAGGTTGCTGACGCTGCTGCCAAGAAGAAACAGAGCATCATTTTCCTGCCCAGTCATCGATCGCATGTCGACTATGTCTCGCTGCAACTCATCTGCTATCGACTCGGGCTCACTTTACCAATAGTTGTTGCCGGAGACAACCTCAATTTCCCTCTAGTAGGCAGTTTCTTGCAGCACGCAGGCGCTATGTGGATCAGGCGTTCGTTCGGCGACGATGCCCTTTACTCTACACTTGTGCAGAGCTACATAGACACATTGCTGCAAGAAGGGTACAACTTTGAATGTTTCATTGAGGGTGGACGATCCCGCACGGGCAAATTGTTACCCCCTAAATTTGGTATTCTTAGCTTCATCTTGGATAGTCTTCTCTCTGGCCGCGTGGATGATGCGATTGTCTGCCCCGTAAGCACACAGTACGACAAAGTCATTGAGACGGAGGGCTACGTGACTGAGTTACTCGGTGTGCCAAAGAAGAAGGAGAACCTAGCAGACTTCGTGTTTGGCGGGTCGTCTGTCTTGTCGCTAAAGCTAGGCAGAGTTGATGTCAGATTCCATGAGCCTTGGAGTCTGCGAAAGTTTGTCGATGAGCAATTATCACGGCTTCCTTCGATCCCGCCGGGCTTGGATACGGACCACCACAATCCGGAGGTCAAGGCCGCCCGGGAGAAGATCCTTCGAACCATGGGCTACAAGGTTCTGGGGGACATCAATGCCGTCTCTGTCGTTATGCCCACGGCTCTGATTGGCACCGTTCTTCTTACCTTGCGTGGCCGAGGTGTCGGTCTGCAAGAACTCATCCGCCGAGTGGAATGGCTCACCGCTCGAATTCGGGCCAAAGGTGGCCGCGTGGCTCACTTTGGCAACGCGCCTACGTCAGAGATTGTTGATCGTGGCTTGGAGGTGCTTGGTAAGGATCTTGTCGGCATGGTTGATGGGCTGGCTGAGCCGACGTTCTATGCCGTCGACCGTTTCCAGCTGTCGTTCTACCGGAATATGACTATTCATCTGTTCATCTACGAGGCTTTGGTCAGCGCCGCAATGTACACCAAGGTAAAGCGTGGTGGCGGACCGTCGATGCAGGATATTTCATACGAGGAATTGAAAGGCCAGGTTTTCTTCTTATCCTCCTTGTTTCGCGGCGAGTTCATCTTTGGATCGGCTGGCCTGGTCACTAATCTTGACAACACTCTGCGGGGTCTCGAAGCCGACCAAGTTGTGCGACTTGACCGGGACGAAAAGGGACAAATCCAAAACGTCGGGCTGTCCGCCGAAGAGCGCAAGGCTGGTCGCGAGAACTATGACTTCTACTGCTTCCTCATCTGGCCGTTCATCGAGGCCAGTTGGCTTGCAGCAGTGTCATTGATGGGGTTGTCGCCGCCTTTGGGCACCAATGGCGACATTTGGATTGAGCTAAATAAAGCACAGAACAGTGCTCAGTTGGTACGTCTTGATCCATGTCTGCAGAACTGAAAAGCATGCTCTAACAGCAGTATTGTAGCTGGGAAAGACGCTATATCACCAAGGCGACCTGTCATACTTTGAGGCCGTCAACAAGGAAACGCTCAAAAACTCGTACACCCGGTTCCAGGAAGATGAAATCGTACACGTGGTCAAGTCAAAGGATCCCAAGATCCCGCCCCGTCTGCAGCTCGATGCCGAATGGCGACCTTCCCGGGACCCCAAGACGGGCGCCCTGCTTGCCGAAGGGAAGCTCTGGGACTTCACGGAAAAGATTGCCAGCTCAAGGCGCGAGGGCAAGAACCGGCGTGACGGGGCTACGGTCAGTGTGCGCGTGCTGCGATTGACCGATCAGCTGGGGGCCAAGTTGTATGCCGAGGCGGCAGAGGGCGACAAACCTGGGAAGAATAAAGTGCCCAGCCGACTGAGCTTGGAGGACCAGGAGACGCACAAGAAGAATTTGCGCAAGAGGAAGAAGAAGCGCAGTCAGAGAGCGCACCTGTGACATTACACAACTACTTTTTTGTATTGTTACAACCAGCCAATCGATTAGTCTTTATATGCCCACGAGATACTACTTACTATATGTGCAATAGATGAAACATAGACCAAACCGCTTCTGACATGCCATTTGTACACCGACTCTTGTTTTTCATCAGAGCTGCAACCTGCCGCAACAACTCAAGACTGGCCGTCTTGTCCCTCCGGTTAGACCCTCTTAACTTACATGGTCATACATCTAAAATCCAGGTACCCTCATGAGGATTCCGCCGGCAAAATAATGTTGTCAATCAACCTGACAGCCGGACCGCCTGCATGACCCAGGTCTTCACCCTCCTGGGGATCCTCCACAGGGAGCATCTTCACCGCGCCGCTCAGCACGGCGCCTCTGCTGGGATCAACGACGTCCACCTCCTGCAGCGAGTCCGGATCTGCAAGCGATATATAGTCGACTTCAAAAAGAGCTCGCTCAGAAGGCTCCTTCTCCATCTGGGCCCTCAACGTCGTCTCGCACACATCATGAGCAGACGCCAAGATGGCCTCACGGCCTCTCTGTCCAGCCTCGTACGCAGCCGCAGCAGCCCGCAGGGCGGAATTGAGCACCAGCCCAACCTGCCGCCGACGCGTCCCCAGATAGACGTTCCGCGACGCCATAGCAAGGCCGTCGTGTTCCCGCTGGGTAGGGCAAACGACGACTTCCGTAGGGACCATGAGGTCCTTCACCATGCGGCGAATGACCACCGTCTGCTGCACGTCCTTTTGCCCAAAGTAGACCCGTTCCGGCTGCACAATGTTGAACAGCTTCATGCAGACGGTTGCGACGCCGCGGAAGAACGTGGGCCGGCTTGCGCCCTCCAGAACCTCCGCCACGGGCGTGATGGTGACGAAGCTCCCCTTGCCATCGATGGCCCGGCCCGGGAACCCAGAAGGGTACATTGCAGACGTGGTGGGCGCGAAGATGGCCGATATGCGACCTAGATTGGCGCCGTCGTCGGCCAATTCGCGATCCAGCTTGGCCAGCGCTGCGGTGTCGGTGTCCCATGTGACGGGGTACGAAGCCAGGTCCTCGGTGACGCCAAACTGCGCTGGGTTCACGTAGATGCTCACCACGACATGGTGGTTCTCTCTGGCGGCGGCACGGATCAAAGCGAGATGGCCTTCGTGCAGAGCGCCCATGGTCGGAACGAGCCCCACGCTGCGGTAGCTGAAGAGATGAGGCCTTCTCCATTTCCGAACATCATCTACGGCGCGGAGAACACGGATTGGCGTTGCGGGCACGGTCTCCTCGGCGGTTCGGAGCCCTCGTGTGAAGATGGGGATTGAAGTAACTTGGGAGGCACGTGTCGCCAGACGTTGCATTGCGAACCGCGGGGTGCTGCAGAGGTTGAGATGTGGAGGGGTTTTATAGTTGAGGTTCCGTCGTAGTGAGCCACAATGGCTCGGTGGAAGAAATAGGGACTTCGCTCCGTGATGGTTTCTGCTGCGGAGATTTGGATACGAATGGGGTCTGGTTTTTTTTTTTTTTTTTTATGACCTTTGCTGCGGAACTAACTAGTTATGCTTCTGTGGGCGGTTGGTGGATGAGTAAGCTGATTAGACAGGTATAGGTTGTTTGACTACCGACTGGGAAAATAACCGACGCGGCGTTATTCCCGGGTTTGTACTACTTTCTAGAAAATTGGAAATGACGAGAAGTGGCTTCTACTCGAACAATCATGATGGTTTCGGCGAAGTGATTGTCATACTTTGCGGATGCTGGCAGGCTCGAATATACATTGCATTGTGGGATTGTCAGTGACTAGACTGATGGGGTTGTAAGGATGCAGGCAAAGTATGCTTCAAGGGAACAATGTGTTCCTGTATCCATCTAATTTATGAATATTATGTACCCGCGAACCTAGGTATATAGCCAGAGGCCCGTTATTAGCCACATTGGCTCAAAAATCACTCGCTACCAAACTATGCACGCTAGAAATCTCAGTGAAAGCGCTTGCATGGCCACGTAATTCATCCGTCCACGCGACAGTCTTCTCATCCATCAGTAGAACTGATTAAGAGGACAAAAGCCTTTTGCATGAATTAGGCCATACCCCCGGCCTTCATATTCTCCTGCTCGAGCTTCTTCCACCGGGTGCCGAGTCCAATTAGAGTCGCAATTCCGGTGGCAGCGATGCACATGGCAAACACCACCTTGAGACCCGTCATATATCCGTCAATGACCAATGGTTGCTGGTCGACGGGAAATGCGTGGCGAATCTCGGTTGCTCCCGTGAGGATAAGCGTGGCTTGGTTGACCTGTGGTGCGTTCTTGACAACATGACCGACCATTTGGTTGACGAAGGCAGACTGTGCGCCGGAAACGAGGTAGGCACCGCCAATACTCTGGAAAACTGAACCGGCAAAGTTAGTCAGGGTTCATTCTGAAAGACGTTGGATGTGTAACTTACAGAGTAGCATGCCTGTAGCAGAAGCCAGGTCCTCAGCGGCAACTGAGCCCTGCACAGCAATCATGGGAATCTGGAAGGCAGTTCCCCAGCCGGCACCAGCGACAATCTGGTAGCCGATCCACTCACCAGTGGAAGAATCCACATCCAGCATGTACAAAAGACCAGCTCCAATGACGGCGACACTTCCACCACCGATCAACATGGGCTGGTAGCGACCTGTGGCGGAGACGTAGGCACCGCTGGCAATAGTGGTAATGGTCACGGCGATGATAAATGGCAAGTTGCGAACGCCGCTCATGGTAGGGTTGGTTCCATGCACTGATTGGAAGTAAATGGGAATGTAGTAGATGGCAGCGAAAAAACCACCGGCCAAGAAGAAGGCGAACAGGCTCATGACGAGGTTGGTGCGGTCCTTGGCCAGTCTGGGCGGAACCATGGATTTCTCTCCCTGGAAGTACTGAAGAGCACCCCAAGCAGCTATGATGGCGACAAATCCGACGAGGAGGCCCACGACGATGGACGAATTCCAAGCGTGAGCGACACCACCGTACTGCACGGCCAAGATGTAAGTGACAGTGGCGCCCATCATCAACACGACACCGAGAGG
This sequence comes from Atkinsonella hypoxylon, assembly GCA_000729835.1. Lineage (NCBI taxonomy): Eukaryota > Fungi > Ascomycota > Sordariomycetes > Hypocreales > Clavicipitaceae > Atkinsonella > Atkinsonella hypoxylon. The sequence continues at coordinate 177,390 of JFHB01000006.1, read as the reverse complement.
ATCCATCTGGCGGAGCTTCTCCAAAAGAGGAGCCTGAACAGGGACAGCACTCTTGGGAGTCTTGAAGAAGACGAGAATCACGGCGGCGGACAATCCTCCGATGGGGAGGTTGATATAGAAGCACCATCGCCAGCTCACGTTATCTGTGAAGGCGCCGCCGAGAAGGGGGCCAATCACGCTAGCAAATCCGTAAGATGCACCCAAGATGCCCGTAAAAGCAGGTCGCTTCTTAGGAGGCGCGGAAAAGGCAATAATGGTATACGCACCGGTGCCGAGACCAGCGGCGCCGACACCAGCGATAGCACGCCCGGTAATGAGCGCCTCGGCGTTGGGAGCTGCACCGCAGAGCACGGAGCCGACTTCAAAGACGAGAATGGCGATGAGGAAGGACATTTTGAGTGGGAAGTATTTGTAGATCTTGCCCCATGAGGACTGCATGGCGCCGACAGTCATGAAGAAGGCGGCGCCGTACCAGCCGACCTTGTCTAGACCTTTAAACTCGTCGGTGATTTTAGGAATAGCAGTAGCAACGATGGTCTGTGTGAGTGAGCGGGTTAGTGTTAACGTCATGCTTGGTGAGTTACCACGGTGTGATTAGGAAGATTTCACACACCATGTCGAGGGACAACAAGAAGACGCTCATGACGAGAGCAACAACGATGAAGAACATGTTGATACCGGTTGGGTAGTCGGTTTCGCCAGCCACTTCTGTAGCAATGGTAGATGACACTTCATCATGCTTGTCTGCCTCGCCTTCTTTATTTTCGCCTCTCCCGTCGCTTGAGTGGCCTGAGTTCTCGGATACATGGTTGCTGGCTAAGGTGGAGGCTGAAGAAACAGGAGGTTCTGTGTCCCCGAGGAATTGTAGGTTGGAAGAGACAGCCATGAGGTGGTTAATGATTGATCGTGATGTCGTGTATAAAAAGCTGCGAATGCGAATGTGGTGGTGGGAAGAAATAGGACGAAATCAAGAGAGTTTAGATTTTTACGTTAGATTAGAATGAATGACTTTGTAAGTTGTGAGAAGAAAAATAACAACGCCAGTCGTGAAGAATGAGCATAGAAATTCAAGACCAGAACCGACTGGGACAATAAGGCATATAAATAGGGGTGGCTCATGATGGGCATTTCTAAGCAGGGAACTTGACAAACACATAGCCTCGTGTCGACCTGAAAGGTCCAAGGGTAGTCTCATCGTTCAAACAAGTCATTGAGAATCATAATGCTGAGAATTGCAACTAGGACCAAGCCATGCGGAGTTTGCGAGCCGTTGACGAACCCGACAGCCAGGGCGGCGTGTCCAGTTATGGCTGATGGCTGATGGCTGATGGGCAAGGGATGGATGGGTCCCAGAATGGCGAGTTGACCAATCATAATGAGGGTCGATGGGAGGTACTTTGATTTACCCGCGGCCCTCATTATAATAGAAGTGTCGGCAATTTCCCCCGATACAAAGAGAAACGCGTTTAGGGCTAGCTACTCAGCGCGCTCGTAAGTACCTCGCATGTATCGAGGAGGGTGTGGGTCCCGTGACCCCGATGTTGCCTTACCGCAAGCAATGTGGCCGTTCGGAAATATGCTAGTTCACCCCCGCTTTTCAGTATTTCCCTTGGGCTGGCAATTGTTGCGTTGTCTCGCTCCACTGACTAATAACAGCGGTACCTTGACAACAGAATGGCGCTATCTTGTACGCAGTCTGGAGCATTCATATTACTATGTACCTTGTTTGTTGGCCCTTGCCAACCTTGGAAGGCGGGATGAAAGGCTTGCCCTTTCCCACGACGTAGTGATATCCAATGGCTTGTCGCTAAAGTGGGTTCCGTCATATGAATCATCATGAGTCACCGGCTGGGAACGACAGGGAAAGAGCAGGGGGCACACAAGCTGATGAGTGGGGCCATTTTACCACCTAATTCAGCAAGCGGTGACAAAAGTTTGCATGTGTCCAGCATACATGTATGCTTATTCTGCTAGAAAAAAAGCCCCACATAGACCTGAAAAGGCTGAGATAAGCTGGAACCCCCGTTTTAGAGCATGCCACCACCATGACATGCGGATCCCGGCCATTGCGGACTTAAAACACAGCGTCTTGAAGGAAGCCAGAATGGAGCTAGCCTTTGTTCTCTGGCGCACCCCGTCAACGGCTTACACCAGTTGAACTTATTACACCTTGAGTACGCCTTAAGTACGCCTGATTTATCGCCGGCGGACTTGGCGGATTTTGCGCAATCCACAACTCCGCCAGTATGACTGCGGCTGCAACCTGTGACTGTGAGCATGTCGGCTCGTTCAGCGTCTCGTTTTGACATGTCGCAAGTCAGCTCTGAATCGATATGAAATTCTGCATAAGATAATGGCTCGGTCACACCTTTCTTCCTGAATCTGTTGTCTTCCTTGCATTACCATTATATGCTATTCGCTGTTGCCTCCTGCTACATGTGCCCTCCAACCAAATGTATAAGCTTTCTATCATCTCTGTACCAAGATCATCGCTTCTGGATCAAGCATTCCTGTCGGCGTTGTTAATGCAAAGATCATTTTGACCGGAGGACTTTTGCCACATACTCAAAGACATGCCACTTCCCCATCATTGACTTTGATCATCAAGCATGCTGACTCAATAAAAAAAAGTAAAAAGTTTAGATTTTGCTTTTGGTACGTCACTTTAATGACAACGGGGTGGAAGACTCAAGGGACCAGGACATCTAGGCCCAAAGCGAAAACAGACAGAGAGAAGAATCACCGCACAAGGACAGTTGCTCACAGTGTCGAAATTGAATCAGCAACCAATATTGCTATTGACAAGATGCATAGCTACAACGAGTACGAGTAGTGCACAACGAAAGCCAAAAAGAAGTCAGCCTCTTCTTGCATCCACGTGCAAAACATTTCTCATCGCCGCGTCCAAGACGCTTTAACAATCCCAGCATTTGTACGATCGGATACCACCGGCACTGCAGTGACCGTCAGCCTGGCCGCTGCACAGTAAGTCAATGTCACCTTGCATTTCGTGGATGTCGCAAAAGTAGTAGCCATCCCTGTTCTTAGTTATGGTATTTGCTACTCGGTCGGAGACGCAATGCGTCTGTCCGTCATCATGCTTGCTGTTCTTCTCGCATCTGCAGCATCGCTTTCCCTGGCAAGCCTTCTGACTCTGCCATCGTGACTGTCCCACTTCGTAGGCCAGGGTGGCACCAGCAAGGGCGACGACGAGAACAGCGGCGCGCATTGTGGTTGGAATGGTTGAATTCGATGGAGTAGTGTGAGGTGATAAGTCTAGGTGAATACACGAGTCGATGCTGATGGTCGTTGTATCGTTGGGTGAAGAGATTGAGATGGGGGCGTGTTTACCGGAAATGTACTTGATATTTGCAGATCTGCCTTTTATATGTGCTGATGAGGATAACGAAACGCAAAAGGTAGAGGAGAAGAAGCGAAAGTGAAGGAGTGAAAGAACACAGCCTTGCTGGGCAGCAGTTGTGCATAGTCTTTGTCAGTCCGTCTCTGGCTATAGGCCACAAAAAGAGACAGAGTGTCGAAAGAGCGACGAAGATGATGCGTGGACCATTCGGCATGCTACCATGAGACTGTCAACAATGCGTAGGACAGGGCAATTTCAGTCATTACATGTTTGTCCAGGACAATGAACCCTTTCACACGCCGTCAGCCAGGCGCGAAGCGTGTATCGGAAGACATGTTTTGTCTTGAAACCAGTCGTATTCTCGGTCTACGTGGTCTAGTGAAGTGGTTCTTTGTGGGCATTCCTCGAGCTTATTGGTCTCGGAGCGGTTCGGCAAACACCAGTCTTTGTGCAACCAACAAGGTCCTAAACTGGTAACCAAGGGATCTTCTTACCGGACAATTGGCAGCCACTTGTGGTCCTCTTTCTTCCGATCAGGCTTTTTGACAAAGATAGTTCGAACGTGCCACCATTGTGGTGGACAGCGCGTTGTTGCCCAAAGCTTATGCGCAACGCGCATCGCATCGTCCCTGTTTCGCGGGAGAGGAACAGACATTACTTTTTTCCGAGCGAATTTGAAGACCGTATTGGCCACGCCATATACCCCATGCAGCCTACATGCAATGGACGATCAAACGCCTCCGTAGCTCACCACGGCACCAGCACACGATGACAACTAACGTACTTTACTTGCGGAGACGGCTTGGCTTCGCTGCAGACCATACCTACCACGTCTTATACAACTAACTACTTTATGACATACCTGGAAGCCAGTCGCGCAATACACGGTGCAGAATCCACTCTTCCTCGAAGCACGACAGCTCCGCGTCGCTTGTGTTGGTTCCGAAAATATATGAGGCCCGAGAAACACTCGCTCTTTACAATGCCATCGAGTCGCTTCATTGGCAGGAATCTAGACCCAGCCGCTCAATGATTTCCCGTCATAGAACGGGCCCAGTCCCCCAATTGGAACGGAGATTCATGAGTAGTAACAGATCGTACAAGCCAAGTGAAATGCGACCGTCCTATCTTGGCTGTACCAAGGCCGCATCAGCTCAAAGTACAGCTAAGCAATGCAAGACACTATAAATAATGCATGATGTCCCGCTATCGGAATGTCGTGATGCCAGCCACGTCGATAGCACCCTGAAGCTAGACCCTGACGATGTCGCCGGCGAGATGGTCACTCGGACCCCAGCGCCAGCGATGCTTCGCACCGGCTATCTTCAATATTCGGATACAACGCCGAGCCTCTATAAAATCCCACATAATTTGGCCCTGCACGACATGAATGAGCTGGAGCGGGGCTTTTAACATCGGCGGGAGTGTTGAGTGGGAAACTTGCGGGAGTCAAGTTGCGAGTTACAAGTCTTGCTCAAGCTGTTTGGTTTTCGCTTCATGGTCTCTCAAGTCGACGGTGTACCGGATCGAAAACCCTGCATATTCAGCAGTAAATCACGCACTCAGTAAAGGTCCCAAAGACTAACTCTGCCGTCCTTTGCGCCCGCGGCAACCCAATGCGCCGTCTTAACTCGATGACTCCTCCGATCCATGACGCTCATACGGCTCACGTCCACTTCTCCCCTGTCGACATTCTGGCCGCTGGAGGCGGATGTCCCTGCGTCCACAACGGGCACCTCATCAGGCCCGACGCAGGCAAAGGTAACGGCGTACGCACCCGCCTTGTGCCACTTGAGCACCGCCAACTCCTTCATAGATTTGCAAGAGTACACTCGTACCCTGGCGTCCCAGCCTGCAGTAGCGAATATGGCACCGTCCGAACGAACCTCCAGACTCTGCTGACCGGCGTGCTTGGTATCAACGACCTTTTTCGGATGTTTCCATTCTTGCAAGCTCTTCCCCAGCGCGGCGTGCTCCTTCAAGGCCCCCGAGAGCAAAGAATCCTCGCAAGAGCCCGCTTCCTCGCTGACCCGGGCGTGAGGAAAAGAGACCTCCTGCTGCGCAACAGGAAGGGGATGCTTAGCGATAATAGCATCCGCTCCCGAAGTGAAAAAGCAATTCAGGTCGGGCCGAACATCCAGCGATAATACAGGCTGCGAATGAGCCTGGCTCCGATAGGTCAAGATCCAGTCGCCCGTGGAGGCAAGCCGGTGCACAGATGCATAGCCATTCTCAAACGCCGCAATCAAGGTCAGCTCTGCGTGGTGCAGTAGGGACAGACTCATGGCCATGCCGTTCGAGGACCCGGGTTTGACGACGTGCAGGCGCGTCTGGGACGGTAGCGCGTAGATATCGACCTAGTTACTGCTCAGACTTGTGTGTACGGGCGGGAAAGAAGAGTAGACGGAGACGTGGCCGTACTGCTTCGGAGGCCAGCGTGTTGGGAACAGCGACGAGGATCTCGGATGAGCTGAGAAACCTCGAGTACGGCATTTGCTGCTGCTCAGCCGGACAGGCGGCAAAGGGGCAAAAGTTCATGGTGTTGACCTGCAGCAGGTGCAGAATCCACGGCTGCGGCCTGTCTGTCGGACCGTCTAGCGGTAGCGCTGTGCACAAGCTGCTCTCGTCCTTGTCTGATACGTGCCAGACTATCAGCTTGTGGTCTCGCCCGTGACTGCGAACGGCGTCAGCGAGGGACGAATGAAGCTGTGCTGGCATTCTGGTGAGAGAATCATGGCACCCACGTAATGACCTTGTCGGCGCCCCATCCGCGGACCGCCAAGATGGCGCCTTCGTGAGCCCGCCAGACGGCTCGCGCGCGCATCGTCATCAGATCCCACAGCGCTACGAAGCCATCCGCGTCTCCTGTCGCGAGGCGCTCGTTGTTGCGAACAAAGGCCGCGGCGTGGACGGCGGCTTGGTGGCCGCGGAGGACGAATTTCGGGGCGGGTACGGAGGACATTTGCGCTTGCTGGTCCGGCTGGAGTTCCCGATATCATGCTGATGATGGATGATGAACTTGGTGTGAGGGTAGGAGTTGGTCAACCACGGTTATCCGGCTTGTAGGCGGAGTGTGGGGCGGATCGAGAACATTGTAACCACTTCCCGGAACACACATCTTGTTTTTTTATCGCATGTATTATATATAATATGTAGTGTTATGTTCTGCTCCGGGGAAACCATACATCATCTTATCAATTACCATGCACCATATACCATATACCATCTTATTAATATTCAATTGCTCCAAAAGGTGCCATATTTCTACCCATGCAATCCACGTACTCGAGAACAAATAAACAGTGAGAGAACCACCACTTCCCAAAATGAAACATCTTATCGACTCCTAGTGCTATCAAGAACGCATCTTATCACCAATCCCATTTATTTACCAGGACTTGAAATGCTGTCCAGAGCAAAGTGCAAGAGTTAACGAAGAACTATGGCCAGTGATACCGCTTGCGATCGCACCTCACAATCCTGACCCAATTGGCCGGCAACCAAAACGAGATTTCAACACCGATGCTTACGAAAACCACGGTTTGTTGTATCAGCACGGACCCGGACCTAGTGTCAGAACCGAGACAAACGATAACTCTGCAAGAGCAGTAACTGCTTCAGATCAAGCCGTGACTATGGCCAACTTGCTAGTCTAACGGGCTGCATTTACAAGTCAAATACTACAAGACAAGTCCCCACTTTGCAACTCATTCAAATTTAACAACAATAGAGCCATGATACGCCCCAGCAATGCTGTTTTTTAAGCACACGTGGATCAAAAGATGCTCGGTCCACGTCTATTCTTCACCGCATGTCTGTCCTGCCCCAAGCTCTTTTCCCGGTCAGCTCGAGCTCCCAGCCGGTGTGAAATTCATGCTATATCCACCAGATTTTTCGTCCTTGACCATCTGGAAATTATTCGTGCTCAGACCAAATGGCTTCAAGATGCCATCCCCCAACGTCTTCAGCTTCCCCCACATCTCTGACATTTCCTTCTCCTGCGCCGCCTTGGTCCTGGGAGGCAGTGTTTCGAGTTGGCTGCGAACTGTGCGCATGTCCGCCGGACCAAGGCCAGCCATGCCGGACAGGAGCTTGTAATCTTCTTCCGCGCCAGCAAGATTCTGCCACCCGCCGGCTTCCGAGCGCGCACGAGCGCGTCGCAGGAGTGCTTTGGTGTGGATCCTGTGAATATCCGCCTTCCTTGTTTCCTCTGCGGACTTGGTGTTTCCCGTCTGCGACGATGGCGCCACCGCAGCCCGGGTTGCCCCTGAACTGACGATTTCCTCCTCGACCTCATCATCCGCCTTCTTCGCTTCAGGTGCCCAAGAGTCGGTGTGCTTGGGAAAGCCCGGCTGCCGCTCCCCATCTTTCTTGTCTGCCAGCTGAGGGTCATTCTTTTTTTCCAGTGCCGCTAACCCGTCGAGTGCCTGTGTCGAGGCCTTGATGGCATCCTTCCACCGCTCCATCTGCAGATTGCACGCAGCCATATTGCTTTGAATAACGGCCCGGTCATAGTGCAGGTAGTTGGGACAAGTGGACATGGCATCCTTGTACTTGGAAAGGGCATTCTCGTACTCCTTTGCCAAGTACAATGCGTTTGCTTCCGCTCTTATGGCGTTGGACTCCTCGAGACGAGCCTGGATCCGAGACATCAGATTTACGTTAGTGCCAGCTATTCATCTTTTCGAAAACAAGGTCAAACGAGATGGCTTCTGCATGTTGAATAAGACGTGCAGGCCCGAGACGGTTTCAAGTAGAAGAATGAGCGTAAAAGAAAAGAAAAAGAAAAAAATATATAACTGCACGTAAGCCAGATGTTGTGACGGACCTCTTCCTCCTCAGGTGAGAAGAACCTGACGACCTCTGGTTCAGGCGCATCCTGTGACTGTTCATCCTGTCCGCCATCCGAGGCAGGCTCATTTCGATCCATCCCGTCCGCCATTGTGGCGACTTGGCGACAATGGAGTTTTGTCGAAGCTAATGTCAAGGCAAGGTGGTTTGTGGGAACAGAAGACAAAGAAAGCAGTTGATGTGACGTCGATACGTCTTGAGTGGGGGGGGGAAGGGGGGGGGAAAGGCGGCGCTAGAGGGGCGAAAGAGATGAAAGGAAACGAGGCGGATCGCTTGACGCCAGGCATGCAGTAGGCCTGCCGGATTCAACTCAACGGTGGAGCGCGCTAGAAATCTCTACCTCAAGACACGCGCTGGTCCTGGCTCGCATATATATATATATAATATCTATCCACGGAATATCTAGGTTCTCGAGTTGGATCATCAATGAAGCTTGAAGGTCTTGTTTCTCAGGTGCCAAGTCGAATTCTTTGCGAAATTTCAACAGGAAAAGGCATCTGAGCTTTGAGTTCTTGCCCTAGCCATTGCCATTGGCTCGTGAATGAGGCGAGGCAACCGTGGAGCAAGTTCGCTGCGCTGTGAAATTCATTCAACGTGAAAAGGCGTCTCGAACCAGGAATCCCCCCTTCCCCCCGGGGTCAAGATAATAACAGCCTCCTTTTTTTTAATTGCTTCTCATCACCTCATCATCACCTCGTCTTTCACAATGGCTCCTAGAACAGAGTAAGTCACAATGCAGCCCATCCCGTCCCTGTCAGTTACGCCTTCCCAATCCCTGTCATCAAATTCTCATGGGCCAAATAGCTTCCCGCCCGTGCGAGCATGTCTCTTCGACATGGACGGCCTCCTCCTGGACACAGAAGACCTGTACACGCTCTGCGTCAACACTGTTCTGGATAGATATGGCCGCCCTCCGATGCCCTGGTCTGTCAAGGCCAAGCTGCAGGGTCGTCCTGGGCCCGATGCCAACAAGATCTTCTCGGATTGGGCCCAGCTCCCAATCAGCCGCGAGCAGTACGAGGCCGAGCTCCGCGTCTTGCAGCAACAGATCTTCGCAACCACAAAACCGCTCCCCGGTGTTGCAGAGCTACTCGCCTGCTTGTCAACCAAGAGCAACGTCCACATTGCCCTCGCAACGAGCTCCCATCTCTCCAACTTCAAACTCAAGACGGACCATTTGACCGACTTCTTTTCCATCTTCCCCGAGAACAGGCGTGTGTTGGGCGATGATGCTCGCTTAACCGTCGGTCGAGGAAAGCCTCTCCCAGACATCTTTCTGCTGGCTCTCAAGACCATCAATGACTCACTCCCAGCTGGTGAGAAACCCATCACCCCTGAGGAATGCCTGGTATTCGAAGACTCCGTTCCCGGCGTTGAAGCTGGCCGACGAGCAGGCATGAGGGTCGCCTGGGTTCCTCATCCCAAACTCAAGGAAGAAGTCGCTGGTCGGGAAGAGCAGATTCTAGCTGGCCGGACCGGCCAGGCAGGCGATGTGGATATGCATCAGCTTGGAGAGATCAATGATGGTTGGGCCGAAGAGTTTTCCTCTGTGGTGTCATTTCCCCTGGAAAAATATGGAATTGTTACGTGATAGAATCGGAAAGCGATACTAAGGGTGGCCCAAAGTCATCCATTTTTAAAATAGATTGGTTGTCTCTTTTTGATAGAATCCTCAATTAGATAGATAAAAGTTCATTTCTGGTCCTTACATGGATAAAATTAAAATAAAGCTCCCAACATTCAGCGTGTCCAATCTTGGAGTATTGACTCTTCTCCTTCATCATGAATGTGCCTCTAAAAATTAATAGCTGTGTATGTATATCGGGAAAGAAAATAAGGATATAACCGGCGCTATCTCGTGTGTTTCACGCTGACTATTTCTCTACTATGGTCTCTGTAGACCACTCCAGCCTGATACAGCGGTGTTGAAGAGGTCGTTGCAAATCTCTGTGAAGACTCACCGGTCATAAAATAGTGCAGGTTGTTGTATCCTTCATGCGGGTGTCCGCCCATAAGATGAGACACCTCGTAAAACTGTTGAGAGCACTCTGCTTGTTGACCTCCTTCTGTGCCGGTAGGAACGCGGGGGTGAGGCCTTGAAACAAGCCCCAGACCAGAGCCAGATTCAGAAACAGGAGTAGGCGCGGAAAGCTCCTCCATAGTTGCCGTTACGCCCGTAACCCCAGATGTGTCTCTCATCGGGATCGACGAGTCCCAAGCTTCCCGCCGTGGTTCATCAGCTAGATCTCGTGACATTTGGTCTCGGTTCTCCGAGGGGATTTGTCGTTGCCCTGGGATGAACCCAGAGTTATGTTGGCCGGCAGCCCATACCAAGCTCGTTTCTTCTAATCGTCTTGGGATACTGACCCTATCTCCCGGATGAATGTTTTTTAAGAGTTTCGAGTTACCAGTGTTTGCTGAGAAATCAGCAACCAATCCATCTCCAGTAAGGTTGCCATGAGACTGGGCCGATAGATCCGACTGGAAACTCATGCCCAGACGAAGCATTCTTATTTCGGACTCGAGAGCCTCGTTGCGTTTCAAAAGCTCCTGAACAGCCCTAACATTGTTGTTGTTTCGAAGCTCCTCGACTTCACGCTGGAGCCTTGCGATCAAATCCTTATTCCTGGCCCGGATAGCTCTCTGAGAATCGCGGTCGTTAGCTCTTTTGCGAGCAAGCTGTTCTGGAGAGAGCTTGGAGATGGACTTGGCTGCTGATGTCTGGTTAGACTGGTACTTAATATAGAAATATATTATGCTGGAAAATATGGAGCATGTTCAATATCTCGCTCACTTTTGGCCTTGGCTATGTCTTGGCCGTATTCTGACGCATTTGAGGTGGGACTGGACATGGCTCAGCGCTCCCCACGGGGTGTACCAAGCAGGAAACCTTCAAACTTCTGGTTGTGAAAGAACTGTTTCAATACGTTGTAGTTTATCAGTTGTAAGCCAATGATTCATTGACAGACAAGTAGAGCGTATTAAATTATTTTTGTTGGTAAGACTTGATGACATGCCAGCGTGTTTTATCCAGCAGATAGCAGCATGGCTGAACTAAAATAGCAGACAGCGACTAAATTTGTTCCGAGAAAGGAAAAAAAAAAAATGAAAAGAAAAGAAAAACGGTTGTGCAGCTTGTTAGATCAAACCTTCATATTCTTTCCTCGCACTCGGTTTCGGGTTGTTGCCGTGGAATGAGTTCCTGTAGGCCAAAGCTTGCGGGATAAGCGAGGAATAATGTTTTAGAGGTTTTCGTAGCAGGATTAGGCGAGGAAATATTGACATCTTGTTCATATGGCCGGAAAAACAGCGCCACATGCGGTCGCTCCGTAGGCATTCGGATCTTCAGCTTGGGTGTTATCGCACTTGAGGCGCCCAAAGGGTATAGCCCCTCCTCGGTGCGGCTTTCCGTATCTTGACCTAGCTATGCTGGTTTTGTAAAGGAGGCTTCAAGCGAGGCTCTGGAGTTTTCGGCTCAATCGCTGTGGCATAAAGGTGCTTGCTTCGGACATTGTGACTTTCCAGTGGCGACGGCTTGCGCCGGCCGATGGAACCAGCAACGCAACAAGAAAGTTCCAGGCTGTATTAGTCCATGCACAACCCACGTCGAAGGCTATATTCTGAGTGACAAATGTCTGGGGACACTGAGGAACATAAAAGGAGCAACTGCGCTAGTGCGAGTTTAGGAAGAGAGGAAAGCCTTGCAGAGGTACAGATCAGACGATAACTGGAGCGCAGTAGTGTTGTCTGTCGTCTGTCGTCTGTCGTCTGTCGTCTGTCGTCTGTCGGCAGTGCAAACGGCAGGCAGCCGCATTCGGACGGTTCATGCGCTACGGAGGAAAAAGGGCAAGGCGCTAGCGGCGTTTGCCGTACAGTCGCTCTTGCCCTGGATCCTGAACGCTTTTCATTGGTGGACCGGTGGACCGCGCTATTCCAGAAACAACGACTACAACTCGTGCAATTCCTGCGTGGTCAACGTGCAGTCCAGGACATATATATCAGTTCTAGCGCGAGCGATGCACAAACGATACATGCGCGAGTCACCTAGTCCACCACGAACAAGAAGGCGGCAAGGGCTGAAAAGTTCACCCCGGTGACCTCACTTCCTGTGTGCTTATGCTCGCCAAGCCATGCAGCGGCTGTGGTGGGTTTCGTTGTGAAGAACACACGGCTCATCATCCATCCATGCGACATTGTAAGATAATATCTGTGATCCACCAATCCATCAAAAGAGCTGGCCACTGTGCTCCGTACTTTGCATAATCCGCATGGACAGCATCGTCAGGGCGGTGGAGTCAACGGCTTGCACACATCTGCCAGATGACGCGAAAAGCACGGCATGAATCAGGCCTGATAGGAGGAGCATTTGAAGAAAAGACCCCCCCCCCTCTACTCCGTACCAGGCTTGGCTAGTCGGCCATGAGCAGGGTTTATGCATGTCCGAGCACATGACCCGGCTACAACAGTGTTACAAGCAAAGTGAGCAAAATCAAAGTTCCATTATTTACGGAATACTGTCCCGCTCCTGCAGGGCGGATACGCCAGGATTGCAGGTCGATGCCTCCAGTAATTTCTCCCAATTGGTTCAAGGTTCGGCAACTCGCTACTCTTGAGATGTTCCAGGAAGTACCGAAGACAGCCGACTTTTTTTCCGGGTTACCAGCCGGGGAAAACGAAAAACGATATGTGGGCTAAAACTGCCCGAGTTGGCACCGAGAAATATATCAATAATTTGGTCCTCGAGCCGAGATTGCTCAGTGTTTCGCACATCATGCCCGGAATATCTCCCTGCTCGGGGGTTTCCCCCCTTTGGCAGCTTTGCTGTAAGCATAAATAGTCGTGCACAGTCCGGTAGGGCAAGGCCGGGAAATGTTTCAGTCTTTTCCCTCTTCTCCCCCTCCCCCTCCCCTCTCGCCCCGAAAGTTGACGCTTTTACGTTCTTTTGGTGGCTCGTGATTTTTGTATAGACCCGTCTACAACAGACTCAATCAGCACCATTCTGCTGTCAAGATGTGGTTTAACATCGCTGCCGTGTTGTACTCGCTGCCGCTGCTCGCTTCTGTAGCACCTGTGAGCGAGGCTAAGCCCAGAATCGACTACGAAGCCCTCGTCGTGGGTGGCGGTCCAGCCGGTTTAAGTGCCACGAGTGGTATGGCTCGAGTTCGTCGCAATGTACTCTTGGTAGATTCCGGCGTCTACCGCAACGCTGCCACCAGACACATGCATGATGTAATCGGCAACGATGGTTAGCATTTTCCTCGTCAGGTTCACAAAAGAGGTACTAGCAGCTGTTAGCGCCACGATTGCTAACGAGGGATGGCTCGTTTTAGGTCTGCAGGGCGCTTACTTCAGATGGGCTGCCCGCAAGCAGCTAGCCAGCTATGGCACGGTCTCCATGACCAACGGGACCATCACCAAGATCCGGCCAGAACAAAACAACGCCTACTTCACCGTGACGGGGACCTACCCGGGCGACAAGGAAATCACCTTCACCGCAAAGAAGATTATCCTCGCCACGGGCCTCAAGGACCTGCTCCCCGACACGCCGGGCCTCGCTGAGATTTGGGGCCAGGGCGTCTTCTGGTGTCCTTGGTGCGATGGGTACGAACACGCCGACCAGCCTCTCGGCTTGCTTGGCCCTCTCTCCTCTGTGCCGGGCACGGTTCGCGAAGTGGCCACGCTCTACAAGGACATGGTGGCATTCGTCAATGGCACCGACACGCCCGCCAACCGCGAAGCCACCGAGAAGGCAAACCCGCGATGGGAAGAATACCTGAAGCTGCACAAGGTCGAGGTCGAGAACCGCACCATCGAGTCCTTTGAGCGACTTCGAAACGGTGGCGACAACCCCGGCGACGCTGCGCTGCCCACGTACCCAGAGCACGACTTGTTCCGCGTCAAGTTCACCGACGGCGAATCCATCACCAGAGCCGCCTTCATCAGCAACTTCAAAGAGGCCCAGTACTCCTCTCTCGGTCAAGATTTGGGCGTCAAGCTGTATGGCAACAAGCTCGGCGTCGACCCAACCAAGGGCCTGGTGACCAGCGTCCCGGGCGTGTACGCCATTGGCGACTGCAACTCGGACAATGTGACCAATGTTCCTCATGCGCTCTTCAGCGGCAAGAGGGCAGCCGTCTTCCTGCATGTGCAGCTGGAGCGTGAGACTGCCCAAGCGGAGCTCGATGCATTGAACGGCACCATCACCAAGCGAAGTGATGACGAAGAGGCCCGCTCGCTCTGGGGCCGTATGAATGGCGAGGCCGACGATTTGCTCTACGCGGGGCCATTCGACCAATAAATCAGCATGGAATTGGGCACGGCGTTGAACATGAACCGAAACAAAATTTGGTTTTTATTTTTATTTTTATTCTGTATGTATAATGGCTTTGCACAAGCGAGCCTGGTTCATTGGATTTCCCGCACGTACGTACATACATACATGCATACCTACACACACACACACACACACAATTATGTTGCCTACATACGCCACATCACATCGTCCAGGAGGTGGTTTCACAAAGTTGATCCGGTAGTCATGAAACGAATATAGACGAGGCAGCCCTCGCATTCTCATAACATGCACGTCGCAATGACGAAACATGCGCAGGAGTCGGTGGCACAGATTGAATCATTGCTCTGTATCTCCAGTCCAGAATGGGCTTTCCTGATGTGCTCCTGGCCATGGCACCAGCGCCTCAAAAAGTGTGCCAACGCAAAGTCCCATCACCAGCTTGGCACACATGTTTGTAGGCATGGCCACTGAGGCGCAGCCAGCACAACAACTGAAGCCGGTGGCGCAGCAGTAGGCACACTCTGTCTGACCTGCACCGCCCAGCTACAGTCGCATCAGGTGTGTGTGGTCGGGCCAGCACCGGCCAGACTTTTTCCATCAAGACGGCACAGCCGGCGACGCGCGCACAACCAGCTCGATTAAAAAGTCCGAGGGCGGCTCGGTCGATGTAGTTAGTTCCTGGTTGTGCAGTAACTAAAGGTTGTCAAGCGGACATGCTGACTGCCTGATGACGAGGATGGCGGAGCAGTCAAGTCAGCTGGTCCTTGAAACCCCAACCACCCACCTTGCCTCCCTATCCCTATAAACATTCTCTCCATCCTCCATCCTCCGTCCTCCATCCTCTTGTCCGTGCAACTTCATCTCTAAAAAAAACCACGACGCCTAGCATCATGTCTAACCAGGAATTCTACGGCGGGTACCCAGCCCAGCCTACCTACAGCCAGCAGCAACAACAACAAGAACCCTACGGACAACAGGGCTACGGACAACAGGGCCACGGACAACAGCACGGCCAACAGAGCTACCCGCAGCAGGTATGTCCCGTCAAGCCATCTATCTATCTGATCTCCCTCAAGACAGCACGAGTTAGAATCTAACACAGTCAGCAACAATACTCGCAGTCCACTTCTCCCCACCCCCATCCCCACCCCCACCCCCACCACCAAGGCTACCAGCCGCCAAGCCCGTACGCCCAACCGCAGCAGCAATACAGCCACGACTACCCAGGCCAGCCGCAGCACGGCGGTAGCGCGCAAGAGTACGCCAACGCCAACGCCAACGCCAACGCAAGCAACCAGCCGCACTACGGCGCGCCCAGCGGGCCCAGCGGGCCAGGCGGCCCCGTAGGACCCGATGGCGAGCGCGGCCTCGGCGCAACCTTGGTCGGAGGCGGCGGTGCCGCATGGGCCGCTCACAAGGCCGGCGGGGGGTTCTTGGGGACGGCCGGGGCGGCTATTGCCGGGGCGATTGGGGCGAATGTGCTGGAGCATGCTTTTGAGAAGAAGCAGAAGAAGAAGAAGACGAAGCATGGGTCGCGTGGGCTGGGCGATGAGTCGGAGTAAAGTGCGGTGGTGAAGCAAGTTGGCCTCTGGGCATAGAAGACCGTTTTATGTATCTTAGGCAAAACCAAATTAAGTGAGTCTATTGCTTTGATATTTGACTTTTTATGCACGTTTGTAAACAAAGCATGCTCTGTCCACACACAGATATAGGCCATGCATGATTCCATTTCATTTCACACGAGCCCCAAGGGAAATATCGGTGTTCAGCCATCCTCCTCCAAGCGCGCCTTCTCACCACCAGCACCACCAGCACCACCACCACAATGAGCAGCAATCTGCACGGTTTCCACCCCCACAAGCTCCAAGGCATCCCGATCGTGGCTGATGTCCAGCTTGCGACGCAGGTGCTCGGGCCCAAGCAGCGTCAGGAGCAAAGTATACACGTACACGCACAGCATGAAGATGCAAATGACTTTTCCATAGTCATACCGCCTGGCGCCCGACGACGGCGCAGGCGGCAGCGGGAAGCGCTCGCCGAGGCGCGACTCGATGGTCGACGAGGCCGACGAGACCAGGTTGCCAAGCTGGTAGGCCGTGCCGACGACAAAGGTGCGCAAGGCGCCGGGCGACAGCTCCATCAGGTGGACGGGGATGACGCCCCAGGCGCCCTGGACGCAAAACTGCTCGAAAAAGGCGGCGGCCATGACGGCGCGGTCGCTGACGAAGCCGTAGGGGTACAGGAGCGCGCCGCCGACGAGGCAGCAGAGGACGATGGTGAAGCGCCGGCCGAGCGACTGGCTGGCGAAGCCGACGACGGTGCCGCCGGCCATGGCGCCCAGGTTGGCGACGACCTGCGTGACGGTGACGGCGTCCTTGGAGAAGCCGAGCTGGCTGGCCAGCATGGTCGGGTACAGGTCCTGCGAGCCGTGGCTCATGAAGTTGAGGCCGGCCATGAGGAGGACGAGGTAGGCGAGGAGCAGCCAGTGGCGCCGGAGCGCGACGCGGCCTTCGCGGAGGAAGACGGCGCCGACGGACCCGGCTTCGGAGCGCATGCGCGCGCGTTCCTGGTAGACTCTTGTCTCGGGGAGCAGGAGGCGGAGGCCGATGAAGAGGACGGGCGGGCAGGCGGCGAACCAGTAGAGCGGGCGCCAGCCGTGGGGGGTGGTGTCGACGAGGCCGCGGGCGAAGGCGGCGCAGAGGAGATAGCCAAAGGCGTACTGTATTGCATGAGGGGGGGGGGGGGGAAAGGGTGTAAGAATTAGTTTAAGTTTTTTTTTTTTTTAGCGAGAGAATAGAATAAAGATAGCACGTACGCCTTGTTGCAGCAGACCGCTCATCAGACCGCGCGCCTCATCAGGCAGATCCTCCAGCGCCGTCGCCGCTGCGTTCCCGTACAGACCCCCCATCGCGACGCCAAACAGGGCGCGACAAGCGAGGAACTGCGCGTAGGTCTGACAGAAACCGGTGCCCTAACTAGAATTTAGAAAAAAAAAAAGTAATAATAATAATAAATGGGGGTAAACGCAGGCAACGCGAAGAAAAGATAAAGGGGGGGGGGGGGTTTGGGTTGTAAGGGTTTTTTTTTTTTTTTTTTTTCTTTCTTTCCCCCGGGCTTCAAACGTACCAGTTCTAAAACGATGAATAAAACGTTGTTGGCGACAAACGGCCATTTTCGCCCCCAGCGATCGCTCGCCATGCCGAAGACGATCGAGCCGACGGATCGGAACATGAGCACCAGCGTGATGCCCCATGTGATATCGGTCGGGGTCTTGCCAAAGTCCTTGGCGAGTTCGCCGACGGTGAGGGAGACGGTGAAGAAGTCGAATGCATCCCAGGTCTGTTTGTTGCACAGAGGGGGTTTGGTTATGTTAGTAGGGATTGTCGGGTCTACCTAGAAAAACATAGTAATAAAAAAAAAAATGATAAAATAAAGAAAGAGAAAAAAAAAGAAAGAAAAAAAAAAAAAAAAAAAAACTAATTCATCAGGGTTTCTACACTCGGGATCAAAACCAAAAACGTACCCAGGCCGCAAAGGCCACGGCGAAAAAAGCCCATTGTTGGCCGCCGACGCTGCGCACAAGGTGCCATGGGTTCGGGACCGGTAGCATCGGGGGCTTCAGCGTGGGGAGGCGCGTGGCGAGATATTGCCCGACGGACATGCCTTCGTGGGGAGCAGCGCTGTCGTCGACCTCCATGGTGCGGTCTGATCGGGTTGGCGGAGCTGGTTTATTTTTTTATTTTTATTTTTATTTTTTGGTTGTTTTTCAAAATTTTCGTAGGAGCTTTGCAAAACTCCCCGGCGAGGGAGATTCGCAGGAAGGGGGGGGGGATGAGTTTGTTTGTTTGCTTTTATACACAGCCAGCGTGTCCTGCTGAGCTGAGACTGCAATCGGTCAGTCAGTCAAAAGTCAGTCAGGGGCTTCAGTCGCAGATGTCCTGGAATCGACTCGACTAAGTAAGTAAGCAAGTAAGCAAGCGAGCAAGTAAGCAAGCGAGCAAGTAAGCAAGCGAGCAAGTAAGCAAGCGAGCAAGTAAGCGAGCAAGCAACCAAGCAACCAAGCAACCAAGCAACCAAGCAAGCAGCTAGTGTCCGACGGCAGACAATTTTTAGTAATTGAACCACACCAGCCGCCGTCTGGTCGTCCAACTATTGTCCCGACCCACCGTCGCTTCGCTTCTCTTTTTCCCTCCACCATCATCCCTCCCCTCCCGTCTGGGATCCCGTCAGACAGACAATAACTAGTAGCCGCGGGAATGCGAAACGCACACAAATGGGTCGCGAACGCATGCAGGGGCTGTTAATGTCTTGAAGCTATTCCGTAGTAATCGGGAAACCGGCATCTCGACGGGTGGGGCCAGACGCTAACTCCGCATATCCGCCCACCCCTTGCTTGTCTCGTCCATGGCGCCCGCAACCCGGTCAGCAGCTAACGGGGCCACCAGCGAAACCGATCTAACCCATTTTGCGCCGCACAGGGCTGACTGCCTGAACGGACTGCCTGAACGGACTGCCTGAACGGACTGCCTGAACGGACTGCCTGAACGGACTGCCTGAGCGGACTGCCTATTCTATTCTATTCTCTCCTCTCCCCTGACCCAGGGAGGCTGAGCACGGCGCGCAGAAACAGTTCAGATTTGGTGATGATGCATTTTACCTACCTGTCAGTACGGAATAACATGACTGTTAGGCCGCAACTGCGTGCGTCTTGTCGCCGGTTCACTCATCGTCTCTTTCCACCCAGACGAGCCAGCCAAGATGGATTGATGCCGTGAACCAGACATAGCCATGGTTTTCCATCTTTATTTCGCACCAGCTTTGCTTTGCACCTTGCAGTAAGCCTACACGTAGGCTTTTAAGCTTGAGCACGGAACAAACTTCACCAGTCAGTCCACGATGGACAATCCGTACCTCTCATTGGCCGACACCCCAACAACACATGCTTGCCACATACAGCCCAGCATCATCTACCGTCGCAGCGAGCACTTCGCTGCAACGCCAGGCCCCCCTCCCCCCTGCATCGGCATCTCCTTGCCGCCTACAAAACGCACGCTGGCACCGGCCCTTTCTCCATCACCCGTGCGTAGACAGACCAAATGCACCCAGCCTTTTTCCACCCACTCGCCGAGCCGCCAGTGGTAAACAGAGTTGATCCGGGGAAAGCCCCGCTCGCTTTGCCTCATGCAAAGCCCACGGCAAGGTAAGGTGCTGGGAAGGTGCTGGGAAGGTGCTGGGGAACAGTGTCTGGTAGCTTCCCGCTTTGCCTAACGAACGAAATCGTCTGGTGGCGACAGATTCGTTATCGGATGCTTCTTGTCAACCCCACCCAACTACCTACCTAGGTACCTATTGATGAATACCTATTGATGAATTGCCATGTATCGTGATGCAGTCCATCGCAAAGATGCGTCACTAGCTGATGCTTCCCTTCCCTTGAAAAATGTAATGTCTCTCTCGCGACAATCCTAAACATAGATACGGGATGACACAATGAGCATGCATGCCATTCCTTGGTCAAGGAAGGTGAAACCTTCTATTCTTTTTTTGTTTTCTTTTTCTTCTTTTTCTTTTTAGCAAAGGCAGTACTGCGTTGGGTGGAGCCTCGTATCGGCTCCAGACCTCATTTGGCTCCGTCATCATACATTGTCCATATCCTCCGCAATTCCTATTCCTTAAACGCCGTTGCCCTGAGCCTTTAGTTATCGGGTATCTCTGCTGTGCCTTAAAATAATCCTACAAAGAACTGCTATGCTCTTCGCTTCAAATAGCCCATTGCCCCCAAAGATTGCATAGCAACAGCATCACTACCTTTTTTTTTTTTTGAAAAAAAAAAAAAGTCTGAATACATGACAAGATATAAAACTGCCGCAAAGGGACGTCATGTCGGCATATACATCTCGTAAAGATGGGAGCGAGCGCAACACGATAGCATCAAACGCCACCACCCATGAAAGCGGCTAGGTCATCCAAGTCCAGGAGTTGACGCTCAAAGGCTTGACAAAGCTCGGGTGCCGTCATATCCTGGCTCGTGGTCTGTCCATCTTGCGTAGCAGCAACTCCATTAGACGATGCATCAGGACTTGGCTGCTTGGTATCCGAAGGCTGCATCGGAGCTGGAGGAGCCCCAGCAGGAGGAGACGAAGTGACAGCACCTGCGCTGGCTCCAATCCCTGTGCCGCCGTTGATGGTTGTTACGCCGCGACGTGGAACGGCCACGGGAGGCTCGCTGTCACCCCGCGCAGACCCGGATACAGATCGTGCAACCGCTGGCCCATGACTAGCCCCACCAGCTGCACTCTGGTGATCATAGTCCATGTTGTCCATGTTTGTGTCTGCGTTTGAAGTGCTCTCTTCCTTGACGACAACGCCAGAATGGTGAGAAGCAGAACCATGCCGACCAGTACGAGCGACGGCATTGCCGCCGGCAGAAGCAGCGTCGTTATTCAAAACTCGTTGCATGACGGTCAGGTGCCTCAGCCAACTCGACATCAGCGGCCAATTGTCCGTGCCATCGTGCATAAACTTCAGCCCGTCTCTGACAATATGAGCAGCTGTCTCCACAGCATTAGGAGGCGTGAATCCTTTGAGCGACAAGTAGGCAACTGTAGCACTGGCTGTGAATGCTGCGAAGAGCATCACAATCGGGAGGCAGGTCGGGTTGTCCTTGTCTGCCCCGGCTTCCACGGCATTGAGCAGTGAGATAGTGGCATGACAGGAAGTGAAGAGGCGGTCCACGAGGTCATGACATCTAGTACTCATCCGAAATGATTCCAAATTGAAGGTTTGGGCTGTGATATCTTGCAAGAGACGGCGACGATAAACGAACACGGTCGAGCAGTGCAACAGACAGTGCAGCATAGCAAAAGTATATCCTGAGCCCATAGTCATGTGCAAGTTGATTTGGCCAGGCTTATCGACAAACTGCATGGGAAGAGACGAGCGCAAATTTTCAATCTTGGCAAACAGGTCTGTGCAGTCTTCCTCTCGGAAAGTATGCAATGAAGTCGCTGACAGCATGCCAACTACATCACGCCAAATGGTTGAAGCGAGCACAATGTATCCGAATTCGCCAATCTCGCCACCACTGCTGTGGCTTGGAGACAAAGGGCTAGAACCGAGGTGTTGGCGCAAAGTCTTTACGTACACCGCATTCCCAAACGCAAAGTTGATGTCCGAGCAAGGAAGAGAAACGTCTCTGGTGTCCTGGGGGGTGAGAGCGGGAAATCGACCAGGAGTGCTAGTCAAAAGGCAGTCCAAAATGTAGACTAGCCACAGAGTTCGTCGCAGGGATTCATCCCGAAGAAATTGGTCGGTATTGTCAGAGGCATGGTGATTGTTCAGAATGCGATACATTTGAAGCATGCGGACAGCCTGACCAAGATAGATGTAGGCCCGAACTGCATTGCGGGTACCCCATTCGTGAATGACAATGAGGCATAAGGCTTGAATATCTGCCAAATTGGGATGATCCAAGTTTTGGTTAATCAGCGCAATTGCTTTGGAGGCAAACAACTCCGCGGCTTGAGTGGGAGAGCCGAATCGACGGAGAACAATTGAAGAGCTTCTGATGCCATCAGCCAGTCAGTTTCGACACTTTGGTAGAATAAGTATTACGCTCAGTGTAAGTGACGGGAGTCGGATGACAACCCTGCCCTTGGACGATGACTGGTGCATTGGCGAAAATGCAGCAAAATGCAGCAAAATAAACATCTTTCGATGTCCAATCTGTCACGCAAAGACAGCGACAGAATCGGCGAATGAACAGCCAAGACGCTTTGGTACTGCTAGGACAATTTTGGCCATGATACATCGCCGTTGATGGTGCTCGGATAAAGACAAGAGGCACAGGCAAGTAACTTACCGGGCTGCACAGGTCAAGAGCCCATAAACGAGCGTTGATTCGAGAGTGGCATTTTTCAACTGCTGGACAAATGAGGGCTTGTGAAAAGCGACACAGGCCGGGAATGTCTTTGAAACGACCCGCTCACACTCGGCGATGAGCTCAGGCGTCAGCCTGAGGCAGAGAGAAAGTCAGCAACCATCATTCATTGGCATTTTGAGGCAGGCACTGGGGTGCAAACAATTGCAAGTCGTGCTTGTGGTTTTGGTGGCGGGAATGCCGAGGCCATTTCATGGGTGAAACAAGCAATTGACACCGACGGGTATAATGGGGTGATGGGCATGATGGCGCAGAAGACCCGACGAGAAGCTGGGAACCGTCGAGACGACCCCAAGTGCGCAAGCTTGGTGCCATGTGAGGATGAGAGGGCAGACGGTGCGCAAGCCGCCGGCATCTCGGAGCAGAGGAGGGGCCTGAGGTGGACTAGAGGGTCCCGAGCCAAGAGGCCCGCGGTGATAGGCGTGGCGCAGATGAACAACGCAACGGCCCCTAGGCCCCGGGGGAAAACATGGGCGAAGGTGGAAGAAATGTGCGATGCAGGCCACCAACGGGACGACAAAGGGGGAAGAAGAGGGAGAGAAGACGGGCAAAAGCAGAGGACAGATGCTTGCAAGACATCCATAGAAGACGGGAAGCACTCACTTGTCGGGCGTGAGCTGGACACCGCGGGCAGAAGCAGAGCCAACAACGGGTTGTCTGGCATCAGAGGCGCCGGCCCCGGAGGCCGGCAGACTGTCGCGTGCTGCACGATGAGTGTTGGCGTGACGAGCCGGGCTCTGGCCGTGATGATGAGCCATGCTCTCTGAGGGAAGATAGCATTCGTGCATTCCTTTTGCGCAGTTCTTGCACGGAGCGCGGCCATTCTCGTAGACGCACTTGGTCTTGCCTTTGCGGCAACGAACACAGGCACCGCCCGCCCTGAGGGCGGTTGAGCGAACCACGCCGCCCGAAGACATGGACACAGCCAGGCGCGAGTGGATAGAAGGGGGGGGGGGGGGGGGTTATGGGAGCGCGCAGTCAAGAAGAGGGAAAATAGCAGCCAAATAGCGAGCAAAACCGCCCACGGTGTCGGCGGCTGGCCTTCGGTCACAGACGCCGAGGATGATGGGGCAAAAATCCAGCTTTTGCGATGCTGATGATGGCGGAAGGCACAAAGCCGGCGTGTCAACAAGTTTTCGCCGTCGTGGATCGGAAGGCAGCAGAAAAAAAGAGGGCTTTTCCTCGGGCGGTCAGTGACGCGTGAGTTGAGGAAGGCGGAGCAGGCAGGCAGGCAGCTCCAAACAAAGTCAACAAAACGCACAAAACACAAAACACGTTCCGAGTGCAATGCGATCTCTCAGACTGCGCTCTGCGGGAGACGACGACAATAGCTCGGCAGTAACTGATGAAGGAGGGAAATGCGCTCGAGACCGGGTGAGCGAGGGGGGAAAAATCGAGTCGACCAGGGAATGCGGGTGACGGCAAAGAGCACGCGTAGACACGGACGGGCGGCGGACCTTGGGGGAGGGCCAACGCCTGGAAAGACGGGGAGGGGAGGAACAGAACAGCTGGCAAGGCCCCAGATGGGCCCTCGGGCCCTCCAGGCCTCCAGACAAGAACGTCCAACGTAGGGCACGGGTACGGGCGGACCGGCTGACTATGCCGGGCCAACTTGCTCCACCTGCTTCTTGGGTAGGAGCCCCTAAACACCCGAGCTTATTCTATTCTGAAGCCGACTGACTTGACTGACTTGACTGACTGCAGGTGGACTGGTGACCGACCGGCTTGCGCAATAATTATGCACACCTCATGCCGTTGTCGCTGGATCAATACAGCGTCTTGAACCTGATGACGTCGTCGCAAGGTCGCTTTTTTTTTTTTTTTTTTCGGACCTATTGCAATCATGGGAGCTCAACTGCGCGAAGATTTTCTGCTATCTCTGTCGTTTGCCTCCGCATCCGCATCCGCAGCCCCTCAAACCGGCCGATATGCTGCTGCGGGTGTGGAAAATGTTTGGCCCAAGCAAAGATTCTGCCACGCGTCTGGTCTTGTCTCGCCCGTCAAACACGTCCTTCCTGTTCCTAAATGTATGTACATGGAACCTGAGCGATTTGCTGTCACGTTGGTCCGCCCCGCGCTGCACTGCACTACTTACTGCACAGCACCAACAAACGCAAATGACGTTTGGGGAGGCTGGCTGGAGGTTCGGGACGGCGGCGCTACCCGAATCAGGCTGGGATGCCACATTGGACCAAATGCTCCAAACAAGGACTCAGGGACTGGCACCGACTGGTGACGGGCGGCGGCACTCCAGCCCACTCCAGCCCACTCCAGCCCACTCTAGCCCACTCTAGCCCACTTTAGCCCTTTCCAGCACGCGCTGGCCACTAGCATTCACTGGTGAGCTTTTTCTGCTGGAGCGGAGCCGAGGACTGAGAGCTGGTCGCTGCAGTCGCCGGCAGGCGGCAGTGACGCTCGTCACACTCAATGACGCTCTCGTCTTGTGGGCAAACGTCACATCTCGGCCCCTTCATCGCATGGTGCGTTCAGAAACGGGCAAGGTCGGGTGGTACAAGGCTGTTCGTTCTGTTCAAAATGACCAAATTACAGATGATGACCGGGGTTTGTGACTGTGAGGCGCCCGTAATAAATGTGTGTTACCTTCGGGCTGCCCTTTGGCTCTCCCGTCGCCCGCCCTCTTTCGTCCCTGTCAATTAACCTGTCGCTTGTCCAACTTGACTTCCCCGGAAAGGGTTTGAGTGTTGGGATGAGATGGACAGGGGTAAACCACTAATACCAGATTGTTCAATAACAGCACCCACGAAAACCGACACCAATGACGATGCTTTTGGTCCGAAAGCCGCGTTTAAGATTTCGACAGCCTTCTGAGAAATAAACCCGGGAAGCGCTTGCTAGGCCCCCAGATCAGCGGAACAGACCTGTCGACGGGGGTTTCATGCATGATCGTTGATTGGACGCCAGTTCACCGGACATGTTGCTTCTCAGTTCAACTGTCGCGTTTTCGTTGTCAATTGTTCTGATCCCATATCTTCCCACCCTTCTTTCCCCCCTCTTTGTATAACGCCCCAGGAGGGGGGGAGTCAATGCCATGTCCTGCAAGACGCCCGGAAAGGATCGAGACCAGGTCCTGCCAGGTCCTGCCAGGCCTTGCCAGGTCTTGCCAATACCGTGGCAGCCGCACTGAGACGGGTAGAACGTTGTTTGACCTATGTGACCTATGTGTCCGAGAGAAGATGGTGTCAAGGAAGTAACCGCCCCACCCTGGACGCCTCAGGCATCCCCAGACTTCGTGCCTCGTCACCGGCCCGACACGCAACTGCTTCTTTACTTCTTCCTCGTCTCTGTGGACTAAATGGCCGAGCACAACATATTCTCATTGAACGAGAATGCCGCCACGAACATGGTACGTAACAGCAGCTCCGACCGAAGTTCTGTGTCTCTTCGGGAGGCCCCGCCCATCCCCTGCAGCAATTCTCGGACTCCATGTCCTCGGAACCTCAGTCCAAGAGGTGTGGGGCCAAGCGTCTTGACTTGGGCATAGAAACGCAACAGAGCATACTGTATCTAGTCTGCGATTTGGCAACCGATGTCTGATCCTGAACGAGCTCTTTTGCACAGAACTCGGCGATAGTTATTACGGCAGGTTTCGCGGACCGTATGGCTCGTGGTCAGGGCCGGAGATGTACTGTGGACGAACAAGTAACTCAAGGAAGCCATCAGTCCTCCGGGATTTGTGTGTGGATTTGGATCCCATTCTGTCTTTCTCGTGTTTAATGAAATGAATGAATGGGGCGTGATTTGTGGAGACTTTGAAATGGGCCGCTGGCTGTGGTTATCATGACTGCGAGCCGTCTACGGTTGGCCTCGGCCAGTGGCTCGTTTTGCCTCAATACTGTCGCCTGGGCGTCTGAAGATGATTCATTGACGCACTCTGCATTCTATCGGAGCATTTCCGTAACTAACCTTTTTTTAAAAAAAAATTAATAAATAAGAAAAAGAAAAAAGTGACCGCCGCGCAAGCTGCAGCGGCACTAGTGTTGTCTCGTCGAGGCATCGATGTTTCCTGTCGAGGCCGGCCCAGCCGAGACAGTTTAGATCATGACTAGGCATCGTGAATCGCCAGAGTATGAAACTCTGACGCGAAGAATCGGGATGTGTCAACAACTTAGCCGCAGTGAACGCCAAAGGCTGCTTGCTTCACTCAAGTCTTTAATCTCTGCAAGGTCATGATAGCCTCTTACAAGTTCGGGGTCGTCATCAACAAGGCTCGTCGACACCCAGACGGCACTTACTGCAGGTGAAGGGATTTCGTCGATCTGCGCTAACCGTACTGGGGAACTCCGATCGGATGCGGCTCCAATGTAACTGCAAGTGTGCGTATCAGCCCATCTGCAAAGCCGGCGCTGCTCATGTCTGGTGACTTTTGAATGTCCGGAACGCAGGCGAGCCGAGTGGGACCATTGGTGCAGAATATCATCTGAGCCTCTGTCCGTCTGTGATGCCCGTGAGATGGTCTTCCCAACTGATTCGCTATTTCATATCGTTCGCAGTACAGGCGAGCGCGTCCCATAGTAGCTTCATTGATGTTTACACCACGGCTCACTTGGACTATTTAGGGACGCAGCATGGAGCGAGGATGCATAGTGCTGACTGCTCGACGCTCAAGTTCCAGTTCCTGAGTGTACGGTATCGTGACTACATCAAACTACCTTTAGGCCCTTTGCCCTTTATAGCCCACAGCTAGCCGAGTTAATTTAAGGCCATGCTCTTTTTCTTCTTCCTCTTGAGAGCCTGGTTTTCCTGGAAGCTGGAGAGGGACTGAATCTCGTCTGGTAAGTCAAACATCTCATCCCTTGGCTTCTGTGTTCCAGATAGTTTCTGCTTGGTCAAATGCTGGTTTTTGTGCTGACGATGTCATCGTTGCTGCGGGATATCTGTTGATGGTGCTGGCTGTACCTGTCGGGAGCAGGATCATGTACGAGGCTCATATACCAGGGGGTCAAGGTAGGGATGGTATCATCGAGGCCCGAAAAAGTTGCCTGCGAAGTCGAAGTTATAACCTTGCTGTAGATCCACGTCTCGGATGTCAGAGTTGTGAAGCTCCGCATCGAAATAAAGTGTGCCCGTACCATTACTAGTTGACAGCTGGAGATCGTAGCTAGGCACTCCGTACGTCGAGAAGGTAACGTCGAGAAGGTAACATACTACGAGATCAAATCACACAATGTATGTGCCATCGGATCCGTCTCCTGCGTCTCTGGGTCTGAAGCATCTACCGTCGATGGGGTAACCTGCGTTCCACTCGACACAGAAGTCCCTTTGCGAGTTTATCGGCGTAGCAGTATCTGTCTTGAGGGCAATCCTAACAGCGTAACAGAACTTGGGCCAGAACTCTTCTCGCTCCCTACGGATCCGTTCTTTCTCCATGCGCCTCTCCTCCTGTCGACGGGCCTTTCTGAACGCCTTCCTATCTCTGGCTTTGCGGGTCTTGTCCTTCTCCTTCTCCTTCTCTGCCTTGCTGCGCGCTTTGTCATCGATCATCTGCAGCTGCTGTAGCTCATCAATCTTGTCTTCTATTTGCTCTGTAACATGTCGTTGCTCCTTGAGGCCAGCCAAATAGCTTCATGGGCCTTGATCGCTGTTGCTTGTAGGCCTTGAGGCTCTTTCAAAATAACGCCACTCTTCTTGTCGAAAGTTGGCCGTACGCATCCTCAACTTCAAGCGGCTCACCGCGCTGTCGACGATCTGCGCGCATCTCTCAGCTTAGTGAGCTTCTCTTTTGCTCTCTTCAGCTCAGGACCCTCCTTCCACCGCCTCTCATCAAGATCGACGTCTTCTTCTTTTGACTCATCGCTGTCTGACTCTGGGGTGAATCTCTTCAAAGATGTCCCTGTTTGGCAGCGGCACCACAGAACCGTCGCTGATGGTGAATGCGGCGCCTCCCCCTACCTTGGCGGAGTCTACGTCCACAGCGGGACTGAGTCCTACAATGGTGATTTCGTTGATACCTGGTTTCAGGCTAACGTTTTTAATGTCTCTTTTGAATTTGTGCTCTTGATGGAAAGAGTGTGACGGAGCGGGTTGGGATTACAGTCACAGGGCTGATCTGTGGTTGGCTTGGCTGCTTGTGCCCCACTATTGCCCATGGCAGGTCACCAATAAC
The DNA here is from genome assembly GCA_000729835.1 of Atkinsonella hypoxylon. Lineage (NCBI taxonomy): Eukaryota > Fungi > Ascomycota > Sordariomycetes > Hypocreales > Clavicipitaceae > Atkinsonella > Atkinsonella hypoxylon. Next base: position 148,820 of record JFHB01000006.1, on the reverse strand, counting down.
AATTTGTGATGGTGCGTGCGCTTACCAGCCACGAGCTACAGAGCTTACGCTTGTACTCCGTAGCTCGACAGATCATGATATTCCTTGCTCTGCGATGCTTTTCGTCCTTTGCCATAAGCATGCATTTATTTTGATTCCTCTTGCATCTCTGAAGCCATCGATTTACCTTCCAAGGCCACCATGGCTTCATCTGTCACATCCTCCCGACCACCCCTGAGAGCCATAGATCCTCAGCCGATGCCGTCACCATCAAATGCCTCGTACTTTCCACCACCGCCTCCTCGGCCACAAGGCTATCCTCCATCCGGTCCTGATCAGGCTCCTGATCACGGTCCTCCACTGCAGCTTGGTCCAGAAACCCGAATACCAGATCATCCCGGAAGCATGATGACCATGCCGACTGTACCGGGATACACATTGACGCCAATGGCAGCCCCGTCGGCGCCGGATGTACGCAACATCAAGGCTAGTGCGCAATTCCACTTGCGCGAGTTTCTGAGCGTCAGGAGGAAAATCCGCCACGGGGGGGATGGAAGCACCGCTATTTATGAGCTCGAATCCCGTCTAAGGAGTCAGGCGGGCATGCTGTTGGGCGTTTTGAGTACTTTGCAGGCTGAAGTGAGAGCTCTGGCCAAGTCTGCCCAGAGCAGTCGATGGTCAAGACTTCTCGTAGGCGGGGCAATGTGAGTTGTAGTCCTCTTGACACCTCTCTTTGTATCCCTAGTGTCTTTTTCGTTCCATCAAGTTGCTATAAGATATAACATGTAATATGTGAATCAAGCTCACAGCGACTGACATTATCCAAGTGCCACCTTCATCCCAGCAATTCGCAGAATCTTCCGCCGCAACACAGATGAAGAATCACGGCTATCCTCCAACGACACAGAGTATGCCTTCCGCAAGTCGAAAGGATTGCTCTTGGGGGTAAAGAATGCGATTCTCGGAGGCGGCCCCTTTGCCAAGATTGCGTTCTTCGTGTTTGCCATCTTATATGTTTTTCAGAACGAGGTGACCATTCGTGTGGCACGGACGCTCAACAAGAGGCTGAAGAAGCTGACGGAACGAGTGGAGCGGGGAGACGATGATCTTAACGAGGCTGATTTGAGGGTGTTTGATGGTTGGCGGTGGAGGGTTATTTTATGGTGATGCGTCGACATTGCATCATGTTGAACATGTGGCTGACTACATGTCTCTCGCTGGCCTGAACGATAATCGGGCGCCTCAGCTGGATATCAAGTCTTGCCTCATGGCCTTGGCCTTGCTGCAGCAACGCCTGAAAGGAAGAACAGGATAACAGCAAAGCTCAATCAGAAGAAATGAATAGCATGATTATATATTATATACATACACATACATAAGAACAAGAAACGATGTCAATGCGTCAATAGAAGTCTACATACAACTTCAGATTACAGATAAACACCTTATCGTAGTGAAGCAGCGTTGACACCCACTGCCACCAATGTGTCATGCATGCTATGATAGCCCCACACATTCACAGCATTTCTGACTCGAAGCTCTCTCCTCTTGCCAACGCTACCAGTCGAAAACACAGCATGAGCCAGCCGGGTTTTCCGTTTCTATAAAGACTCATGCAGCTCAAAAGGAGAGCATCGAGGGCGCATCCTTCGAGCCCGAACGCGCATGAAAAGGTCGACGGCAATGCACCGCAGAGCCATCTTCTGCCAGAGAAGCTTCACAGTACCAGTCAAGACCCAGACCATCATTTCAGGGCGCTTTACACCAGACCTGTTGATTTCAAGAAATTGGCTCATCTGGATCCTGAGTTTGCCAGCGTGTGAGTTGGCAAACGCCATGCATGTACCATGTGAGAAGAGACTAACGCACCCCCAGGGTGAGAGGCCGAGACTTGGATTTTCAAGATGCCAACTCCGTCAAGCAACTCACAAAGACGTTGCTCCGCCTGGATTTCGGGATCAATATCGACCTTCCGGACGATAGACTGTGTCCCCCTGTACGTTGACCCATTCCCAATGCGCAGCTTTGAACAGAGCCGATGCCAACTCGTGCCTCGCAGGTCCCCAATAGACACAACTACATCCTCTGGCTGAAGGACCTTTTAGATACGTCGTCGTACGACAAGCCAGGCCAAAGGCTCACAGGTCTGGATATAGGCACAGGGGCAAGCTGTATATACCCGCTACTAGGATGCGTGCAGCGCCCATGGTCCTTCATAGCAACAGGTACTTCAGCCCCAGGCTCCCCCGTGTTCCCCCATGCTAAAAAAACAGGAGCTAGACATAGATCCCACGAATCTGAAATACGCCGAACTCAACGTCAAGCGAAACGAGCTCGCGAGCCGTATCCAGATCGTCCCGCGCAAGCCAGACAGCCCGCTCATACCGCTCCACGAAAAAGGCATACCACCCATAGACTTCACCATGACCAACCCGCCATTCTACGAGTCAGAAGAGGAGATGCTGCGCAGCGCGCGGCAGAAGAACAGACCGCCATGCACGTCATGCACGGGCAGCAAGGTCGAGATGGTGACCCCGGGCGGCGAACTAGCCTTTGTGCGTCGCCTCTTCGCGGAATCCATGCGGTGGAGAGACCAGGTGCGCTGGTACACGGCCATGTTCGGCTTCCTGTCCAGCCTCACCCGGTTCATCGAACACGTCCGCGCCGCAAACATCACCAACTACGCCGTGACGGAGTTTCTGCAAGGCAGCAGCAAGACTCGCCGGTGGGCCATAGCCTGGTCGTTTGGGCCGATGCGTCCGGCGCAGCGTGTCGCCCGAGGCACCAAGGCGGCGCTGTCGAGGAATATCCTGCCGTCGGTAAGCGAGGCGGAAGTCGACGTGGACTTCCCCGCGTCGCTGGGCGAGTTCGCGTCGAGGCTTTCGGCTGCGGTCGGGGCGCTGGATGTCATAGCCTGGGAGTGGAATCACGAGCGCTACGAAGGTGTTGGACGCGCGCCGGGTAAGGTGTGGGCGCGCGCATGGCGGAGACGGACGAAGCGCGAGGGGGCTTTACGGGAGGCTCAGCCGGGGGATGTCTTTGGCTTCAAGGTGTGGATTCGTGTTGGGACGAAGCACGTTTCTGTCGGTTGTCGATGGCTGGAAGGCTTCGACGCGGCTGCCTTTGAGAGTTTCCAGGGCTTTCTTAACGCGACGGCGAAATCGGCGGGGACATAGCTAGCTTTTTTTTCTTTTTTTTTTTTCTTTTTTTTTTATCTCCTTTATTTTCCAGAGGACCCATCGAATTGTCGTTGGGTTCGTAGGAAAGGCAGAGCTTGTTCTGAGTAGCGTACAAACGGGCGTCAATCAGCAGTTTTACAGAAGGCGAATCTCGTTCCCTCAGATCAAGCGCATTGGCCAAAGACTCAGACTCACTGACGATTCCCAGCATGCAGTGGGCCTAACCCAGCAAGGGTAAACAAACAAATCCTACCAGACACGAATCAAATGACAGGCATGGTTATGCTTGTGAAAAGCCCCTCAAGCGCAGACGCGAACGCATACTACCTTAACAAGGTCTGTCAGAGAACGAACTATGCAGCAACGAAGCCTACGCATCGACGTCTTGGACGTCTTGGACGCAGTATCTAGAACGCGGTCCACGTTGCATCCGTCCGCGACCCAAAAAAAAAAAAAGAAAAAGAAACCAGATTTGTGATTCACTGCATCGAACTGCTACGTCATAACATGGCTCGTGATCATGGATGAAATTGCTTCCAACGGCTTCCAGGGTGGAGCCGGAGGGTTCACTTGAAAAACCCCCCACCATATCAAGTGTCCGGCACCATATTGCATCACCTGCAAACCCGCGTCCTTCTTTCCACATGCTCTTCGGGGCCCCTTAATTTCTACATAATACAATCCCCTCTCTTTCTAACCCAGCAAGCACGTACCCGCCTATGCAACTTCAATTCCTCGTCTTTGACGCTAAATCTCGCCAAGTTGGATGCCTAGGAGTAATGTCTGCCAAAGCAGCTAGTATCTGGGAGGCCAAATCGACCCAGGCGTTACGGCAAAAGCTCTTCTATGAATTCGCCGTCTTTATCCTCGGGGCCGGGAACTTGGTCATTTTGCTTCTCCTCTGGCCTGGATGGTTGGTCATTGGAGGACTCCTCTTCGCGCTATGGCGATACTCCGGGTGACGCCATGGCCTTCAGACCATATGATTGTTTCGAATCCAGCACGCCGGGATTCCCGCGGCACGGAGAACACGCAGCGCCGCCAACGTGGTCAAGGGACAAGATGCCTGGCATCAAACGTCCCAAGAAACTCAAATCATGGCGTCGACGTCATTTCGCAAAGAAATACGTGTTTCCACCCGTGTCCTTGCGCACCTCACTGGTATAATCCTTCTCGGGGTCGAATTCCCGCCACGTGCTCGCCGGATATATATGCTTGTTCCTCTCGTACCATCGTCGATCAATAACTTTGGTCCTGGTCGGCTCGTCAGCAGCCCCCTCCAGCGCTGTTATCGCCGGTAAATTCCTGGCTGCTGCCGCTCTCGAGGCCGCCGTGCTGAGCTGGTTCCTGCTCGACGATTGTGGTTCGTCGTTTCCGGCATCCGTTTTGACAGCTGCTTCGGCGCTGTAGTCGAAGAGACGACGGCCCCCGGGCCCAGTGCTTTTATTGATTATGAAGTAGTAAAAGTCATAGTGCTATAAATTTTTTTTTTTTTGGGGGGGGAGGAGTGGCAAGGTCAGCATAGGCGTTTTGGAGCATTGAGCGAGCATAGTGATAATAAAACTTACATGAGGAATAATCACCGTATCCCGTACCAGCATGAGATCGTCTACACCCACGCGGGCCCATGAGCGTCGTGCCTTGCTCTGATTGCCAACGCCTAATTCAGCGCCTACCTTGCGACTCTTGTCCAGAAAGACCCAGACAAAGGCGCCCTTCTTCATACGTACGGTTCCACCAGGGGTGTTGGCCCCGTCGTAGAAGACGAAAGGGACGGCGATCTCAGTCGCCTTGACGGCTTCCTGCACGGCGACAAACTCTCGTCGCAATGCCTCCCGCTCAGTGGCCTCCTTGAGCAACGCAGCTTTCGTCATGGCCCTCGGAATGATGCCGACAGATGCGTTCGCTCTGAACTTTGACTTGCTCGCGGCGCAGTCGTCCCCGCTCTCGGCATCATTTGACTTTGGCTTGGCGAAAGCGTCCGTGCTGGTCTCGTTCTCTGCTTCTTCCCCTTCGTCATCGAACGAGAGCAGCTTCTTGCCTCCCGTCTTCTGCTTCTTCCTCTTCTTCCTCTTCTTCTCCAGCGGTCGTGCACCGGGCCCATTCGTACTGTCACTGCCGGCATTGTCAGGGGTGCCCGTTAAAGAACGGTCCGGTGTGGACGTGCCTGAGATTGCGGCCTCGCGGGCTTCGCGCTCCTGCTGCTCGAGCACCTCGGCCCTTCGCTTGCGAAAATCAGACAAGGCTACGAGACCGACAGTGTTTGTAGACAGGCGTTCGTGCGTCGACTGGTTCTGCGACGTGAACCGCGAGGCGTGTTGGTCGGCCATCGCGGGCGACGATGTATAGTGTGTGCGTGTGCGGACGAGTGAAGTGCAAATGATGAGCTAGCTAACTAGTTAGTCCTGTGATGGCTACGGTGTAGAATACAGTGTGGTATGCATATATACACTGTTGTTACTACGCCATTGGACGTGCATTGCATAGTGCGTCACTTACTACCCTGGACACGATGCCATTTTTTTTTAGAAACTTCAAACTTCAACTTCACATGTTAACTAGACAAGGTGCTTGTTATTAGCAAATGACTGTTTCCGAATCACCTGACTCTTATGGTACGTTCATACATTCTCATAGAAATTGTGCTCCAGCTAAGCCCACATCGTAACAACCCAGTCTTGAAAGTCCACTCGACTTCGATCTGAGCTGGCTACGGCAACCTCTTCCCTTGTCTCGTGGCTTGCCCGACCAAGGAATTAGTCGTATCATCCGCATACCGCTTGTATGCAACAATGTACCTCTCATCATCACTCCATGTATCTCGAACACTCGGCCTGTTCTCGATAGCCGTCAACCACCGGCTCCAACGCTGCCAAGTCCCATCGCCGCCGCTCGCCGGGATTCCCAAACCACCCGGCTTGTAGTGGTCCAACAGCCACAGCCGTTTCGCCCAAGGGGCAAGACTAATGTCTAACAGGCTGATGTGCTCGCCAAAAAACCACGGCCCGGCAGGATCCATCTCGTCGGCTAGCGTCCTGATCTGGCCATGCAGCTCCTGACGAGCTTCATCGATGCCGTACGGCTTTTCCGGCGTGTGCTGCAGGAACCTATAGAAAGCCGGGATGATTCTTGTGTTGATGTGATCGATCCACAGTCGAGCGCGCGCCCGTTCGTACGGACTCCCGGGGAGCAAACAGCGGCCATGCTTGCTTTCGTCCGCGTAGGCCTCGTTCAAGTACTCGCAAACGACGAGGCTCTCGTATAACGGCTTCTGAACCTTGCCGGCCTCGTCCGCTGGTACAGCCAATGTCGGCACCAAGCCTCGGGGGTTCATGGCCAGGAACTCCGGGTCCTTCTTGTACGGGTTGACCTCGATGTACTGGTGAGGAATCTGCTTCTCGTGGAGCGTGATCCAGGCACGTTGGACAAAGGGGCAGAACCAGCCGCCGTATAGCTTGAGCGGATGATCTGATGCATGTCGCTCGGCAAACGCGGCGGCTGCGCCAGAAGGCTCGGGCGGCAGAGATGTATCCACGTTGGCCATGACGCTGTTGTTGTATCCGTCTGGATCAGGAGAAGCTGCAAACGCGGATGGGTAGCGTATGTATAGATGAGTCCATTCTGCATAAATGATGTGATGAGTGCGATCTGATAAACCCCGCCCCCACAAGCAGCCTGCGCCAAGGTGGTTACAAGGGACCCGGCAAAAATGAGCACCAGCACAGTCCCGTAACACAGTCCGCTCAAAGGCATGAATCTGTTTATCGAACCTTTGAAACTTTCCTTTTTCACTACGTAGGCAGTGAACAAACAGGGTTCAAGCGTAGGCAAGATTCACTGTTCTCAAATTTAAACTTACAAGGGTTGATGCTTAGGTGCAATGCCATGCGGACCCAACATTGGAATAGAAAAATAGCACAGGACCTGCTTCGCTCTTAAATATACGTGACAGCTCGTCTTTACCCATCAAACCTGCCAAAGCGTCGCTGACACGGACACCTCGTACAATTTCAACACACATTGTGCCTGGCAACAACATGTTTGCCGAAGATATTCAAACCTTGGAAATGCAGCTCCAGCTGCTCAAGTTCGACAAGGAGGACCTTGATGACAGAGAGCTGATCAACACCCCCATCTTTACCGAGGCCGCAAGGCGACAAATTAGGCGCACTGAGAAGGGCGAGCCGGTCTTTTCTCAGTATGGCCTTCTTGGCGGCGATGTGTCCAAGTTCCAGAGGATAAGACAGCAAAGAGCGCGCGACGTTAGAGACGTTCGAAACGTTCCATTTATTTACTACAATGTCTCGGCGCCGTCAAGCACATTTATTTGTGGGAGCCAAGGATCTGGAAAGAGTCATACCTTGAGTTGTATTCTGGAGAATTGCCTCCTCCGATCAGAAGAAAATATTCTTTCTGAACCTCTCACGGGCATCGTATTCCACTACGATCCGTTCGCTGCCGAAGGCGCCGGCCAGCCTTGCGAGGCCGCATATCTATCGTCTAACCCTGATGTCAGCGTCAGAGTGCTATGTGCCTCCAGCAATGTGAAAAGCATAAAGGTAACGCTCTTAGTACCAAAGCAATACTTATCGAAGCCATATATGCTGATGAAAGCCTTCAAGGAGACGTATAAAGACTTGCCCAACGTCAAAGTTCAAGTGCTCCGACTTAGCCAGAGAGATCTTAACACCAAGCGAATGTTGGATCTCATGGCTGTCGGCTCCGTTCAAGGCCCAATGCCTCTATATTTCTATGTTGTCATGCGCATTCTGAGAGAAATGCGAGTTGAGCAGCAGAAGAGTGGGGGGACCTTCGAGTACCTGCGGTTCAAACAAGCTTTGGATAAAGAGCGCCTCGCTGAAGGACAGCTAGGGCCCCTTAAACAGAGACTCGATACCTTGGAGAGCTTCATGGCACAGGAGCATGTAACGTCGGGACTCAGGGGGTCAGTTACCAAGACGGTTACTGACGATCCAGCAACGAATTGGGAGAGCGAGGTAAGGGAAATTTCCACCCTAGCAACGATTTCTTCACGGAATACAATGTACTTATGAAACTGCTCAAGGCTGGGAAGCTGACCATAGTCGATTTATCTTGTCCTTGTGTGACGGCCGAGTCAGCGTGTACTTTGTTCAATATCTGCTTGAGCCTATTCCTCGAACAGAACCCGGAGACAGGGCGAGTGGTCGCACTGGATGAAGCACACAAATACATGACTGAGAGCCCGGAAAGCCAAAGTCTGACGGAATCACTACTTGCCACGATCCGCCTTCAACGCCACCTAGGAGCACGCGTGGTGATTGCCACTCAAGAGCCTACGATTTCCCCTAAACTGTTGGATCTCTGCTCTGTGACAATCGTGCATCGTTTCTCCTCCCCAGACTGGCTTGTTAGTCTCAAGAGGCACCTGGCGGCAGCAACGCCAGGTCTCATCGGATCATGCAGTCAGGACGAGGACTCCGATTGTGCTGCACCAGATCTTTTGACCGCTTTATTTCCCAGAATGGTGTCCCTTCCCCAGGGCGAGGCTTTTTTGTTCTGCCCGACCGCTCTTGTAGCGGGCGAGAAGAGCGACTGCAGTATTAGGAAATCACAGGCCTCGCTTGCTCGTCTTGGGTGTGGTATTCTGCACATCCGTGTGCGCGAGAGACTCACCCAGGATGGTGGCCAGAGTGTTATGGCTCGGTAAATAAGCGACAGGACGAGGAGATAGGCATAAGGATTATGAAGTGAAATAGAATAAAAATGTAACGCATAGTGTACCGAGAGGTTAAACTAGATACTACACCATACTAGACGCAAGGCACAAAAATATCCGGTGTAGAGTCTGGACGCAATTGAGGTGTCACGGCGTCATAGGTGAAGATAATAGTACAGAGAATCCTGCGCAGATAACGTGTCAGTTTAAAAGTCTGAATCAAATTGTTGCGGCTTCTGGTTTTGATTGCGCATTACTGTTTAGATACGACTGCGTATCGTGTTGGGAAAGTTTGAACCGTGGTTTAGAAACAAGAGATGGAGAGTTTTCAAATAGAGCAACGATTGTCAAAGGTGAACTAACGTTGATGTATCTCGTGTTGATAGCCCATCGGCAAATGAATGTAATAAATCTCTGCCGGGGATTTGGTGAAGGCTGCAACCCATCTGCACTATCGAATAAAAGGAGAGACATCAAGTGTGTGAGCCCCAAATCTGTTCAACGGCCACAGACTGTAGTTGGTCATCATCCGGGACTCCCTCTGAGGCTCTGGCCGAGTCTTCCGTAAAAATGAGCAAGCGCCGCATCAATAATCGCCTTGACTTTCCCAGAAGCAAGTTTCTCCTTGCGATCAAAGGTATATAACCCGTTTACCTCCTGTTCTATGTCGGTCCTATAGAGTCGTTCTGGATCAGTTCGGCATGCACAAAACGGGTTCTGAACGAGGTTGGAAGAGACATACAGTTGTGTGTAGACAAAAGCGCAGCAATGACCACCTTCAACAACAGCCTGGACGAGCTTCTCGAACCGTCCCAGCAAGTCATCGGCGTCCCTAGCGGTGGTGTACCCCCAATCCCGCTCGCCGCCGTCTCCAGCGCTGGACGGCGCAATGTTCACACCCCCGAATTCGGTGCACATTACCGGTGTTCCAGGGATATGCTGCGTCCCGGCATCGGCCTTTTCTATCATGGGAACAAACATGTTTCTGCCTGCTTTCTGACTCATGATTAGTTCAAGGCTCGCGCATGTCTTTGCGAGTTCTGCGCCATCACTGTAGTCATGGAAGGTGGTGAGGTCCGTTTGAACGTGCTCCCACCCGCAGTTGTCGTTGATGCTGCGGGTACTATCGAGGCTCCTATAATTGGGTTAGCATCCGGGGACAAGCAGACCGTAGTTGCTGAGATGGTCATACACACCGGGTTGAGAAATACAAGGAGCGAATATGGTCTCGCTGTTCCTGGCTGTCTTGCAGCGAAGTGTACGCCCAGCTCTCATTCACAGGTGTCCAAGTCACGACGGAAGGGTGGTTCATAGCAAGCTTGACCGACTCGGTCCACTCCAGGTTGAATCTATCGACATACTCGGCGCTGAATTGGTAGGCGTTGGCCATTTCCGCCCAGACAAGATACCCAAGTCGATCAGCCCAGTAGTAAAAGAGGGGGTTCTCAACCTTTTGATGCTTTCGGCAGCCGTTGAAGCCCATCTTCTTGGCTAGTTCAGTATCAGCTTTGAGCTCAGCAGATGTCGCAGTCATGAAAGTATCAGGCCAGTATCCCTGGTCCAGACAGAGCGCCTGGAAGTAGGGCTGGCCGTTAAGTCGCCAGAGACGGTCGCCCTGGCGCCAATCTATGGATCGCATGCCAGTGGAAGTCTTGACCACATCCACAACTAGCCCGGACTGATCAATGAGCTTCATACTAATGTCATAAAGGTGAGGATTCTCAGGAGACCACAGAAGGATTCCGTTCTTCAATGAGCTCGTGACTTGTCGGACAGCTTGCGGAAGAGCCTTGATCTGGTCCTCCGATAGCCGCAGCTCTAGCTGCAAGTCAACCGAGTCCTTGTCCTTGGGCAGGCAGACTGCTTCCGACTTTGACACCAGCACGCCGCCATAGGACCCTTCGATCTGAATGCTGTACCCACTGCCAACCCGGCGATCCAGGACAACAACATGGCAATGCAACATGCCTGACTTTATGTCATTAGATCGTAGAACTGTTCCGCTGGAGCTGCTACCGATTCTTGTTCTCGGCACGGCCTCCAGCCATACAGATTGCCAGATACCACCGGAAGGAGTATAAAAGATGCTCTCTGGTTTCGCACCCCAATACTGCTTACCGCGAGGTTGCGTCAAGTCATAAGCCGAATCATACACGCGGATCGTGACTCTGTGCTGTTCTGTCTCTGCCTGATCCACTGCATAAGTGATATCCAGGTCAAATGGGACATGGCCGCCTCGATGAGATCCAACTTTCTGGCCATTCACCCATACGCGGGCTTCGTAGTCCACTGCTCCGAAGCGCAAGAGCAGCCTGTCCCGTCTCTGCTTCTCCTCATCACTGCGTAAATCGTGTATCCTGCGCTCGTACCACAGAACCTCATGGACACCACGTTCATTGATGCACGACGCCTGACACTGAAATACGTAAGGCACTTGGATTTGACGCTTGTGGTTGACAGCGTCAGATGCTTTTCTAATGAATGTATTTTCAGACAGGAGATCTTGAGTGCCGGCGGCAATGCGTTGAAGAATGGTGTCGCTCTCTGTGTTCGCTTCACCGCTTGACACGTCCAAATTTTCAATAGCCACCTCGTCTGGAACGCCAGAGAGCTGCCAGCGCTCGTGCAGACCTACATCAGCATCGTCAAAGATGAAGTCCCAGGGCCCATTGAGCGATGCCCAATGCAGACCCACTCGCTCGAAATCCGGGCGGGGATACGATAGATCGGCCATGACCAGGTGTTACAGAGAAAATGGTAGATGGAAGAAGGTAACGTGACGTGAGAAGGATAAAGCAGGACAGCTTCACTTCATGGGAGAGGTTTCCATGTTACTACTGATGAATGGCTGGCTGAAGAAAAAAAAGTTTTTTTTTTTTTTTCATGCTCAGCTCAGATGGTTGGCCAATCGAGATCCGACAAAGCAAGCTCGCAGGAAATCAAGGAAAGAGCATTTGTGACGGGAACTGACGCAAGTCAAGGTCAAGCCCAAAAACTGCAGATCGGCAAAATAGTTTGAAGAGTAATTTCTTAATCGGGTCTACATCCCTTCAGTCTTGTGAGCTGTACGCGCGCGCACGATTTTTCCTTTTTTTTTTGAAAAAAAAAAAATTCATTGAGATGTCCAACTTCATCACGGGCGGTGGCTGCATACACCCTTGTTGTACGAATTGCCAGCCCCCAACAGCAGTTCTCAGCCTGGATGTCTCATTATTTGCCGGCGTCCATGATCTAGACGTTGGTCCTCATGTTGGGCAGCGTGGGGTGAAAACGTGGCACCTGGAGATTGAACTTTTGATTAATGATTAATAATGGATAATATTGTCAGGGTTAAGTTCTTCTTCTTCTTCCTGTTCTAACTAATCCCCAACCAAGTATACTCAGGTCACGTGGCTCCAAACCTCCTCCCAAACCACCTGCTGAGCAAGGCCAAGGATGATGACGTCTAATCAATTAATTCATGATCAATGTCGCCCCATTGCGCGCCCCATTGCGGTTCCCCTTGCCGTTCCCCTTGACAGACGCCTTGACAGACGCCTTGATCTTGACGTCACAAGGCAACCCCTAAACTCGACCGCATCACGAGAAGCATAAGCCAAACGCAGAGCCATTTAGTCAGATGCCGCGCCGGCTCAGCTCAGCGGGCAGATTGCATGGAACATGCATGGCTGGCTCTGGATATCGGTTCCCAGCCACAATCATGTGTTGTGCAAGGTAAGAAAACTTTTTTTTTTTTTTTTGCATGCCGAGTACGCCGTACAACCACCTCCCAATGGTTTCCGGATCCGGGCCTTGCAGACGCCGCCAACTAACATGTGTGTGTCTACAAGAAGTACAAGTAGGTTAGGTGGCACTAAGCGGTTTGGGATGGCGAGTGGGATGCTTCTCCTGTAAAGAAGCAAGGTGACGATACCCGAGTTGCACACAAGAAGGCATCGTGTAAGACGTGTGCATGACGTTTTGCGTCGACTGCTAGAATGCACGGAGCACAGGAACGAAAGATGGCTGATGGTTGCGCAAACATACGATGGTGTTGTTCGGGTCACATCTAGTTTGACGGCAGTGCTGTCGACAAGTCATGGTCACGGCTGAAGTGCTCGTGCAGCAGACAGAGGGGAGAGTTAACTATCGCTCGCTTTATTGGGACAGTGAGCGAGATGGCTATCTCTCTATCTATTTTTAGATGACAGACAGCCCTGCTACAATATTCATAGGCCGGCGAGATTCGAGTGGTGCGTACGCTGGCCAATGCTCAGGCTAGTGCAGAATAGTCCGAGGTGCAATGTAATATTTATTAGTCCGAGGCCCAAGATCTGTCATAGACCCGTAGGTGGGCATGCATGTAGGGGCCCGGGCTCAAGGACCGTGGTAAATACCTGCATGGCACGAGGTCGATGCATATGAACGAGCGAGCAGGAGGGACGGCACAATAACTAACTATTACGACCCATCATCCGGACGGAACTGGACTGGACTGGACTGGACTGGACTGGGCTGGGCTGGGCTGGGCTGGGCTGTATTGGGAATTGGGACTTTACTGTGCTGCGCTGTGCTGCACCGTAGTGTACTGTATTATTACACTGTCGAGTTGTTGTCGGTGACGTTCCGAATAGGCCTCATTTTTTATACTTGCTGTCTGTTCTGTCCTCCCTACGCAAAAGCTGTGCCGTGTTGGTCGCGCCCGTCCCCGTCACCATCACCGTCACCATCACCGTCACCATCACCGTCACCGCCAGGTTTCCGTGCTAGAGTAGAGACAGATAAAAGGGTATCATACATGTGTACAGTATCCGTACGTTCTGATAGCTCTCTGCTGGCTGCCTAGTGCCAAATACGAACTCTGTGCTACAGCTCAGCCCCTCTATCCGTCCAGCCCCGTGCTTGGCAACATCGACATTCGTGATGCTCAACCAGGACTTGCGGTGCGAGATGCGACTCCCACAACGCGCCCCACTGACCCGACCAATCCGGACAGGAAAGTGCGAGCCTGGAACATACGAATCTTTATTCTCATTTTTTTTCCTCTTCGGGTGACAGCTATTGCCCGCTAGTCCGGATCATGTTTTCCGTCGTCTTTGTCTTCGTCTTGATCGCCACAGCTATAAGTATTCCCGGATGCCCTCCCATCTGTATAACCCGTACACCTCAGACACTCATCTCTCCATCGTGCCTCCAGAGACTTGGCAAGCAAACAATCCAAAGCTAGCAAGCAATCCCATCCAGCTCCTCTCTCTGTTTCTCCAAACACTTCAACCCCGTTCCCACCCTCAACGACACCGAAACACCACAAACACCATCGCCATGCACGTCTCCGCCTCAGTCCTCCTCCTGGCCGTCGCCGCCATGGCTGCCCCGTCCACCAAAGACCCGCGCAACCCAGAAACCTGCACGCAAAAGTCGTCGCAAGTCAAGAAATGGCAGGTCAAGGACTTTGACTACCAAGCTTCATACATCTTCTCCACACCCGCGCACCAGAACTCATATGGCTCCGTCAACTTCACGCTCGAGAACGAAGCTCTTAACTTCAAGTCCGTTTGTTATGGCTTCTCGACCCAGCTCAGTGACTTCTTCTACGGCAACTTCATCTATAACTGCACGGAGCTCGTACCGGAGCCGGAATCTACTTTTACCTTTTCTCGTCCTTCGGGAGAGCTCATGATCAACCAGACATGGACCTGCCCCGCGGAGGGTGCCCGCTTCTGGGCCCAGGGCGGCACCAATCTGACGCTCAATTGCAAGGAAGACGAATGGAAGAACCCAAACTGGCAGTCGGGTCAGACTTACTCGTCTCGCACTATTACTTGCGATCATGTCGACGCTCCCGTTCCTATTTTGTCGATGGAGGCTGTCGCTTAGAAAACGAAGCCTTCAAACTTCACCTGGACGTGGGACGTGGTTTGACCCTAGAAACGAGTTGATGGGATCCAAAAAAAAAAAAAAAAAAAGAAAGCCCTACAATCCTTTTCTCAAACTCGCACTATTAATAGCGCATTTGTCCTTGGGGTTTTAACTTCTCTACTTTTGCATACCGCAAGGCGCTTATATAATATATATTTCGACATTTTTTATTTCTGTATTTTTTCGGGGGGCAAAGGACCAAAGCAGGGTGCCATCAGGCGACATACTAGGACGCCCGGGAAATCAGGAAGGGAACTCTTTACATGACGCCGATGACGCTACACGACGATTCTCCGAAGAGATATTCCTTACGACAGCTTATGACACCCTTAAAATTAATGCATGGTGAATCCCCACATAGATGGCGGGGTGAAGGAGATGAGTAGAGTTGTTTTTATAGGAAGATTGAATAGAAGTCATGACTCCCATGTTCCCGCCTCCTCGTCATGATTGGTCAACTGCCTATTGAACACGCAGCAGCAAATAGGCCCAAAACGGAAGTAGTACCTGCGCACATAAATTTATGTATACGGAATAGAGGCACCTCCTATAATTCCTACGTCTTAGCTAATGTGTTCAGCTGTAAGGCTTGCGATCGCAACATAATCCCTACTCTCTTTATATAGCTTTGTAAACAATTATAACACACTATATTTAGCTACTGTCCTTGATGATAGAGGAAGACCTAAGATTTAAAGATGCTCCTTTAGCGATTTAAAGACTATTCTTAACATCTTGAAGACTTTAATATTGTAAAAAAGTATAGTGCATTTTGCAGACTAAGATGTAGGAATTTGTAGGAATTGCAGGAGGTGCCTTTGCATATAAATTTTATGTGCCAAGGTAAAGGTACTATTTCCGTTTTGGGCCAAGGTATGTTTTGCGCGAATTACGTAATACTCGGTAGATAAACTGAGTGATTTATCGTAGGCTGTCGTGAAATTACTAATGTGAAAGCAGTTCGTAAGCCATCCTAAGAACACACGGCACTTGCACTTACTAGATTATGAGGTACATTATTCCCCAGCAATGTAATTTCGAGTTTCTCCAGTAAGTCAAGGTTAATTCTGTGGCGCGACTAGCTCACCTGGCCGCGATCCCAATTCCACTCCCGCAATGTCTGCTCCAGGCCCCAACGAGCACGCCAACAAGAGTAAAGAGCTTAAAACGGCTTCCTACGGCACCTATTGGCTGGCCAGAGAGTCTCTTTCATAAAAGGCTAAAAGGGGAGTTTGAAATCGCGTCATCAGGTTTTAGCGCGTATTGATTTTTTTTTTAGCCCCCCTTCATGTTGAGTTCTTTTTGCACCGTGCCCTGACCCAGTTATATATATATATATATATATATATATGAAAAACGTCAAGCTAGGGGTGCGATGGCATCATTTAACAGACCCGACGTGAACCATTGACAGATGGGAAAAGAGTCAAGATGTTCCTCTTTGTGGGTTTGCGGCGCTTTAAGTGCTTTGCGTTCCACTTTTGTATTTTTGGTGAGATGATGTGCTTGATGTGGGTAATGAGTTCTTTCCGCTCGGCGTGGAAATAAAGGCTGCTGGTTGTCCTGATTTGCATTGTAGGTTTTGGGTATGCTGTTTGCTTTGGGTGATTTCTGGAGTTTGGGTTCGCTGCATGATCTTTGTTTGACTCGATCTCGGTTGTCCAACGTTGGGAATACTGCTCTCTTTCCGATCCGATAGAGCGTCCTAGTCGCTATGGATAGAGTTCTTGGGCCAAGGGCCTCCAAGGCTGATGATACGGTTACGGTTCAGCCTGGTAGCGATTCTGGCTTGGGACATCATGACACAGAGCATGGTACGTGACCATCTGATCAATGTGCTGGACTTGTTCTGTCTAGATTGTGATCTCCATACTTAACTTTGTCTAACAAACTCGTCCAGGACAGCTTGAAATAGCTCGCGAAAACAAGCGCCAGATCGGTATCCCGTCCGCCTCCCTGCTCATCTTCAACCGCATCATCGGCACCGGTATCTTCGCTACGCCAGCCACTATCCTCGCGCAATGTGGCTCGCCTGGTCTGTCTCTCATGATATGGCTAGTAGGCATGCTTATTGCCGCCGCCGGTACGGCCGTCTACATGGAGTTTGGAACCGGACTGCCGCGCAACGGTGGAGAGAAGAATTACATCGAGTTCGTGTACCGCCGACCCAAGTTCCTCACCACCTGCATCTACTCAGGCTATGTCATGCTGCTGGGCTGGGCAGCCGGCAATTCAGTCATCTTCGGCGAGTACATCTTGCATGCGGCGCAGGTTGAAGTCACAAGGTGGAACCAGCGAGGCGTTGCTTTGGCGTGTCTAACCACAGCTTTCCTGATCCACGGCACAGCTCTGAAATGGGGTATCCGACTGCAGAATGCTCTGGGGATCATCAAGATTCTCGTCATCGTCCTCATTGTCATTTCACCACTGGCCAACCTCAAGAAGGTTCGAGAGAACAACAACTTTTCCAAGCCTTTCCAAGGCACGACTGGTAGTGCGTACGGCGTTGTCACAGCTCTTTACAACGTCATCTGGAGTTATGTCGGTTACAGCAATGCCAACTATGCTCTTAGCGAGACCAAGAACCCGGCTCGAACCCTCAAATTCGCCGCTCCTCTGGCCATTGGCACCATCTCCGTCTTATACATGCTGGCCAACGTGGCCTACTTAGCTGGTGTGTCTAAGCAGGAAATGCTCGAGTCAAAGAGGCTCGTCGCTGCTTCTCTCTTCCGTAATATGTTCGGACAGTCTGCCGAACGCGCGTTATCCGTCTTCGTGGCTTTTTCAGCCTTCGGCAACGTCATGAGTGTCATTTTCTCGCAGGGACGCCTGGTTCAAGAGCTTGGAAGAGAGGGTGTTATACCCTTTTCTCGTTTCTTCGCCAGCAATCGTCCCTTTAACGCCCCTCTGGCTGGTCTCTTCGAGCACTGGCTGGTCACCGCGATTACCGTGCTTGCTCCTCCAGCTGGTGACGCATACAACTTCGTGCTTAACCTCATCTCGTACCCTCTAGCCATCATCAACGTCTTCGTCGCTGGTGCACTCATCCATCTCTACCGCAACCGCACCGAGCGGAACTGGAACCCACCTCTCAAGGCCACACTTCCCGTTACCGTCTTCTTCCTCCTCAGCAACATTTATCTTGTTGTGGCCCCATTTGTTCCTCCCGAGAGTGGCCAGAGCGTCTACGACAGTCTCCCTTACTGGATTCACTGCGTCGCCGGATTTGGCGTTCTATGCGCCGGAGGCGTGTACTGGTTGATCTGGACCATCCTTCTTCCCAAGATCGGTAGGTACGAACTTGTGCGGGAGACGATAGTTGACGACATTGACGGCTGGGAAAGGAGTTACTTTCTGAGAAAACCTTTAGAGAAGTCGTCAGGGAGCGCAGCTGTTGAGACTGTCCGATAAATCTCAATTATTTCAACATGAGACTATAATTTCAGCATATGTTAGCGAAGCATTTTGATTTGATATCTTTCTATTTTCTGGGTATTCGCATGGCGTGACTCTTGCGGACATTGTGGAATGTGAATTGGTGATCCTTAGCTGTGACGGCGCGCAGTGAATTATTGAGCAAAGAATTGTTGTGGAATCCTGCGAAGCGCCAGCATCATCAAACCCGGTGAGCTCGAATTTGTTGATCCCTTTGAATGTGCCAAGGTAACACCAGGTAGGCCGGTAGTAAACCTATCAGGACAAAGTGGGTACTAAGGGTACTTCAATTGAAGTGCGAACGTCACTGCAGCATATGTACCACAAATATTGGAACATGGGTGGGTCCCGTGACCCCGTTGTTGCTGGAGATTGGCTACATGCAGAATTGTAAAATCAATTGCAATGCAACTTCGGAAGATTACCACGACGCTTAAGCGGATTTCTTACAAGGCCTAGCGTCATTTTACGTCATGCGTCGGGCGCAACCCCAAGTCGGGACTTCTGCTCCAGGCAGGTCATTGTCGTCAGGCAGGTGCAATTTCGCCAGGGAGGTTGCCCATCCGGGTAGTGATAGGCTATTCATTACCTTTTTCAAACAGTGTCGTTCGTCTTTACCGGCACTGGGAAAGAAGGTTCGTACGGGTGATGATAGAAATGAGGCATGGCAAGGATATGCTTGGAGCCAATCAAGTAGACTACTCACACGTCTCGCCCAAAGTCAAGCTTTTATGCCATAGTGTGGTCGTCCGACGTTGGATGGATGGCATAGCCGAGACATGGTACAGATGCTGCTTCGAATTAGGCATATGCGCCTCTGCTCAGATGAGTCCGAAGTTTAAACGTCTCGTTGATGGCTTGTGATACCTCGCGCCAATTCAAGCTGTATGTAAGGTGCATATTTTGAAGGCAGCAAAAATCCAGATTTCGCCGACAATTTCTTTGCATGCGCAAGAGCTGTTTGAATGACTGGGAAGGTCGCGGCAGTTCCTTCTCAAGCTTCACTTGATAATCTGGGAAGCAGCGCTTCTGGTACCAGCTCCATCCACAGCAGTGATCTGCACCTCGTACCTTCCTCTCTAGACGCCGGCAGGTCGTCTTATCTCGCAAGAGGGATCTTTGTCAGCCAGGTTTCATAAACGCCGACCCATGTCATGGCCATTCAGTGTTACAAGTCTGGGATGGCTCGTGTTGATCAACTCCAAAAAGCACGAGTTGTGGTCATTTGGACTTGATAGGGCTATACTCTCTAAACATATGACGCAAACTCACACCCATTCTCCAAAGACAGATACTCGCATCAAGATCGCCATCTCAGAGCAACCATGATGCTATTCTCATTAACTTTGCTTCTGGCATTATCCTCAGCAACATCAGCACTACCAAGTTCGACATCCGACACCATCCCACCGCTCAGGCGATCTTTCCGAAAGCCTGATAGCGACTGGCATTATGTTCTACAAGGTTCCGAAGTGAAGTCATCCAAAGGCTTTGGTGACGACCTTGTCAACTATGCTCTTCGTGGCAATAAGGTCGATCCTTCGAGTCTCGGGGTGGACAAAGTCAAACAATATAGTGGCTACTTGGACGACGATTCCGCAGACAAACACCTGTTCTACTGTGAGTGAATTCAATCATGTTGCATTGAGAAGGACTTTTGACCAACACCTACAAAGGGTTCTTCGAATCTCGCAACGATCCCAAGAACGACCCCGTTTTCCTGTGGTTGACTGGTGGACCTGGGTGCTCTTCTATGTTCGGTCTGTTCATGGAGCTGGGCCCTTCTCATATCAACCAGAATGGACAGTTGGTGCGCAACGAGTTCTCCTGGAATAGCAACGCCTCCGTCATTTTCCTCGACCAGCCTGTCAACACTGGCTTTTCCTACAGCGACACGCCTGTAGCTACAACTGCTGCTGCTGCAAAAGATGTCTACGCTTTGATGACTTTATTCTTCGAGCAATTTCCAGAATACGCCAAGCAGGACTTCCATCTTTCCGGCGAATCGTATGCGGGCCATTATATTCCCATACTTGCTGCTGAGATTCTCTCTCACAAAGACCGCAACATTAATCTGAAGAGTGCTCTAATCGGCAACGGGCTGACCGATGTATACACGCAATACGCCAATTTTGAGCCCATGGGCTGTGGCAAGGGTGGCCTACCTGCCATTCTGGACGAGAAGACATGTCAGTCCATGAAGAATGCTCTCCCTCAATGTCAGAGTAGTATCAAGGCTTGCCAGGATGGCGGTAACAGTTCCTGCTCAAGAGTCACCGACGACTGTAATATACCACTGCTTATGCCATTAAGAACAACCGGCTTGAATCTCTATGACATTCGAAAGAATTGCGATGCTAGTGACTTGTGTTATAAGGAAGAGGGCTGGATCGAAAAGTGGCTGAACAAAAGAGAAGTTATGCAGACGCTTGGTGTCGAGGTCAGCGAGATCAGCCGCTATCAAAACTGCAATTACGAGGTAAGTATGGGCTTCAGTCAAGCTGGTGATTGGTTCCGAGCAACACAAAAGGCGGTTCCAGGGCTTTTGAAAGAGATACCAGTTTTAATTTACGCTGGAGACTGCGACTTTATCTGCAATTGGCTTGGAAATCAGGCTTGGACCAATGCTTTAGCCTGGCCGGGCCATGGCGCCTTCAACAGCGCCAAGAATACCGAGTTGAAGGCTCCTTCAGGCAAGTCGTACGGTACTATCAAGCACGCCAATGGACTTGCTTTCCTTCGTGTCTTCCAAGCAGGACACATGGTTCCTTACGACCAACCAGAAGCAGCGCTTGACTTTGTCAATCGCTGGGTCAGGGGAGAATGGTTCAAGTAAACGGATTGGCTCGGCTTCATTGTATATTGATTCGAGTATTCTTAAGGAATAGATTTATGCAATATTTCGTGCCTAAATCCCTGGTAATGTAAATCTTGGTATTCTCAGTGACCTTGCATTTCTAGTTAAATCAATGCTAAATTATGCTAGCTTCGTGCTTGAAGTTGACGACAATAAGAAACAGTTAGCTTTACATTTCTTCGAAAGTATTCTATTCATCGCTTAGTGCACTAGCACATCTGGCACCGTCGTGGCTGGACGTTTTCGGACCTGCCGCAACAAGCTCGGCAGGCCCAGTGCCATTGATGGCAATCCTATATATATATCACCACTCACGTTTTCCGAGCCGTATAGATAGCCATCGGAAGTACCATAAACTCCTCCAAAACCATTGTCCGATAGGGAACCAAGGTCCTTGAGTCTTTCCCAAGAATGATTTGTGGTTGACCACCGTACCAAAAGAAGGCAAACTGGAGTTAGATAGGTCATATTGCTGCCAGGCGCTATATGGAGGCCCTCGGCCAAATTGGATAGTTGACGAGATGAGCCATTGACTGGTTGGTGTGATGTCGCCGATATTGCTACCTATGGGGTTACCTTGATCATTCCGAAGAGTAATCGCTTTTTTCCGAAAGATGGTCGAAATTCATCGGATACTCCGTAGTTACTCAATAACTAAATTACCTTCCTTATTACCTGGCACATCTGACATCTCCGGAGCAGCAACTAAGCCTAGAGTGGGAGGGAGTATAGTCGAGCCTTTAACCAAGCTGGCCCCGGGGACGTGCGGACGAAAAAAAATTTGCGCTTAGTAGAAGGCCGGAACAATAAAGACCTTGAAGCAGATGAAACTAATAAAAAAGTATTGGTGATGATTGGTCAAGGCTGGCTAGCTAGCCCACCGGGTAATGTCAGCATGTCAGCAGCCCCATCCGGACGAAAAGAAGCAATTCTCTCCGCCTGGCTTCGTCCCTGAATCTCTCCTTTTTCTCAGTTGGCCTCCAAATCTCGGACTGCCGTGAGTATAACTAATGAACAAGCGGAACATGCCCACGCGCCACTAAGGATCAGCTGTCTTTTCATCTCCCGTGTAACAAGGCCCGCTGCTAAATACCTGCACACTGCGTCTCCGAATTGTCCTCGGTGCAAAACGGAAATACAAATCCTCGCATTACAGGCAACGCTTTCCTCCCCTGATCCATTCGAGCAGGCGAAGTCTCAGATCCCGTCGCCATGACAGCCTTTGCCCATGAGAAGATAGACAAGGTGCTCCAGCAGTCGAGTGCCGCTGGCGAGGAGCAACATGCGCAGAATGGCACGTTGACCGAGGACGAGGAACTCGACGCTAAATGCCCGGCGCACACGACAGATGGACGCCTCATGACGAAAGTCGACTTGCATGTCATACCCTTTCTCTGCATCATGTACCTGCTCGCGTTTCTTGGTATGAGAAAATCTGGCCCGTGACGATGAACATGTCAAAAAGCGTTTCTGCAAAGGCACCAGGTTTTGCTGATCGGGATTTCCCTTTTTTTTTTCCCTGCACAGATAGAGTCAATATCGCCAACGCCAAGATATACCATCTGGTAGAAGATCTAGACATGCTCCACCCACCGTCGAGATTCAACACAGCCATCGTCATCTTCTTCGTGCCTTATGTTCTCTTCGAGATCCCCTCGAATATCCTGCTCAAGAAGTTCAAGCCATCTACATGGCTCTCGCTCAACATGTTCCTGTTTGGGCTGACGACGATGCTGCAAGGTGTTGTTCAGAACTACGCTGGGTTGCTGGCCGCGCGATTCTTCCTTGGCCTCTTTGAAACGGGCATGTTTCCCGGAGGTGAGTATGCGCAAATGTTCAGAGGGGGTTTTTTTTTTCTTTCAACAAATACATGTTAAAAGAAGAAACAAACCCCCCCCCCCCCCCTTTCCCATATAAATAAATGTGAACCCCGTGTTGAAACTAATCACCGTCACACTCGTCACAGCTTTCTACCTCATTGGCATGTGGTACCGCCGCCATGAAGCCCAGCGTCGATATTCCTTCTTCTTCAACAGCACGACCCTTGCCGGCGCCTTCGGCGGCCTTCTCGCCGCTGCCATCGGCCAGATGGACGGGATGCGAGGATACAGCGGCTGGCGCTGGATCTTCATCCTCGAAGGCGCCTTCACCGTGCTCGTCAGCTTCTTCTTCTTCTTCCTGCTGCCCAACTTCCCCGAGCAGGCCAAGTGGCTCCGCGACGACGAGCGCCAGTACATCGCCGCCAAGCTCCGTCTCGACCAGGGCAAGGCCGGCATCGGGCGCAAAATCACCCTCCGCGATGTCGCCGACGTCTTCCGCGACTACAAGGTCATCCTCGGCGGCCTCATGTACCTGGGCCTCGTGGTGCCCGCCTATGGCTACGCCTACTTTGCGCCCAGCATCCTCAAGAGCTACGGCTACGGCGCGACCGCGACGCAGCTGCACAGCGTGCCCCCCTGGGTCGTGGCCTTTGCCTTCTCCATGATCGTCGCCTTCCTCTCGGACAGGCTCCAGCACCGCGCGCTCTTCGCCATCATCTCCGCCTGCATTGCCATCGCTGGTTTCGCCATCCTCTGCGCCGTGGACCACAAGCGGGATCTGCAGTATGCGGCGCTCTTCCTCGCTGCCATGGGCGCCTACACGGCCATGCCGATTGTCGTGTGTTGGTTCAACATGAATCTGGGGGGCCATCATCGCCGGGCTGTCGGTAGCGCGTGGCAGGTCGGCTTTGGCAATCTGGGGGGCATCATTGCTGCCTTTGTCTTCGAGCAGAACAAGGCCGGCGTGTCTGACTACAGCCTTGGATATAGCAGCTGCATTGGATTCTGCTGCCTGACTATCCTGTCGTCTGCGCTTTACTGGTTTGCCTGCCGGAAGGCTAACCGTGATCGTGGTAGGGATGGGGAGCAGGATGTGCAGCACTTGACGGAGGAGGAGAAGCTGGCTCTTGGCGACTTGAATCCTAGCTACCGGTACCTGCTTTGAACCTTGTCTGTCTGTCGGCTAGGCTGTTGCATCGGAACCATTGGGCCCTGTCGGTAGTCGTTCTTGCTCTTGTACTGTATCTGCGAGGCCGCTAGATGTGGTTCGATAATCAAGGGTCTTTCGAATCGCCTAAGACACAAGTACATAGTGTAAATGGCTTCATATATTCAACTTTTCTGAGCAGGCCTGGCTGGCATCATTCAGACCGAAAGATGTATTCACATGTTTCATCTCTGGAATTTCTGCGTTTTCATAACGTATCCACGAGACGATGTTCCCGATACCCCATCACTCATACCACATTTGTAAGGTGTAAAGTTGCCACGGGTACCCACGAACGGGTTCCCCCATTTAGGACCCCCTCCAATGTGGACCGCCTCGTCAATTTCCCAAGGCCGGACAAGCGCGCAGGTGCTCGACGACGCTTCCCCGCCGAATAATGGCCATCGCCGGTACACATTCAGACTTGGCGTGACTGTCCTTGCGGGGCAAGCTCTCTCAACATAAACGACTATTTCCAGGCGTTCAATTGAAGTATACTTTTTTTTGTTCTTCCTGATTCTACAGACAATCTGCGTACCATCTACCTCGAAGCACCGTGACAATGGTATCGAAAGCTACGGTCCGACACGCCCGGCGAGAAGGTACAATTCGCGCCTCACGCAGACGCCACGATTAGGGCTAACACATAAAGGCAGACGCACCGGTGATCCTGGACCTGATCAAAGGGCTGGCGCTGTACGAAAAGGAGCCCGACGCCGTGGAAGCCACTATTGAAAGCATCCAACGCACCATTGCGTTTGCGCCATCAGACTCAGCCGAGCATGATGATGTTGCCGTTCCTAACACAGAGCCGATTGCGCCGCATCGACCGTCGCGATGCTTGTTGGTCTGCAACCCAGATGGTCAACCGGTGGGTATGGCGCTGTATTTCTACAACTACAGCACGTGGCGAGCCAGACCTGGCATTTACCTCGAGGACCTGTTTGTTCAGCCTTCTGCGCGGGGGCGCGGATACGGCACGAAGCTACTAGTCGAGTTGGCGAAGCAGGTCGTCGCCATGAAGGGCGGTAGATTGGAATGGTCCGTGCTCAAGTGGAATGAGCCGAGCATCAAGCTTTATGAGAGCATTGGGGCGAAGGCCATGGATGAATGGGTGGGCATGCGTGTTGAGGGAGATGATCTGGAAAAGCTTGCTCATTTGTTGGATTAGATAGAATTCAGCGCAATTTGTTGCCTTTGGAGTCCACTCCGGCAAAGACGTCCATCTGACATGCTGTTGCAGATGGCAAGTTTGGCATAACAGTGCCCCAGGTAATTTTGTATCGCAGCGTATTGGGATCTTGTTCCATGTTAGGAGTGATTTGCCAGATCCGGTTATAGAAACGTCGAAACCACCTGCTGGATACTTCCTTGCTGCGCGGGCGACCGCCATAAGGGCCGGAGTCGTATTGTCCAGTACGGCGTTGTAGCGACATGGTCTTTGGTTGTTCCAGTCTTGCTGTTGAGGTAGTGGCATGGCCATGCCAGTCCCACTGGCCAGAAAGTTTCGGCTGGCATATCAGTTCCGTCGAAGGATATACGCGTCGGGATGGGACTGCCCATTCACCGTCTTGCTGGGCACCCTGACTCAGCCGTCGTAACAGGTCCCATTCCCCTTTCCCCAGAGGCGGCATGATCTTGTCTGCATTCTTCCGCCACCAGTGTGATCGTTTAGTCCTCACAAGACTATCAGCAGGTGGGTTGCCCCAAATATTGGTCTGAGGCACGTATTGATCAGGGTCGATGACTTTCACAGACTGGCCCGGCCAACTCGTTGTTCCCTTTGTGTCCTTCTGTTGCTGTTTTTGAGAGCGTATTATCTGCAGCAGCTTCGTCTGGTCCCATCTTTCGAAGAAGGAGTTTTTCGGGTACTGTGCCTTTGCCTTTTGGCTGGACTCTTGGGTGGTCGACGGCTTCGATTTGTCTGCTTGTGGTGCACTTGCAGTACTTCCGGCTGCACCTTGATCAAGTATAGACTCCAAAGCTTGAGTATCACCGGGACCCTGAGATTTCACCAATTGGCTCATAAGTTCTCGTCTTCTGTTCCCCGCCCTACCAAAGCCCTTCAAGGCCAAACGCTCCATAGCAGCTTTGTCGCCGCTGTTAGCAGCTCGCAGGGTCCGCAGCGAAGACATGGCTCCAGAGAGGCGTTTCCTCGTATGTTTTCCATCCTGTCGATTATTGTGGAATCTAGTTCGGATAGTCGAGTCGATGGTTTTACGGAATGCTGGAGGCAGGTACGAAGCTTCTCGTAAAAGGTGACGATAGAGCTGCAGTGGCTGCAGAGACTGAGGCAGTGGATACACTGGCGCAGGCATGATTATTGCATGCAATAGAGAGGCCGCTAGATGCTGTTGATGCCAATGCAATAGCGAGTCGGATGGCTCATCCCGCTCACGTGTCGTTCTTCGTGGTATGTTGGTGCGGTGGTGCGGTGGTGCGGTGGTGCGGTGGTGCGGTGCGGCGTGTTGGGCTTCCAATAATGTATGTCTTGAGCTTGATGCTTGATCTGCGCTTGAGCTGCGATCAGACGGACAGTGGAGCCGTTGGATGATTTTGGCTCGGTCCAACCTCGGGGCTGCACTGCAGCAATGATCACGTGGTTGAGCTGCAGTTTCCAACAGACAAGGCAGCAGCAGCCCCACCCGCGACCACCTTGTTCTTGCATTTGTACTATTGCACTCACCCGAGCTTCTCGCGTCGCGCGACGTCTCCCCGACACGCCTCAACACGCCTCGACACGACCCAACACGACCCAACACGCGGGGTTCACGAAACAGACACGTCCAGCTTAATTGATTTGCAACATTCCACGAACCACCCGCTGCTCATAATTATATCGTCCCTGGCAATACAATTGGGTCCAGCACATGAAGGCGGAGAAGACGCAGATCTATCTGATATACACATCTGAGTTGCCCCTCGTTCGTGCTGAGTGCACTGACTTG
Source organism: Atkinsonella hypoxylon (assembly GCA_000729835.1). Classification (NCBI taxonomy): domain Eukaryota; kingdom Fungi; phylum Ascomycota; class Sordariomycetes; order Hypocreales; family Clavicipitaceae; genus Atkinsonella; species Atkinsonella hypoxylon. The sequence continues at coordinate 121,799 of JFHB01000006.1, read as the reverse complement.
CATCGTCTTCCCGGCACCGGGGCAACAACGAAGCTGAGATACGAAGGTGTTGCAGCAGCAGCTATTGTATTGTCCAGCAACGCAAATCTAGCAGACTCAAACCAGATCCAAGGTTTGCATCTGGACTTGCACCTCCGCGAGATTGGCTTGTCCAGTTCTGGCGAGCTAGAAGCGCCGCCTTCTGGCATTCTGCGCTCTGCACTTTGCACTCTGCACTCTGCACTTTGCACTCTGCACTCTGCACTCTGCACTCTGCACTCTGCACTCTGCACTCTGCAATCCCCACCTCCCTCCAGTCCCTCACCTCAAGTACTGCGGCACCTAGCGCGCTCTGCACCACGGAGAAAGTACCCTGCTTAGTCTCTCGACGCTTGGTTAATTACCCTCACGCGCGCTACCCTGCAACCAACCCATTGATCCAACCCGCTTCACTTGCTCCGCCATTCATTTCGCCAAAGCTGCGCTACTGGTCATCGAGCAAATCGACCAAGTCGGCTTCTTGTTACTGCAATCAATACGCTCTCGCTATCACTCGGATGCGGATCGAAAATATCCAGCCTTGGCGCCATCCTTCCGTCCCCCTCCTCTTGAGCGTGCGCATATGATTTCGAATAATCCCTAACCGTCGCACAAAGCCGTCTGCTACCACGGCAGTCCGCTTCGCTTGGCTAGTAATTTCCACCAAGACGACAGATTCACTGCGCATGGTCTGATACCATTCCACCCCTTGCCCGACTTCATCTGACTGCTCAGTCATTCTCACCACATCTTCGTGGGGCATCGGACTATAATGCCTTCCGCATCACAGTCCTCACAACAGTCTTTCTCCATGAGCCAGCAGTCCCAACCGAGGCACAGCGCCTCTTTCCACCAGGGTTACAATGGAGCTGATGGGCCTCAAATCTACTCTGTATGTATTATTGAGTCTATAACTGCTACTGGCGTCCATTATGATTTCTCTCTGGCTGTCGGCTAATCATATTTCGCTCTCCAACGGATCCTAGGCTTCCTATTCCGGGGTAGATGTGTACGAAATGGAGGTCAATAATGTGGCAGTCATGAGACGACGACACGATTCATGGCTCAATGCCACTCAAATTCTCAAGGTCGCCGGTGTTGACAAAGGCAAGCGAACAAAAATTCTCGAGAAGGAGATCCAAACCGGCGAACATGAGAAGGTTCAGGGAGGGTACGGAAAATACCAGGGCACATGGATTATGTTTGAGAGAGGGGTCGAGGTTTGCCGACAATATGGCGTGGAAGATCTCCTTCGACCACTTTTGACTTATGACATGGGACAAGATGGCGGAGTTGCCGGTCAGGGAGATTTCAATACGCCCACCAAGGAACAAGCTATGGCAGCTCAGCGAAAACGCCTCTACAACTCCAGCATCGACAGTCGGGCCAACGGCGTCTCTGGTACCTTCTTCAAGAACATATCGAGCACAGCATCACATGCCGTCGCAGCCATCAGCAAAGCTCGATTCGATTCCCCCGGCCCCAGAAGCCGCAATGGTCCAACTCGCGCACCGAGCTTTAGCAGACAGCCGTCTATGCAAAACGGCGATGATTTCCCCGGCAACTCACAGCAGAGCTACACTTCTGATTATGGACAGCAGGTCGATTCTTCTTACTCAACTCAACAAGGAGTCGCCACGTCGGTAGTTGCCGAACATGAACCCCCCAAGAAGCGGCAGCGAGTGGCAATGACGCCAGCTGATAGCTTCGGTGGATATGGACAGAACATGGACATGTATGCTTCAGCATTCCCTGGCTCACCCACAGAGCCGAACGAGTCCTTCATGTACACTCAAAGTGCTATCAATGATCGATTACCTGGGGAGGACGGCAACGGTCCCTTGCCACCTTTGCCCTATGAAATGTCCCCTGACATCGAGATGAAGCGTGGCATGCTCATGGACTTGTTCATGGACACTGCAGTGGCCAATACCTCAAAGCATGATATGCTCCGTACCTTCACTTCTGCTGAGCTGGATATGCCCATCGATCCTCAAAGCCATACCGCTCTGCATTGGGCCGCCACATTAGCCCGCATGCCACTTCTGCGTGCATTGATCGCAGCCGGAGCATCTCCAAACCGTGTAAACGCGTCTGGGGAGACTGCGTTGATGAGAGCATGCTTGGTCACTAACTCCATGGACCAAGGTTCATTCCCCGACCTGCTCGAGGTTCTAGGAAGCACAATTGAATCGCGAGATCAAAAGGGCCGTACCGTTTTGCATCACATTGCTGTAACTAGCGCTGTCAAGGGTCGCAATGCCGCCAGTCGATACTATCTCGAGAGTCTTTTGGAATGGGTTGTTCGACAAGGAAGCGTTCCAAGCAGCCAGACCAACGGCAACCCGCCAAACAGCTCACAGTCTATTATTCCCAAGATGGGCATAGCTCGCTTCATGAGTGAAATTGTCAATGCCCAAGATAGTTCAGGGGATACGGCTCTGAACATCGCCGCCAGAATTGGGAACAGAAGCATTATCTCACAGCTCCTCGAAGTAGGTGCTGATCCCAACATTGCCAATCGTGTCGGCTTGCGCCCTTTAGACTTTGGCATCGGTGGTGATAACGGCGAGGAGAAAACCAATGGCGATGTCCAAAGAGACAAGACTGGGGCGACGGGTTCCAGTCAGCGCACTCGTGAAAGCAGCGATGAAATCATTGCTTGTAAGTTGCTCGCCATATACCTTATACCAAGAACGGGGCACCTGTGATACTGACAAACCCCTTCTTCCTGGAAAGCCATCACGCATTTACTCAACGAAACTGGCAGGGCCTTCCAACAAGAAATGAAGGCCAAGCAGACGTCCCTGGATGCAATGCACGCCACCCTTCGCACCACATCAACACAGCTCGGGGATGCCCGCAGGACCGTTGACCAGCTGACAGAAAGCGTCAAGAAGCAGCAGCTTGCCCGGCAAAAGGTCTCCAATCTGGCGCATGCCCGCGAAGACGAACAGCTCCGTCTGATGAACGAGCAGTCACGCTCGTCTCAGCCGAACCCTTCTTCATCCTGGGAAACCGAGCTGTCGGCCATGCTCGAAGCAGCGGAGGAATCAGCGGCCAATGGCGGCGGCTTCGCGGACGAGGGCATGCTCCCGCCTACCGCTGTCCTGCGAGCCCGCATTCGGGCCATCGAAGGCCGCCGGGACGTCACCCGCAAGATGGTCCAGGCTCTCAAGGGCCGCAGTCGCGATGTCGAAGTCAAGTACCGTCGTGTCGTCGCGCTATGTACGGGCGTGCAAGAAAGTGAGGTCGATGCCGTTGTGGATGGTCTCCTCAAGGCAGTGGAAAGCGAGCGTGAAGAGCTCGACATTGGCCGTGTGAGACGGTTCCTCGGTGGCGTTGAAGGCATAGTGCACTAATATGACTGGTTTCAGTCTTTCTCGGTCTCCTTTTGTCGCATCTTTGAGATATCCCTTTGGCTATGCTGTTTTAGTAACTACTGTTTGGATCCTTATAGGCGCTTTGGAGGGGTGTTGGTTGCAACAGGCGGGATATCATATCGTGGTTTCATGTTCTTTCTTGGCTACTGGTTATGGTTATGCTGTACATTAAAGAAGGGGCGGGTGTGGCATTAATTTATACACATTTCATTTTGCGACGGGCGTGTGAATCAGTGACTGTGATTCGGACATCACCTTGACCTGTTGCTGGTATCGACATGACGTTATAGTATCCCCTTACCGTTTATTTTCCAAAAAAAAAACGAAAAAAAAAACAGACGAGTTAGCATTGTATTCACTACCTGACGGTTGAACAGTGACTACCCCCATTGATAATACCAAAACTCGTTCCAAGCCTCGTACTTGATTACGTGTGAAACCCCATTGCTAAAAGGTGCCGTCCGAAACGCCACGCCATGCATATCACCCAGAACAAGAACCTTTGCAAAAAAAAAAAAACACACAAGAGTGCTACACCTCACCGTGCCTCGCCCCCATTTCGATACGCACATTCCCACTTCCTCTCAACGTCCTCAATCCTCGTCCTCAACGCCGCAATCTCCCCATTCAACTCATCGACGTTGCGCGACAACGCCCCTACTTCTTCGAACCGACGGGCCCCCGACGCCCGACGAATCATCTCCTCCACCATGAACTTCTGCTCATCGAGAACGGCCAATCGTTCTTTGAGATCCTTCTCCTCCGTCTCAAGCTGGCTGACGATGGTGCTCTCGCTGGCAGCTTGGGAACCCGTATCGGAAGCGAGCTCCGAGTGGCGCAGACTCGACGTCGACTGGGAGGGGATGTGGAGGAAGCGCGAGGACTGAGAGGACGTGGATCGGTGGCGGAGCATGTGCGGCAGGCTCTTGAGCGGCAGCATGTTGGTGTGCAGGAAGCTGCTCGAGTAGGCGTACACGGCTTGCTGTAGGCGTCGCTGGGTAGGACTCTCTGTCTTGAGGTCACGGAGCCGCTTGGCGGCCAGGCCGTACTTTGTGAAGCTGTCCATGAGGCGTTTGCGGATCTTGCCTGCTTCTTGGATCTGGGCGTGTGTTGGCGGTGGTTTGGATAGATCCATTTCTCCGTTGGGGAGGGTAGGCGGTTGGAGGATTTGGAGGGCGCGGTGGAAGGAAGGCATGAGCTGGCGGATTCCACGCTCGAACTGACGGAGGGTTTCGTACGCCTTTTGATCGGGTGGCTTGTGGAGGATCGAGGCTGTGAAATCACGGGTAGAGAAGATGGTGTGGTTGCACTCTCGGCACATGCGTATGTCGAGTGCCAGATTGTCTGTTTCACCATTTGTGTGTGGTTTCTCCGTCGCTACTGTCGACGGCGCTGAAGCACGCGGTTAGTCACCATATCCCTGTCCAAGTCGCTTGCATCATGGCAAGAAATACGAAAAATAAAAAATAAATTAAATTAAAATAAATTGTTGATCGGATCACCTACTGCTGGCAACGTTGAGGCTAACTTCAGAGGAACACCCCGTTGCAGAGTCTGCGCATACAACGCGTCCGCAGATTCGGCAGTGGTGACGCCTAAAAGTCCACGAGCCGAACTCTTGCTGACAAAACGGGCAGTTGCTGACTTTTTCATCCTCTTCCCAGGTGACCACGGTTTGTTCCAGCAACTTTCGCGGTACTTTTTGGCCCGTGAGTGACGTGACCGGAGACAAGATCGAGCCGTTTTGCGCCGGAATCTTATCCGGGGGGTGCGCTAGTATCCTCGTTAACTTGGTCAACCGTTTTTCCAAACGGGAGACTTCGAGATTATGCCGTTCGACTTTCTTCCTCCTGATTGCTGCAAAGGTAGCCATGTGGTCAACCACGACGCCATTGTGGTCATTGTAGCCATCGCGGGACTTGTAGCATGTTTCGCACACTCTTGCCCAGTGTCCACGCACAGGCTCGTGCTTGGCACTCCTGCTCAGCTTCATCTGATACATGGTGTGCTCCTCACAAAACAACCTTCCGCAGTGTCGACAATTGATGCTGCCAGTCATCGTGCCCAATCTTCTGCCGCAGGCAGGATCTGTGCATAAGTCATGGTTCGTAGACCGTTGCCAATGGCTTCGTGTTATCAGGTCATCGGGGTCGGTGGGAGACTCTGTGGGTGCTTTGCCTGGGTGTGGGTTTGGAGCTGCAATCGGGTGCGACTCGTTTGACTCGAAGACGTCTAGGCCTCTTAGTTTTTGGTTTATCAGGGACAGCGGCTGGAAGCGTTTCGCTTTGAGGACCTGTTTGTCGAACCATGTTTTGACCTCGTCTTGCGCTGCTTCCGGTAGTTCCTGGTGGCTATCGTCGATGTGCCGATTAAGCTGGAGCAATGTGACCTGGACTGATTATTAGCTAGCCCATGTCTATTCCATGAATGAATTCCCGGGCTACAGTCACCGCACTCACCATTTCCTCATTGCATATCGGGCACACGAGAGCGGTTGAGTTGGCCGCAGTGCTCTTGCCCTGTGCTCCGACACTAATGCTGGAGCCGATATCCTGACCGAGGTCCGGTAAACTTCCGCTTACGGGTGGTGATAAAGACGCCGAACCTATCGAGACTGTGCTTTCGGACGGCGCAAGCGGGCTCGAGGATCGAGGAGCTGCTAACGGAGCTGGAGGGGCAAGACCTTTGCCGCTACCTAGGATGCGGCCTCCTCCCAGCTTTCGCCCAGACATATTGTAGGCAAATTTGCAAGCCTGGGGCAAGTTGATGTCGAGATGGACGGAAGCTCAGAGGCGGAGGCCTCGACAGATGCACTTCGAAACGACAAGACAACCCTGTGGTCGGCCTACGTGCCTCGAACTGCAGTAAGCGTGTGCGTGCATGCGCGGCCGCAGAATCTCGAGGATCTTCGTGTGTGCGATTCGGGGGTTGAACAGCTGCTCAATGGAACAGGAACGAAAGCACGCTCGAGCTGAGATGAAATGAGGTTGGTCGTGGTGATGCGGCCCTCCCCTCCCCGTGACGTTAACTGCCCCGCCCTAGAGACAGTGACAGCAAAGCTCAGTCAAAAAAGAAAAATTCAATTGGTCTGGTGCTTATCGATAGATTGTCACCATCACGTCACCCACTTTTTGTCAGTGCAGCCCAACTAAGTAAGTCCTTGGCCGCTAGCGGCCATAGCGCTCTCGTCTACACGCCAGTGCCAGCTAGCACCTGTAGCTGGTCGTTGTGATTTTTGGGAAGCGAAGTCGGCATCTTGTCTCTTCTCTTACTCTCATTGCTGTCGCTTCTGGTGGTGAATCGCAGCCTGCTCTTCGTCAATCTCTCTTGATATGGCGAGGAGTTTTCCAGAGATACAGCCTGGAGGCAGCCTTATCCTGGCCTGGCAGATCAAAGACAAAAAGGTCCTGGTCGTTGGTGGCGGCGAGGTCGGTACTCCCTCAAACAGAATTCCCGTCACGCAAATGTCACAAGCATGCTTGCTCCCCTTCCAGTCTGCTCACTAGCATATTTGAAAACAGGTCGCGGCCGGGAGAATACTGAATTGCCTCAATGCAGATGCCGATGTTGTCGTCGTTTGCCCTGCGTCAGGCCTCAATGCCGAGGTCGCCCATCGAGTAGCGCAAAATCAAGTCACACACATCGACCGGATATTCGAGCCATCAGATCTCGATGGCGCCGAGATGGTTCTGGTGGCTGTCGACGATCCGGCTGCGTCCACAGCGATCTGGAAACTTTGCAAGCAAAGGAAGATTCCGGCCAACATTGCAGATGTGCCGCCTGAATGCGACTTCTACTTTGGAAGTGTCCATCGCGACGGGCCTCTTCAAGTCATGGTCAGCACCAACGGCAAAGGCCCAAGGCTGGCGGCTTCGATTCGAAGGTTTATTGCCGGAAAATTGCCTAGAAATGCCGGTAACGCCATCGAGTCGATAGGGCTCCTGAGGACAAAGCTTCGAAAGATTGCGCCCAATGTGGAGGATAGCCCCAAACGGATGCGATGGTGAGAAGATTTCTCAACGGGCCCATGCCACCATTTGGTTACAAACGACATCAACTGACTCATCTTCCAGGATGTCCAAAGTTAGCGATACGTATAAGTGGGAGGAGATGTGCGGCTTGACCGTGGAAGACATGGACAACCTTCTCCTCTTCTATCCTGCCGACAAAGTCCCCGCGATCGATATTCTCCTAGCCCTTCGAGGTGGCAATGATGTGAAAAGGCTTGATGTGTTTGATGGATCGTTTGGCTTCAGCGTAGGTGCATGATTGGATTACCAGTTGGTCTCTGGCCACTTCGTCGGATGCATTTGTAGCCAGGTCTTGACTGCAATAGAATGGGAAGCATATACTGTGTACGGAATACAGCATGCACATTGTCGTGCTCGTTGATTATTTTGGTTAATGACAGAATGTATATTAGGGATGGAATTTACCAAGACTTTGAACAAGTCTATGGCATGAAAGTTTTGACCTGTAGATGTACGATTCATTGTATTTCAATAAACTATGCATGCTTTCGGTGTGAGAGTTTTCGTTTTTGCCATTATTTCATTGACCAAGGCAAATAATGCTAGCTGGTGGTGTGCCCAATTCTATCTGCCTACCTGGTGGGTGTGCCTACGCGCGCCAAGCCGATTCCAGATGTAGTCACGGATGTACGAGCTCTCACGAGACACTTGAAACTGGTCACCAAGTTTTGCTTAAGAGGCCGGCCTCGCAATCATACTGGGCTGTCTGATAATTGATGAGGAACTAAGAGTGATGGCGCGATGGCACCTAAGGTATTAATAGCATCCTGCAGGTCCCATGTTGCCTTTGGACCCACCTCGATGGCTTATTTGAATGCGCATGAAATGTCATAATCGTGTAACGACCATTACTAGCCGTTTTCCTCATATCCAGCTTTTGATCAACGTAGAATCGCCAAGTCCCAACGGGAAAATAAGACGCGGGTCGCTGACAGGTATTCCTGAAACCAGCACGCCCTCAGACACGGACACAAAACACATCAATCGAAACTCAAACGCGGAACCAGCCATATTTGGCTCGTCTCGAAAGATTCTGCCTGAAACCTGCTTTTGCTGCAAACACGCTCGCCTAGGGGCTATGCTATCACTTGACATTCCGTCAAATCAAGGCGTGACGCGTCGACTTGGGCGCGACATCAGAGCTGAGCCAGAGAGGCAGCGAGCGGCACCATGCCGCCCAGGTCTGGACGACCTCGAAATAACCGTGGTGGTGATGGTGACTCCGAAGAGGAAATCCTGCCTCCATTTTTCAACACGACTTTTTCGACGCACCGTGTTTCACCATTATTTGTTGGTCAGCAAGAACTAAACCCAGCGCGCCTTCAACAGCTGGCGCATCGGCTCCGTGATACTCTCGTGGGAGATGTAGTACGAGGCATTCAAATTGGTCTGGAATCGACTGATACGCCGGCTGGACAGGTTGGTGTCTTGAGGGCGGTGACGATTCGCTGGTTCCAGGCTCAAAGGTTACTAGGAGGTGACCTTGACTACACAGAGGAGGACGATGGCAATGGAATCGACGATGTCGTCATGAGACAATGGAACAGGTTGCCAGGCGCGTTTAAAAGAGGTCTGTGGATTGAGATTGCGCACGAAAATGCATCCTACGTTGCTCTTCTGCTGCCAGGTCACCCAGGAGCGGTTCGGGACAGGAGGACGGCATCAAGCGGCTGGGCAATGCAATCTGACGGCAAGGTGCTAGAAACGAGGCCCAATCAAGACCAATTCATTCATCTCCCGTTGCTGTTGCTGAGAATGCCGCAAGCTCTGAAGAATGTTATTGGAGACTGGATTGCAACGACATTTGACTGTCGAGTAAGCAAGCTCAATCTCGGCACGAGAACGTTGGTCACGGTATGGGAAGACTGGATCAAGGTTGCAGGGCTACCGGGAAAGGGCCCAGACTTTGCCATTTCACTGGCTTTCAATGTACCCATAGCGAAGAAAGAGCGGACTGAAGCAGCAGAGTCGGAAGGAGAAAGTGAAGACGATGGTGTGTCGAGAGATCCAGGGCTGCGCAGCATGGACATTACAATCTCACCGCAAGATTTACGACGATTCTTCCGCGCCGGCGAGCAGGCCAGCGATTTGTATCGAAGCAGCAGCTCTGGGCCATGGGAAAGCGATGCCCGTGAACGCAGGCGTTTGGCCGGCGGCAATGCGGACGATGGTTGGGCATGGCGAACAAGCCAAGAGCCTCATGAGCAACCGTTCACCGAGGCGCTTGCCAGGTATTTGGACCATCATCTGGCCCTCAACATGTTTCACCCCAGCGTGCGCATTGTCCAAATCTCATGTGGCGGCTTTGTATTGGCACGATCGCGCTTAAAGGTGGTCAAAGTTGGATCTGTATCCGATGAGCTTGCCCGAGCCGCTTGGGTCTTTGTCACCCGTCTGGGCGAAAGACTCCGTGGGGAGAAGATGTTTGAACTTGGATTCTGATGACGACAAGTTCCTGGAACTAGCCTGGACTCGACATTCAGAGACCTGAATAGAGCAAGAATCACGCATCGAAGGTGCGGTGAACAACTCACTTCCTAGCCCCTGCCCCCGTCCGATATCGGCGGCGACGGCGCAAGGCTAGCCTCAGTCTATTTTATCTGCAATGTCGCATGCTTGACAAATATAAATGGCATCATGTACCTTTGGTCCGCCGGCGGCCCATGACTGAAAAGATATCCACTCTTGGAATAATAACAACGACAAACCCACTTTTGCTCGTTTGAGCACTTGACGACATTCGTCAGAATCATCATCACCGGCATGTATCGGCATCCTGTGGACCTGAATGGAGGTGGTTGCAAACCCCGCTACTGGCGCTCACAGAGTTTTGACATGTACTAAGTAAGATTCAGTCTGCATCAAATGATATATCCTGCTGGGCCATGACCTGAAACGAGGCATAACAACGCACCCGCAGTATCTCACACAACTGGCTGATCTTGGCCCTCATCCTCTCTGCAAGAACCTACGGTGCTCCTCAATTACATAAAATTCAGAGACGATCCGGCTGACCAGATATGCCCGGCACGAACTCAACCGGGCTGAAGGAGAAGTACAGCTTCTTGGACGATTACAGTGAAGGAGCACACCCTCAATTGTTGGAGGCACTCATTACAAGTAACCATACCCAAGAAACGGGCTATGGCAATGACAGATACTCTGCGGAAGCAAAACGAAACATTCGCGCTCATCTAGGCCGAGATGATGTTGGCGTCTTCTTCGTTCCCAGTGGCACTTCTGCCAATGCCATCTCGATTGCCGCCTGTCTGCGACCGCACGAAGCCGTCATTGCCGCCAGCTCAGGCCATATTGTGACGAGAGAGACGGGTGCAGTAGAAGCTAGCGGTCACAAGATTATCAATGTTGCCCCCGTGAACGGCAAATTGACCCCTGCGACAATCACTAAGGCATTGGATGACAATTGGCACTTCCCGCATATGGCCAAGCCACGACTAGTGTACATCTCGAACGCAACCGAGGTCGGAACAGTCTACTCCAAGGACGAACTGACGGCTATCAAAGCGCTCTGCGAGGCCAAAGACCTCCTTCTGTTCATGGACGGCGCCCGCATCGGCGCGGCCTTGACATCAACCAAGAACGACATGACGCTTCCTGACATCGTGGAACTCACAGACATCTTCTGGATCGGAGGAACCAAGAACGGTGCTCTGCTCGGCGAAGCCGTGGTTGTCAAGCATCCTGTTCTGGCGCGCGACTTTGAGTTTTACGTCAAGCAGCACGGATCACTCCTGGCCAAGAGCCGCATCATGGGCGTCGAATTCGCAGAGCTGTTCCGCGGCAATCTCTACTTTGACCTGGCGCGGCGCGGCAATGTCGCGGCGGACAAGCTGTCGCGGACCATTGTCGGGGCCGGCTTCGCGCTGCGTGCGGAGACGGAAACCAATCAGGTGTTTGCGATTCTGCCTATTGACCTCGTGCAGGAGCTGCAGAAGGACTTTACCTTTTACGTGTGGGAAAAGTGCGACGAGGGCTGGGCGGTGGTGCGATTGCTCACGACGTGGGCTACGGACGTGGCGCAGCTTGAAAAGTTTCATCAGACGGTTCTGCGATGGGCTGCGTGACGGATGTTTTGAGGTGGAACTGGTTTACGTGACGGAGCTAACTAGTTAGCGACTTGACATGAATGGGGTATGCTTATCTTCAATTGCGTGTAACCAGGTTTATCGGCATCGTGGGCGCAGGAAAGCGTCGGACGAAGGTGCTATGTTATCTCAACACAACATGGTTTGCGCGCGATCCTTGACATGACTACCTAGTTAGCGACTAAGCCTAGAAGGGACTTTCACAAGGGAAGATTCTGACAAGGGTTTCCGAGTGATAGGGCTCTTTGATTGATGATCATCTTGATTCATAGATGCAACCTCATCAGGGGATGAGCCGCGGGTCAACTCTTGGCATGGCCTGTTCGTGTCGCGAGGCGGCATCTCAATCACCCTTTTGAGGAAAACAAATCCATACACAAACCAAGCCGATTATCAGCCTTTGGCCAGAGATGAGGTCAAGCCCACCATAATTCTAACCTACCTACCTACCTACCCTTACCCTATTGGAGCTACCTCGTCTGCACAGTGCAACTCCCGCTGTACCACCTAAGATCAATACCATAACTAACTAACTACTGATTAAAATCATCTTCTTACTCCTTCTTCAACCTAGTTAACTATCTATCCTCCTATTCAGTGCTAGCTTAGGTCCCGTTCCCGTCCCCTGATGGTGATCATGGCCCTCATCATCATCAATCCTGGCAGGTCAGGCGACAAGGGGACAAGATCAAGACCATCGGCTCGTTTAAGCAAACTTGCGGCAGGGGTGTCTTGTCATTTTCCTGCCGTCTCAGAGACACAACACAACACAACACAACACAACACAACACAGCCTTGCCATGGCGAATGCTTATACGCCTCCTACCCAGAGATTGGCTCGAGTTTGCCCTGCCCGGGGTGATAATGAGACATGTCTGGAAAAGGGTGCCCTCGCAGATGGGAAGGATTGCCAGTCGGATCCGGCTCGAACTGGCTTTTGCTTTCTTTTCTGTTGCTGCCGGTCGCACGGCGTAATGGGTGACGACGGCGATGGCGCGGAGAGTGCCCGGCGCAGCGCGAGCGACGGCGGGCCTTCAATATTGCAATGGTCAATGGTGGCTTTGCGGGCTTGGTTGAAGCGTCCTGACTCGATGGAGCGTTCGTGGTGTAGCGTAGCGTGGCGTGACGTAGCACCTGTGCGCCCCGATCGGGGGCTACTGTCTCCAGCAAGCGCCGATTGGCCTACCTTGTATGTATGGGCATGTGTGCGGCATTGGAGAAGATGGAGAAGATGCGCGGCCGGGGATGGGGCAGAGGGCTTAAGCTAATTATCTATCAATGGTCTGGGTATGGAAGGGGTCCGGTATACGGAATAGAATGTTATGATATCTAGTATGCACATATATATCAACTCCTCACCCTCCTCTTGGCATGCTGCGGCATTCCGTCTGTTTCTTATCCTGCTGCTATTTCAAGTACGCTTTCCTACACATTTATTGCTTTGCATCCATCCGGTATCTGGGACGTAGACGGTAGAATCGTCTCAACCTCACGCCTACCTCCAGCACCAGCACCAGCGCGAACCGCTCATCTCTACATCTCAAGTTATCTCTCCCCCATCAAACACACCTCTCAACCATGTCAGACTGCGGTCCCCCCTCCTACGAGGATGCCATATCCCACAACATCAACACTCCTCTCTCCGGCTCAGAGCAATACACGCTTGTCCTCGACGGCTGCACCATCTACCCTGCAACACCCCCCTCTCAGTTCCTCTACGAGATCAGCAGTCCACCATACGATGCTTCCAACGCGGTATACGGCGTGCACAAATGGCGGTACCGCCTCTCGGACCACGTAGCCGACGCCACCATCAAGTCACGGCTTGACCATATCTACGACGTCAAAGACTGCAGCCTCAAATCCATGAGCAGCCTACGGCCAGCGGTGAAGCTCGAGGGCAAGCTTGGCAACAGGCGAAGCTATAGAGAGGTCGTTCTCCAGGGCGGCCACACTGGCTGGTCCAGCTGTGCTGCCACAGAAGGGTGGTTCAAGACGGAGATGTCCATGCGGGACCGGTTCAAGAAGGACGGCCAGATCGCATGGCGCAGCAGGGACGGCGTGCTGGTCGCTGTCGAGAGCCGTGTCAAGCGCAGAGAGGACGGCAGTGTGGTCGTTTTGCCCAGGCTGGAAATCAGGGAGGCTATCACTGAGAAGAATCTGGATTTGCTGGTGTCGTGCTGGATTGCTCGGGTGTGGAAGGAGGCGCAGGCCGAGTTGAGGGAGTTTCTGACTTGGAAGGATTGTGAGTATTGTCTTCTTGAGAATATCGTTCTGCTTGTGACGGTCTTTACTAACTTTGCCTTTTTTTTGGTGCTCTGTCCAGTCAAGAGAATGGCAGGCCATAGCAAATATCACTCGACTCTGTTGGGAGCGCACCCAAGAGAAACCTATGTTGTATGATTCCGAGACGGGGGCTGGTAGCCGCAACTGGAGTCGGCAATGACCGGTGTATGCCGCATGCTGATTTTGTCACGACTGATGATCATTATTCATTGCTGTTGGTGGTTGGCTATATAAAGGACATTTTCATCTCGAGGTCTGGAGATGGGCTGGCCTATGTTGGAGCATGCAGGTCATGATCTACTGAAGCTGCTTCCGACTTGGGAGTTGGGCATCTTTAGCCAGACGAGGGCCTTTCCTTTGTTATTTGATATCCTTTTATGACAGCGTACGATACCTACTTGATTCAATCCTATTGCTTATTAACTACTATTCCCCGCAATTGTTGCCTTCGCCATGACCGGTGAGGCTATGTCGAGTAAGTTATGTCAAGCAAAAGGGGCACCAGCCAAACTTGGAGTGGGGTCGTTCAAAAGTCCATGGGCACGTGGTTAACGAGTTCGTACAACTGAGTCAACACACTGTCTTCCTAGCAGCAGGAAGGCCGTCCCCCTCTCGAACCCAAAGAACGCGACGTCAAGCGGCTCGTTATCTTCAGCTGAAACTGCAGCTATAACAATAGGCAACCGTAGCAAGCAAAATTACTAGCCTCTCCGGCATAGCAAATAGTTAATTAATCTCTCTCTGTTATTCAGCGCTGACAATTTCTCGAGTATCTGGCGTTTCGGGTAGTCGGCACATGGCAAACCCTGTCGCATGGCCCTTGGTATAGATGGTGGGCCGCGGGCACGGGGTGATAATCTCAACAAACACAATTACGAGGATTTCATGCGTCTTCTGAAGGGAAAAAGAAATATGTCATACTTTCCGGAAAGAACGGGATTTTTGTGAAAAACAGGCTGGCCTTTTTTAATATTGAAATCGATGTGACGTTGAAAAGAGCTTGGCTGGCGGAGTTTTAACCGGGATTTCATGACAATAGTTGGTTGGAGTGCTCCTGCCTTGCTTGGAGTTTGGCCAGAAGCTGTCATCTCCCCACAATCGAACCTATTCGCTCCTTCCCCGCCAACACGGTAACTGACGTCAAGGATATGCAATTGCGGTAAGGATTTGGCCAGATAAGTCCGCATGTACGCCGTACGATACCTACCCACCTAGGTACCTAGGTAGTTGGTTGGTATTCCGTCCGCGGGCGTCTGATGGGCGTCAAGACTTCGGAACACGATCCCGGAGGCTTCACTTTGCATACTTGACGGCGCGGAGCCGTCGGGAAATATTTACCGCCTTATCCGTACATCTACAGTAAGTGTACTTCTAGTTGCAAATGCCCGATCTTGCAGTTGGGCAGAGTCCTCAAAAGGTTGTCCGGTTTGTTGCATTTGGTCGATTGCGCTTGGCAGTATTGACCGACATATTGCGAAGAAAGGGACCTGGGTCCATGGAACCTTCATTTCTCGTTCGGTTCCCCAAAATTATTTCGTCGCTTGAAGCAGTCTCCGTCTCCAGATCAGTTCTCGGCAAATTAGTCTCGACAGTCCACCACAGCTACCAAACCACCAGTTATTTCCGTTTCAAGCCCGATCCATTTTTTTAACCACTCTGCTGGTCTTATTTTCCAACTCATGCACCTTGCCTCATCACCCGCGTTCGCCTACTCCAAGCTTCTCGTCCGGTTCTAGCGGGTATCGGGCCATTGGCTAAGAAGCCACGAGTAAGACTCGGCGAAATACAAGTCACGCGCAAGCCGTTAGCGGTGAGGCTCGCGAACACAGAAAACATAGGTACTTCCTTCACCCCGGCTATTGCTTCTTGGTAGCTTTCCACATAGCGAACCCATGCGAAACGCTTCTTCATCAAACTGTCGCGTCGCGCATTCCTATCTGCCGATACGCCTTGGTCTGCAACACAAGGGAAAGCTGATCTTATATCTAACTCGCCCACCACACCAGCAGCTCGCCCGGGCCTCTCAGCTACCGCTTTCGTCGCTCCTTTTGCTGGCAGATTGGCAAGGAGAGCACAGCCTTCTTGGTTTGTGTCACTAGGGTCCAGTCGTGGTAACTGCCTGACAAGCGCGTAACATCTGCATATTTCCGGCATCTGACTGTTTGGCCTAGGTGCTCGTTTACTCGCAACACCCGCAAGTCGGCAAGTCCCTGGCCGACAGCTGAGGTCGATCGATGTGATCCCCGCCGATTGCGAGCCCTTGGTAGCGCGTACAACAATTGGCTGAGGAACGAATCCATCGACCGACTGTCACGCAAGGCGTCCACTTTTGATAAAGGGTGAGGCAGATTCCAGAAACTCTTAAATAATTGACTCTGGTGACACCACTGGATTGATAGTGGCCCAAAAAGCTTGGCATGTATACTGCGAATGAATGCCAAGTCTCCCCTAATATTGCTTGACAGTGTTCCACATATATTGAGCCATCGACCGATGACCGCGCGTGAAAATTCGGAAGAGGTTCAGATGGCGTGTCATTTACACTTGAATAGGTCTCGAGTTGGGTCATAGGCTCAAATCGGCGGTCACAGGTGCGGCTGCCGCCCGAGACCGACGATGGCCTTGAACTCTACTCTATTCACATAATAGCTTTCACATCATGCCTTCTCTCATCACCTTGTGTCTTGTTTCACTCGAAATCGACAAACGCTAACAGTTGCGCTGCTGCTCTAGCCTCTTCATTAATCTCTGTACCTCGTTCTGGACCGCCATCCGTCACTACTATCCCAGTGTCTTGGTTTCGCAGTCCAGATATAGAAACCTAGTGTTGATTTTCGCCAAGGTTGTTGTGCAGATTAT
The DNA here is from genome assembly GCA_000729835.1 of Atkinsonella hypoxylon. Taxonomy (NCBI): domain Eukaryota; kingdom Fungi; phylum Ascomycota; class Sordariomycetes; order Hypocreales; family Clavicipitaceae; genus Atkinsonella; species Atkinsonella hypoxylon. Next base: position 105,116 of record JFHB01000006.1, on the reverse strand, counting down.
CTCAATCAAGGTGGATTGAATGAAGGTCATTGTGACTGGAGCGACTGGCCGGGCAGGCCGGCAAGCTGTCTTGAGCTGCCTTGATAATGATCAGATAACCAAAGTCGTCATCCTCACCAGGACAGGGGTATCTGGAGATATAGAAAGCCATCCAAAAGTAGATCTCGTCATGCATCAGGACTTCATGCATTATTCTGATTACCTGATTCAAAGATTACAAGGAGCCGAGGCCTGCATATGGTACGGTATTAGCACCACACATTTTGCTTGCACTTCGAGTTGAATCTGCTTGCATGTTTGCCTCATGTAGCTAACTATCAGTCTTCCCTCCCAGGGCAATCGGGGTCCGCCCAGAACAAGCAAAAAAAGACAAGCTTGCAAATCGAACTGTCGGTGTTGAGTTGCCCATCGCTGCCGCCAAGAGCTTCAGCGAGAAGCTCTCCCATAAGACACCCGATGGAGTCAAATTCCGCTTCATCTATTGCAGCCCTAAGCGTACGGAGAAAAGCAAGAAGACCCTCATGTTTGCAACCGACACGCGAAAGCTTGCCAATGAGTTGGAGAAGGGAATCGCTGAAATAGTTGGTGCACACTCGAGTACCTTTGAGGCATATACCCTTCGCCCCGGGACGTTTGTGTCATCCGACACCCCCGAACAGATTACAATGGCAACGACAACGCCCACCAAGAAACTGGTTCCCGGACTTGGCCATACACCAGTAGCCTCCATAGATCCAATGCGAGTTGGAAAGGCCATGGCCCTGATTGCGAGTGATGGATGGAAAGGGAAAGTGGTCGAGAACGAGTCGATTCTGAAGTTGTCCAACTGAACGATACTTCTGATACACATACCGGTATGCCCATAGGTCAGCCAGTCCTGATTCTGGCGCGAGGCAAGTGTTGTTGCCACGGCTTGTACGAAATATCACATCCGCAACTGATTCGGGTTGAACAGCCACGTAGGCACCGCTCGATGAGGAAAGATGAATGAAGGAAGGAGGATGCTGATCTATGCAAGCCTTTCTTATATATGAATAATATTTATTTTTAGCATATATTCCAACTGCCTGTATCAATATGTCTGGGTATGTTCTGTCCCGGTGTTAACAAATTCTCACACTTCAGAATACCAAGAGCCCAGTGCCTCCTCGACCGTCTTGCCGATGCGATCCCTGCGACAACGGCCTCCAATTATTCTCGAGGCACCTTAGTGTGGTACACAGATTGACTCATCAGCTGCGACAACGGCGAAATTTCAAGCGGAACGCAGCGCCACTGAGAGCGCCCAACCAACGCAACCAGCAATATGATTCTGAGGATCAGGTTGAAGCTTGTTTCGTGTGAAGTGATGGAACGTACTGATGATGGATAGGAGTCCAGATTGAAAAGTACAATACGATGGACTCTGGCATCTTGATCAACTACACTCATGTAAAGATGCAGTTCCAATAAAAAGCGACAATCGTATGAGTCGACACACCAGGGAACAACAACCAGTCATAATTTGCACAGGCAAGGCACCTAAAATCCCAACGCACAGAAAACTTTGCTCCATCAAGAAGGTATATTTGCTCTGATGACGCAGGTGCCATCATTTCAAGGTTTCAACGATACTCACTTACACGGCCCACCGCGTCACGATCCGCAGCGCCTTCAAACTTTTTTTCCCGTCCGCCACTTGTCTTTAAAATCGTGGTCATGCCTTGTGCAATTTTTCTTCCTTCTCCATCATGGTTCTTCAACGATTTCTCAAGTTCGAGCAATCAGCTACTTTATTTCCTTGATACAGAAACACAGCTCTGTTCTTACACTACAAGATCCAGGTTTTATTTTCAACTCCTTTGCCACGAATACAAAACACACAGCTCGATTCTTAACATACAAGAACTACCTCTTGATCTTTTCCAACAAGAAACTTGCTTGGATTTTTACGCTACCGCACACCAACGAGCAACATGCCTGATCACGCGAGACAGGGCTCGGCTGTCCTCGCTTCCCAAATCACAATTTACGTCATCTGCATCGCCACCTTTGTGCTGTCCGTCGTCACGACTGTGCTTCTTGCTAGAATTTGCATCAGGGAACTCAGGAAGGTACGGGACGAAGCGGACTTCGAAGAGATGCCGCTTCTGAGGGCGAGCCGTCGGGCTGGGGAGTACGATCGTGCGGAGCTTGGTTTTTTGGGACTTCATATTGGGCCGTCTCCTTAATAGGACGACAGATGACTTCACGATGAACGGTTTTTTTTTTTTTTTTTTCTTGTGGCCTCCCATCTTAAAAAATATACCATTGACCTACCTTGTGAACGCGTAGTGAACTTTGTAGCTATTGTATTCCAGTTCGACGGTGTTCCACGGCAGCTATGTTGTCAAAGTCTTTTAATGGACTGGTTGCAACCAGCAGATGCCTGTCTATTGTTTCTACATCGTGACTTGTACGCGATACGTAGGGCAGCTCATTTCCGCGTCGATTGAGAAAGGCTCTTGCTGGCTTAGATTCACTTGCCTATGAAGGCACTTGGCTCGAAGGATAATCCCAAGTACCACAGATACTCCGCGCAAAGTAGGTACCTCGCTTTGAGATACTCTAGATGGGAAAACAGCAGGCGTGTAGAGCACAGGCTTGTCCCTAGCTAGTTGGCAACGTGGTCCTCTTTTCGACCACGGCCTTTGTACGGAACTGCCGGCTTTGCAGGCGGCAGTGCGTGACTGGCGTAATCCACGTACTGGAGTCACAAGAATATGATAACACAAATGGGGTTTCCACCTCTGGTTTCCCAAGTTCTATGAGGCAATGCTACGCACCTGAGTGCAGATATATACATATATAGAATGTGTATACAAAGCGTCCAAGTGCTGTCCACAAAGGCTGACTGCGTACAGAGTGATGAAGCAGCACGGCTGCTGCAAGATTTTGTCCCGCGGCATAAAAAAAAAAGGGGCATCAATGTGCAGTGCCTCAGCTTCGGGACGAACTGAAGCCCAAGTCAACGACACACCATGCGAATGCGCCCCTCCAGCACCGGCGCAATCACCCTCGTCCAGTCCACCGCGTAGTCCCCATCCCGAAGGGGCTCGCAAACCGTAGACCTGGCACCCGCCTTCCGGGCCCAGCGCGACCAGAACTTGCGAAGCAGCAGCATCTCCAGGTCCATACGTAGATCCTCGTCCGCCTCGGCCGCAGGCACGGCCCCAGCGCCCTTGTCGCCGTGCTCGGGATCAAAGTCGGCGTCGTCGTCGTCGTCGTCGTCGTCGAGCGGCTCCTTGTGCAGCCCGATGCGGCGCCGCAGGAAGTCCTTCCACGTCGTGCCTGCGGCTTCCGTCTCCGTCCTAGCCGACTTGTGCAGGCCGAGCGTCTTCTCTGGGCCGCGGTGATGGGCGGGCGACGGCGGGACGTGGACCTGCTCGGCTACACCGACCCAGTGGTCTGAGATGCACTTCCACTGCCCTATGGTCCGCAGGGCCATGAAGTACTGTCTTAGCATGGCGGAAATGAGGATGCCGTTTTCTTCGTCGACTATCTCGTGGGCTGTGCCGCCTTCGGATTTGACGAGGAGGGATGTATATCCATCTGTTTGTTCAAGCTACATGAATACGCGTACCAGAGTAACACGACTATACGTCTTGCTCAAAGGAGCAATCGTGCAACGGGATAGTTATCTACTCACCCTTTCCTCTCCCCATGTATCCCCTCGTGACAAGGGTATACTCCTTCTCCAGGTCGATCGGCCGAGCGCCTATTCGCACAAAGTTCACCCTCTTTCCGCTTTCGCGACTGGGGTCAAACTCAAACACAATGTTGGAGACTTGTGGAAACCGGCCTTCCTGCGCAGGATACGTCGATACCGCGTTCTCCAGTGCGTCCCAGATCGCACGGCCGCAGACACGCAGACACACGACGGGGTCTTCGAACGGGAAGCATGTCGTGATGTCCTTTATCCGTACCACACCCGGGGGGTACACTTGGTCGCCGCGGATGGTGCCCGATGCCATGATGGTGCAGTCTGCGTTGTGATATCGACGCATGACGTCGCATACAAAGTTGCCCATGTTTGATTCCTTAGTGCGAACTGTACTGAACCGCGCATCGAGAGGCACGGCCGTCCAGCCAATAGGTCTGGAGAGTGACTTCTGCAGCTTCGACGTCAGTTCCCCCACGAGCTTAGCCGTCCTTTCATCCTCTGCCACCCCGGACGTGACGTCCCTCCGCCAGATATCAAAGTCCCACCGCCTCGAGCCGTCCTGTTTCCTCCGGGCCTCAATGTAGCTCAGCTGCTTGAAATCCGTGCCCGAGCGCAAGACGTGCGTGCCCTTGATCAGACTATGGCTGTAGTAGTGGTCATGCCCTCCCAGTATGATATCAATCAGGCCATCCGTCTGTTCGGCAAGTTTGTTGTCGTTGGGCTCTCGCATGTGGCTCAGGCAGATGACAATCTCGGCGCCTTGCTCGCGCAGTTGCGGAACGAGCTCCTTCGCAGTTGCCGTGGCTGATCTGTATATCAGGTTAGGCGGTAAGCTATTGATGGTTGCTAACCATTCACGCTCCCCAAGGCCAATGAGTCCAACCTTGATGCCGTCGGATGTGGTCATCATGTGGGTTCTCTTGGCGTTGCCAATCGGTACGTTTTCGCCCAGGGCCGGGTCCAGCACGTTGGCGATGAGCCAGGGGAAGTTGCATTTCTCAATCAGGTTTTGAAACTGCTTCACACCAAAGTCGAAATCATGGTTCTGTAGTTCAAAACAGGATACCCTCTTGTTAGCGAGCCGGACCTACGGCGAGGGGTCATCGGGCTGACATGATGAGATGGAGACTCACTCCGACGCAGGCACAGTCTGTTTTGATTGCGTTCAAGACAGGCACCATATGGCGTCCTACGTGTGTATTAGCATCGACAGCCATGCAGGCAATGCCATGTTCCAGCTCACCTTTGGTCACACTGCTTTCCAAGCTCGGATTGAATGCATCACCCGAAAACAAAGTCAGGATCTTCGGCTGCCCCTCAGATTGCTTCCCTTCCTGGTATTCCTTGCACAGGGTGATGAATCGCGCCAGACCACCAACAGGCTCTGCGCTCGCGGCATCGACATGATACACATCGTTATAGTGCAGAAGACGTAGATCTGGAGTGTCTGCAGATTGCCGGCTCGCCCGGCCTGATGCGAACGTAACCTGCGCCGCAGAGCTTGGCATCGCCTTGTCTGGAGCCATGCTGTCTTGGATAGCGTCCGGTGAGCGACGGGAACATGAGAGAGGGAGAAATATGAGAATATGCAGGAATTGGGAATTATGAGAGCTTCCTCGCCGAGTTTTAGCCTGGATTCGTTCGTGGCGCAGCAAGCTCTTGTGGACGTGAAACAGCGCGGATGCCATTCACCTTCATTCAGGTTCACGTGATGCCTGATCACAACCAGAGCCCTGAGCGTTCTAATTTCTGATACCTGAAAGAAATCAAGATGCACCGTCACGCAGTTAGAGTGCACATTTTCGAGGCAAAAAATAGCATAGGCTCAGAATGCTCGACACTCATGACAACATTCGTCGGTTGCTTGCTAAGTGGCTACGGACTTCCAAGGGCAGGCCGGCAGGTTCATCTCATCTCATCTCATCTCATCTCATCTCATCTCATCTCATCTCATCTCATCTCATCTCACGCTAGCGCAGACATGCCCAGGATCCGCGCCCGAAGTCAACACCAAAAAACATGTTGGGCAAGATGTGAATACTCGTGCTGTTTAATGTATACTACTAGTGAGCGCGCTAGGATCACATAAATTATGCATTTCTGTGCAGGAAACTGGTTAGGGGTCTCCCATTACGTCACGAACATGCGTAGGCTAGTGTTGTACAGTGAATGAGTGGCTCAACCGATACGCCGAATACAGCAACTTCCAAAAGGGAGGACCGGGGTATGGCTAAGGCAGGCGGCTATGTCTCCATGTCGAAATCAATTTGCTGATGCGTTTCGTACTTGTCGTAGATGATCGGGAACGGGCGACTGTGCTCTATCAACTAGGAAAAGGTACGTTAGCCGCGTTATAATTCAAGTCAGCCAAGCGTCATCAATCTGGATCATTAGTGTGCTTCTGCATATCCAAGCAAAATAGTTGGTCCTTGTGTCATTGGTAGAATGCTTGTAAGTTAGCTGCTTCAACAAGCAAGGAAATTATAGTGTAATTGATTTCTGCGAGTTCGTTCTCGCCAAGCGCAAATTCAACCCATCCTGAATGTGGAATGATATCATTTTCCGTCTCCAAGCATCGTAAACGGCATCTGAAACAAATAGCGATAATAAAAATGCTAGACACGAAGAAAAGAGATCATAAGGCACAACAGACATTTGAGGGCCCCCCGACCGATGCGTTCTTTTTCGTTTACACCACGCCTGCTCACAATGCAGCTCTTCCTCTCGACTCAAATGGCAATATCAATGCAAGCAACCCCGCGGCAATGAAAAGTGCACCACTTGTATACACTGGCGCCGCCGTTTGTAAGTTGGCAAACATGGCGACAATGGGCTACGGGACATTGCGGTTAGTTCGAGAACAATTCTCGTCAAAGGGGGAAGATGAAAAACGAACCGCCATAATGCCAAATATGCGATTGCAGGTCGCTGTCAAAGCATTGCCGGTTCCACGCTGGGGCGTGGGGAAGATCTCGGGAGTATAGCCGTAGAGGACGGCGTACATGACATTGCTGCAGAAGTTGAACGCGCAGTTCCACCCCAGGAGCGCCGTGCTGTTCAGAGCAGTAGTAGAGCAATATAAAAAGACTCCGGTCAGGATGGTGAAGATGGAAAGCGTGCCCTTTCGTCCAATTTTCGGCATTTCAACCAATAACCCACCTAGCAAGGCACCGGGAATGCCAAGTGTGGAGATGATGAGACTGTTTCGATATGTGATGTAAGTGGTGCCATCTTCGAATTGGGCACCTTTGCTGTCCTGGATATATGGCAGAAAGGCGTTATAGAGCGGGTATCCCAGTCCGATTAATGCCCATATGGCCATCATAGTGCCCGTACTCAAGGCCATCCGAGGGGTCGAAAAAAGAGCCTTGACTTTCTGCGGGTTGAGTTTGTCGAGATATCGCCTCACGGCGGCCGATGCATCTGTCTGAGCAACGTATCCTTCCGGCTCACACGCCTTCAGGTCTTCCAGCGTGAGAGAAATGGGTTTGCCATTGCGTCGAGCGACTTCTTGAATGACTCGGATGGCATCTTCGTCGCGGCCCTTCCCTATCAGGTACTTGGGTGATTCGTAGATGGTAAATAGCACGAATCGTGCCAGAAACATGACCAGGGTCAAAGCGCCCATTGTTATGACAAAATAGCGCCAACCCATGTTGTGGCTGCGAGGACACGGAACTTCCTTGATGCCACAAGTCAAGTTGCCAAGAAGTGGCCAGGCGACAAGGTTGGCAATCACTTGCGCAACAGCCCAGTCCACAGAAAGGACAGTAAGAAGATATTGATGCGATTGCGGCAGGAACTCGAGGAAGATGGCCGAATCGACAGGAAGATTGCCGCCCACACCGAAAGACCAGAATGCGGCAAAGATGCCCGCAGCAGCAAAGTTGGGTGAGCTAGCTGCTATCATGCCCCAGACTGCCGTCAATCCAAGGGTCAAGTTGAAGCCCCATTTACGGCCGAAGATGTCACACCCGAAGCCCCAAAAGACGGCGCCAGCTAGAAGACCGATATTTTGCGCGAGTGTGAGCAGTGGCGGTCGCGATACGCCAAATTCACTGGTGACTGGCTTGAGAATGAGTGAGGTCACGATGGGCCACAGATTATCGCTAGCCCAGCCGAAGCCGACAACGATGAAAAGCTGCCATTGATACCAGCCCATTCCAATATCTCGAATCTATTTTATCGGCAGAGTTTATAGATTAGCTTCCATCTTATAACCGAGATCTTGCGTCTTCAGCGTTCGAAAAAAACGATCAGCCCTGTAGGAACAAACCCAAACCTCGCGTCAAAGGACCGAGACGGCGCAAAAACGAACAGGGTACACAGCTGGATGGTGGAAAAAATGACTTACGGCGCGGTTCAAGAGACGGGCTTTTGCCTCATAAACGGGGTCCAAAGCCCCCTTTGGGATGATTCCCAGATCGTCATCGCTGAGGTCAAGGCTGCTGCTGTACTCATCGCGCGGATGTGATCGCTCGTCCGAATCTGTAGCACCATAGCCCATTTTGAGCTGCTATCTTGCTATCCCAACCCAAGTCCTGGCCAAGGCACGCAAAGATGTTCTCGGCTCTCAGCTCAAGGCACAGATGACAAGAGCTTCTTGGAGGGATTTCAGAGCACAAGAAGAAGAAAACAAATAGAATTCAAAAAATCAAGACTCTATAGGCACGACTCAAGTGTCACTCTCATTTGGTTAATCCTTGCGACCAAGATCTGTAGATGCGGATCGGATGCGATGCGATGCGATGCAACGACGGCCGAAGCCGGCATTATGTACTCTGGAGCAAAGCATGCTGCGGTAAGCAGACCAGTGCAGATGAGCGTAACATAGCAAGTACCTACCTACCTTAGGTACCTACCTACTTAATGACTGCGTGGTCGTTCCTGTGTGATTCGGAATTGACTCGCGAAAAGAACCAATTGGTGAGCTGCGAATAGAGTGGATGCGATTGCGCCATGAGCGACGATACCCCATGATTGGCCCCTGAATGCTTGGAAGCGGGGTGCCGGACTGGGATGAGATCATGAGGCAGCCGCAGCGCCATGAGGTCAATGCTCCGGAGCTGGATGTCCTAATGCGGAGGTATTGGCGCAAATGGCAGAAAAGCAGAAAAGCATCAACCCTGTTTCCCCAGGTCTGATTTGGCAGGTTGCAAACCTCACCATGCGGGATGTGAACGAAACCGCCGTTTATTGGAGATGCACGAGTCTGCTAATTCTTGCATGCACACCAGCAATAATCCGTACACAACTTATAATTTCGTCACTGGCACCAAACAGACATGCAACGCAGTCACGCAGTCACGCAGTCACACAGCGTAATCGTCCCGCCTCGGTTGGGTTGCAGCTGAGACCAGGGCCCACGCACCAATGTTATTGTTCTCTAGATTTGTGGCGGCCCAGTTTTGCAGGAAAATAGCTCTCAAAATGAACATCACGTCATCGTTCAAGCCCATGATTCCATTTAAGCGCAAAACAACTATGAGCTTGAACCCAACAGGCTGCTTCGTAAGCAATCGGAGTCGCCCTTGTCAGCGCCGATTGTCTGGTAAGTAGGCAGAGGGGCAGGAGTCAATTGAACGGACAATAGTTAGCTATCCCGCATTTTGTGTGCGGCATAAATGACTACCTAGGTAGGTATTTAGATGGATTTACATAACACTGCCACGCGGTCCATAAATTTAAATCGGGACATATACGGTCTGTGCTCGCCGAAATAATTCATCTAGGCCAGGTCACGTGGTCTTGGAGGAAGGAGGCGGGGGATTTTTATTTTTATTTTTATTTTTCTTTTTCTTTTTACGCGCCACTGTAATCCCTCTGGAGCCTTTCTCCACCCCACCGGCTTCTTGCTCCTCAAGGTTTCTTGTCAATACTGCATTACAAGATGCCATCAACTTTTTTATGACAAGGCGTTATTTTTTTTATCGAGATGGCTCTGCGTGGACCATACGACCTAACGATGCAGAACCTTCAGTCAATGGTTTGCCTTGTCAAGTATGTTGATTTCTTAAGAACAGCTTCGACTCCGGTTGTTCTGGCCTTCGAGGGGCACGCGGGCGTGAAGCATTATATGACGCCACCTAAATGCTAACAGCTATAAACCACGGTTGATTCCAAGGTTTGCAAACCGCACCGCGGATCTTGAGGAGAAAATGTGACATGCCAAATGGATGGGTGATGGACAAGGGTTATCTGTCTCGCATGTCAACAACGATCGATCGGAAGTGGATCTCGACGCCACAACGGCACGGCGATTATCTTGATGCTGACGGCTGAAACGCCTGGACCTTTCTTGTGCGGTTCTGTGCCCCCCTTTCCCTCTCCCCCATATCTTCTCGAATTCTGACAGGCTTGACATGCAAGTTACCGCATCTGATACGGCCGGCTTTGGTATCGGCAGCTGTAATACCGCGAGGTTCGTCTGTGTGTTATCTGGCAAAGTGGTTTCGTCGGTTTTAGTGCTTATAGCAACCACGAGCAAAAAGCAACTTCGACACACAATGGCACGACATTGCACATCCAAACGTGTCTCGCGTTTGCGGGATTGTCTCAATTGCTGCTTCAAAGTGTTCACGGGATGGGTCTCGCCCGTGTCTCAATATGGCTTTCTGCTGGTCGCGCCACCCCGTGATCCTCTGCGCCCTGTCGCACCAAACAGATTCCACACACGATTCGTGCCCCCCTTCACCCACTGCTACCAAAGCGGCGGCTGGGCTTCGGGCATTACACGACCTCACAACTGCATACAAGGCCCTCGTCATGACGATGAAGGATGGACATTATAAAAAAAAAAAAAAAAAGGGGGAACATGATGACCGATTAGCAAGCTGCCCACATGTAAACGATCATGCCGGTGACACGCCACCACTCCCCCAGACGCCGAATTTGTCGCTCGTGGTCCAGCCTGCCTCGCCGCGGACTCAAGCCCTCCTGGAAACCGTCATTACTTCTTCCTCCTCACTACGTCCTCCTGACACGACATTGCTGGACTGCTTCACCTCGTCTCTGAAACTGAAGCTAGAATTGAACCCCCTTCATTCTTTCACACCGGCGGCTCTCAATGCCACAGATCCTCCCCGGCTTTGCCGGCTGCCCAGCCCAACCTCTCTCAAATCTATCCCGTGGTTCATCTGGGCTCCCATTTAGTCTCATCACACCCCCAAGTCCACTTCTCTCACCTGTTGAGTTCCTCGTCCTTTGAATTCTTTTCTTTCGGCCTTGCTCCCTTCTTTGGCTGTATCCTGTTGTCTCGCCAACCTTCCATTCGTCAGCGTCCTGAGTCAATAGCGATTTATAACGAAACCATCTGGATCACTAACTGATCTCTCGATGCATGAGATCCAACGTGGACCACCGGAGCAGTAATTCAAAATTCGAGTATACACATCAAGACTGATACGACGACTCTCAAGATATATATGTTCTGGATATATCTGCAACATAACCCGGACATAAACCAAGAAACGCCAGTCAAAGAGTCGTGCAATTCCCGTCGTGAAAAGGTATCACTTTATATAAAGCAACAGAAGCCATGCGAGCCGGCATCAAGGTCGCCGTGGCAGGTGGTCTGGTCACCAATGTCTTCTCACTCAGCAACTACATCACCGGCCACGCCATCCTTCGAGCAGATGATGTCCTAGAGCGACCCTACTCAGCGGTCCTGAACACCAACAGCCCGTCATTGTCGTCCGCCTCACAAGCCCTCGTGCGCCGCGAGATCGCCCTCGATGCTGCCAATGACGAGGTCACTGCTCTCAACGGGAACGGCACCCTTAACATCACCGCCTGGAACGCAGCTACAGCCACAGCCTGCAACCAGGCACTATCAGTCATCCACCGTAGTAGTAATCCCTCCGGAAACTGCATATGCTACAATCTCCCCTCGCTGGACCCTAAAACGGGTGTCTTTGAAGCTGATCTACGGCTATATCGCGTCTCCGACCCAAGAGACGACTTTGCAAACGTCTCTCCTGAGAACGTCAAGGTCGGTCTGCAGTACCACGGCGCCAGTGTCAGTCCCATTTCAGACAAGGAGCTCATGAGCATGGGGCTCGATAACAACCAGACAAAGGATGTGTCTCGGCAGGAAGACACGGCTGCTTCGCCGCGCTTGGTCCGGGCGTACATGTTTCTCGGGCAAATTGATGCTGCGAACATGTCTCAGAATATGAGCATGTAAGCCTCCCCTTTGCCCTTCCTACACGCACATGTACATACTATATATGTCCCAACTTTTTTTTTCTTTTTTTTTCTTTTTGGGCGAAAAAAAACTCTTGTATTTCTTTCTAACCGTTGCCAAGGTCCACCCTCGAAGCGGTCCTCATGCCCACACTCACCCTCTCCGCCACCAATCCGGCCGGCGCAAACATCAGCACCAACGTCTCCCTCAACGAAGCCTCCTTCCTCACAGGCATCTTCAGCAAGTCCGTAGTGCTATCAGACTTTGCCGCCGCCCAGGCCGCCGTCACGGCCCAATTAGACGCTCTCCACAACGGCACCATCGCGTTCGTCATGCCGGGCGTGCAAGTCATGATTTTCCCCACCGGCGCCATCATCACGTCGATATGGCTGGTGCTCGGGCTGGCGACGTACGGGCTCGGCACGTATGAGAGGATGGTGTTTGCGCATAATTACAGGAAGAGGCTTGCCGCGGGGCAGCGGAAGGGCGCTTAGGTATCTTGGACCTGGGGGTTACTTTTGACACTTTGCATAGCGGACTCATTGCATGAGCGTGGAAGTTGGGTTTTTATGCGAGGGATTGTAGCTAAAGTTGATAGCTTGTGTTTCTTTTTTTTTTTTTTTTTGCCAGGCAGAATTACTTGTATTAAATACGAAAGATGATCTGAAAGTTTGGGAATGCGTGTTCGGGCTACCTCAAGTCATGGCATAAAACCGTGCATCGTCTACAACGGTCAAATTGATTTAAAAGGGATGCATGCGCTCAGTTTCGTAAGCTTCCTTCCACACATCATCATACCTGGTGGAAATACGCTCAAATAAAATGGTATCGTTCAGGAACCCAGCCCCCGGATAACGCTGTTGAAAGGAAAGCACCAGTTCGACCCAACATCATCAATCAATCAATCAATCAATCAATCAATCAATCAATCAATCAATCACCACCTCTCATACGACCCCTAGCCCACATAAGACACTCGGTAAACAGCACATAACAACCAGTGACAGCCCAGAAAGTAATAATGATGCCTAGCCCGCCTACCAGCCTGGCATCAATGATGCCGCGCGTCATGGCTTCGCGCATCGCATTGCTCATCATCAGCCAGCCGTAGACAGGAACAAGGCGCTGGGCAGACGACGACAACTCCAACGGCTGGGACACCCGCACGCCCTGCGCGCAGCGCTCCTCGATGGTATCGGCCATACGCCACGCTACTTGGTTGTTGATCTTGTCCCACGTGGCTTCGCCCGCAGCGGCTCTGGCCCCCACGGCCAGACGCTTCCGCAACGCGACATCGTCAGCGAGACGCACCGCCTGTGTCACGAAGCCCTGCAGATCGGCAGGCGGGACGAGAAAGCCCGTGGCGCCGTGCTGGACGATGTCAGACGGACCGCCCTGGTCGCGCGCAACCACGGGCAGGCCGCTCGCCATGGCCTCGAGCACCACGAGGCCGAACGTCTCGGTGACGGAGCAGTGGAGGAAGACGTCGCCGCTCGCGTAGGCCGTCGCCAGATCGTCGCCCACCTTGAAGCCGGCGAAGACGACCTTGCCTTGTTCCGCCAGCGGAGCGAACAGCTCCCGCACGTCCTTCTCCACGTCTGGATTCCGGTTGCCACCCACAATGTACAGCTTGAAGTCGAGCCCGCGGGCGTCCAACTCCCCCGCCACCTGGGCGAGGAAATCGAAGCCCTTCTCGCCGGCGATGCGTGACACGGTCACAAAGATGATTTCCCCGTTGGGCGCGAGGTCCCTGCGCAGCTGCTCGCTTCTGCGCCCGGGGTTGAACAGCTCTGTGTTGACGCCCCTGGTCAGAAGGTCCAGCTTGCTGGCCTGGACCTTGTTGTTGTGGACGAGATAGCGCCTCACGGATCGCGAGGGATAGAAGATGGTCTTGATGGACGGGTGGCGGAAGAGATAGCTTTGCACGGCGTCAAAGGCGAACACGGCAATGTGGCTCAGCGGCGCGGGAAAGAGGATGGAGCAGTAGCCGGACAGATCGGTCTGGAAGTTGCAGATGATGGGGATCTGCTTCTCCGGCGGCTGCTGGCGCATTTGGAGCATCACTTGGAAGCCCAAGCTCGCCGGCGAGGCCAAGTACACCAGGTCCGGAGGCGAGTCGTCCCCAAACGTGCGCGAGTACAGCGTCGAATTGCGCACGGGGTACACGATGGAAAGCTCCGGGTTGAACGGGAGCGGATAGCCCGTAACGCGTACTTCTGGCTGTCGGTCGGCCGGGCCCAGATGGGGCGAAGGGGGAGGTGAAAAGGTGTTGTGGTTTGTATGATTGCGAGGTGCCACGACGGCGACGTGAGCGCCATTGCTTCGCAGGTGGTTGACGAGCATCAGGGTCGTGCGGCTCACGCCGTTGACAGGGCCGAATGACTCAGTGCAAAGCAGGATTCTTTTGCCTTTAAGAGACGAGGGGAATTTGGCAAGATCATGGACGGGATACGGCAATGCGCCGTCAGCCAGCTTGAAAGATGCCATGGCGGTGATGGATGAGGCTGTCGCGATCCTTCGACTCGACCTGCAAGCTCTACGTTCGCATTAACTAGACGACTACTAGATAACCAAGTGCCGCATGATGGCAAGACCGTGTCTTCTTGTCTTCTCTTCCCTCTTCCGCGTAGCCCTCCGCCGCGGAATGTCAAAGGAACAGTAGTCCCACGTGCTTCAGCGAGCGGCCCGCGTGGGCTGAGTTTGAAGCTATTCATGACAACACATGACCTATTCAACGTAGAGAAGCGAGCTGTTGAGCAGCCGCAATAGCAGCCGCAAGGTCAAGCACGAGGAATCGCTGTTGGACCCTGTTCGTTGGCATAATGCAATAATGGCCATGGGCTAGTGGGGTAGCGTCTGAGAGCTAAGTCGACAAGCATACGGGACCCGATCGATGCGACGGCACTTCCGTACGGTACGAAGCATTGCTGCCGATGTCGCTAGATCTGAGGGTGGGGGGGATATGATGATCGTTTATCTCGACTTCAACTGGTGTTGCAACGCGATGTGGATTCATGAATGCTCCTTGTTCTCCGTTGAATCGCAAACGCGGACATAGTGAAAGCCAGCGTGTCGGTGATGAGAAAACTTCCCTCATGTCGGGTGGCAGTTTCTCTGCGGTTTAGGGATGAATTTCGGCATGATGCAATACGAGACATCTGTCTGCAGACGTCAGTTTGGCGAACAAGTCGAGATGATTGTTGGTGTTAGTGAAGCCTTTGAACAAGAAACCAATCAGAGCGCGCAAAGCAACCACATTGCTCGAATCGAACATGTTAATCGATAACAGAACCACACGAGACATGTGTGGCGCGCCACGCCAATTTGACGTGGAATGAGCCCGCTCCATCGCTCTCAGGATGCTCGTGCGAGGGTGTACATGCCGTAGCACTATTCCGTATTGCCACAGACTTACTTTGTCAGTCGACTGAGTCAGCCTTCAATTGGCGACTAGGTTTTGTGAGTCTAGAGCGAAGACTGCAGACTCCACGCATAGCCTCCATATACCGGTAGATAAGGCTGAGACGTTCACGAACTCAAATCAATGAGAAGGCTTGTTTTGCTTGCTTCAATGCTTCGCACCGCGCTTTGCTTGCTTTACGTTGTTGGCGGTATTGCGGAACGATACCAAGAACGCCTCGGTTGATAATTCTTCAATGGCGGCCTTATATATTGGCAACGGTTTTCATTTACCCGGGAGCATTTCTTGCTTGTCTCGTGACTAGTGAAGACACGCCGCGCCAACCAAGCCACCAAACTTTCCATTTTCACGAAGCGGGACGTTGCTTGATTTCGTGGGCCGGCCCTCCGCAGCAATTGGCTCCTGACTGAGAGAGCATTGCGATGTGATGGATGTGATGGCTGGCCACGATGGGGTGGATGGACCGCTTGACTGACGCTTCCGTCACTCGTATCTGTAACGTCGAGTACGGAAGTAATATGAGATTGAGTTTGTCGTTGCACGCTTCACGCCTTTCCTACGCAGGTAGTTGTTGTGCGACTTTTGGAGTCCTAAGATTCTTCATGACTCGTCATAACCAGGTTTTGCCTTCGGCAGACTCCGTCATACTGCAATTGGTCCGAGACCGTTAACCGGCCATAGCATCCTCACCGATATTATGAGATTGTATTTTTGCGTCTAATGCTGGTCATTCACAGCCGCAAGTCGGGTAATACAATTCCAAACCAAGGCATAAGTGAGGCAGCCGTTGAGGCGAAACTCGGTCTCGCCTAAAATTTCGTGGTGAATGACACGACACGGATTGCCATTTACTTAGGCTTTGCTATAGCGGCAACGGGCTTGTGCCAAGGGGATCCGTCAAATAGCCTTATTATGTGTGTAGTTTGTCAGCATAAACCTCCTTTGGACGATAATCTGCTATCTATTTACTCCGTAAAGCCATCTGGTTCAAGCCAGGACAATGGACACGAAGCCGAGAATAGCCCTGGTGCATACGTCAGCTTTTCCTGGCCCCTTGCGAGTGGCTTGCCCCATGCAATATTTTATCACCGCAACACGCGTCATCCTGTAAGAAACCAGATATACCCGAGAAAAATGACCGTTTGTCATTCGTGGGATGTTTTGAAGCCACCAGAGTGGCGATAGGCTTCAGCTGTCCAGGTGTGCTCTTTCCGCGCACCCTAGCAAGGACGATACAACAAGTAGGTTTTGCCTTGATTTCGTCCTCGTGTACATGCTTAATGGCAACGTCATAAGATTACAAAAGGAAAGTGAACAAAAAAAAAAGAAATGAAAAGAAAAAAAAAGAAAAGAAAAGAAACAGCCCGCTAACATCCAGATACATATAGTGAAACGCTAGCCGTCTTTTATAGCACGACGCGCGCGATACTTCTTACAGTGAGTGCAGAGAGACGGGCGAAAACATAAAGACAACGGTGGGGTGCCAAGCCGTAACTAAGTATAAGCTCTGCAGGGGAGCTCCCTTGGTATCATTCTTGGCGTCATCACGATTAGGCAAAGCACACGTGGCACAGCAGCGCACGAAACGCCTCGCAATTTCCAAAAGACATATGTAGCCAGAAAAGTAATGATCTTCGACATAAAGACGGCATGAACAAGTGGACGCACCGATCGTTTTGTATTTTCTACATCGGGCAGTCGTGAGCCGCCATCACTAGTCCTGTCATAAAAGGACTTTTAACGTGCAGCTAGGTGGAGGTTCTGACATAGAGAGAACGAATATGATTGAATGGCAGATGGTCATGACCAAGTGCTCTCAGTCGGCCGCAGTTACACAGAGCACTGCACTTGGGTGTCGCATTAAGCTTGTTGGACAAGAGGGAATCAAGACTCTCGCCAACTCCGTATTCCGCGCATCGGCAGCCGCTCGACCAACCACAGCTCCAGGCGGAAACAGGCACTTGCCAGTTCTGGGCAACGGTTGGTGAAAGGATTGGCACACACCATCTCGAAGTAAGTACCAACCAACCAAGCTCCAGGGCAGGACGTTGGACGCGTACAACAGATGGAGGGTGCCCTGGATATAAGCGGGTATAGCGAGGGATGGGCAACGGAGTGCGGCTAATTCGGAGGTCCAAATTTCGGGAGCCGCGCGGACGCCAGGAATTATTGATTCAAGATGGGCCCAGCCACTGCGAGATGGCGCTGTGCCGGATGTCAGTAGTAACTCTTGGCCTTCGTATGGTGACACGGGGAACCGCAGCCATGTACTTTACCAATTCAAAACATCCCTCACGCATGCCAGGATACATTGGGCCGACATCGACTTGCAATGCCGGAGCCTATGAAGTGCTGAGAACAAATTTCTTTGTTGGGTTCGGTCGCTGGGCATTGCGAATTAGCATGCGACGCACTAGCGTAACGTCGAATCAATCAAAGCCGGCACGGACACAAGTGATGGACACAAGTGAAAGATGGAACATGTCCATGTCCATGTCCATGCTCATAAGGTACTATCCATGTCCAATGTCCACACCTACGTGAAGTCAGTCCAATTCACGGAAGGAGCGACGCTGTGGTCGGGGAGGTGGTTTCCTCGGAGCATTGGCGCAATGGCGCATTGGCGCAATGGCGCATTGGCGCCGCACCGCACTGCAATTATACTTCAAGGTTCCTTCCCCCAATGCGACAGGCTCGACTCCTGCCTGCCCCTTTTGCTTTTCGCAATCTACAGAACTTAATTTTCATTTTTCATTTTTCATTTGTTATTCCAAAAAAGGTCAGATTTGCTCCTTCCATCTTTACTTGGGCACATTCGCTTGTTTGCCAGTTTGCTTGCTTGCCTTTTGCTGCGCAAGTTCGGCTCGCTTGCTTGTGCAACCTAAGCCGACTGCCCTGTGCTGTACGGCCCCTTCGTCCTCGTCCGTCCATCGTCTGCCGCTGCCGAACACCACGGACCCCTCCAACCTCAAACAACCCAAACGCTGCAGCTCCAGAGACCGTCTCCCGCCCTCCGCCTCTTCCACCTCTTCCACCCCTTCACCTCTCCACCATGACTGCAGTCCACGAAACCATTGTCGACTCAGTCAAAAAACTTGGTCTCAATGGCTCCTCAGAACACAACAATGGCACCATCCAAGACGGCTTTAAAGTCGGCACTATTTGCTGTGTAGGTGCTGGCTACGTTGGTAAGTTGAAGCATGGTTACTGAGCATTGTGCAGCAGCGGCGATTCGCCTGCCCTCCGGAACCATCCTGCCTTTATTGTTAAGCGTTACGCGCCCATTCTCCATATCGCTGCAAGCGTATGCGGCATAGCTGTGGCTGCCTCCGCATAGATACACTCACTTGTTGAAAAGCAGTTCCTAACCAGGCTTGATCTGTTGTTACAGGTGGTCCAACTGCTGCTGTTATCGCCTTCCAGAACCCTGATGTCAAAGTGACAGTAGTCGATCGAGACGAAGCCCGAATTCGTCGTTGGAATTCTCGGCATCCTCCCATTTATGAACCTGGCTTGCATGACATTGTTCGCGTCGCTCGTGATGGCTCGCGAGGCTTCACATTCGTCAACGAGAGCGCATCCGAGACGGAAGCAACTTCTGCTGAGGATTGCGAAACCAATGTCCCAAGCCGCCCAGCCAATCTGTTCTTTACTACTGATGTTGCTAAAAGCATCGGTGAAGCCGACATTGTGCTGGTGGCTGTCAACACGCCCACAAAGGAGCGTGGCGCTGGTGCAGGAAGTGCTACTGACATGACTGCCTTCGAAGCTGTTACTGCTGTCGTCGCCCAGTATGCTCGCGAAGGTGCCATGATTGTTGAGAAGAGCACAGTGCCTTGCCGAACAGCTCAGCTTGTTGCTGACACGGTACGTGTTCCAATCGCATTTTTGAGCGCATTATACCCCCTTTCTTGACTTCCGTGGCAAACATGGACAACATGTCTCAATTGAATGTGCCCCAGCCTAACCCGACACATCTGTAGCTTGCCATGCATCGACCAGGCGTGCATTTCGAAATTCTTTCCAACCCAGAATTTTTGGCTGCTGGCACGGCCGTGAACGATCTGCTGTACCCAGATCGTATTTTGATCGGATCGGCCCCTACACCATCAGGCAAGAGGGCAGCTGAGGCACTGGTCAATGTGTACGCAGCTTGGGTTCCTCGGGAGCGAATTCTCACGACGAATGTTTGGTCATCTGAACTGGCCAAGCTTGTCGCCAACTCGATGTTGGCGCAGCGTATTTCTAGCATCAACTCAATCTCGGCTGTTTGCGAGCAAACTGGCGCCGATGTTGACGAGGTCTCTCGAGCAGTCGGCGTGGACCCACGAATTGGCAACAAGTTCTTGATGGCTGGTATTGGGTTCGGCGGAAGTTGTTTCAAAAAGGATGTGCTCAACCTGGTATATCTTGCCGAGACCATGGGCCTTCCCGAAGTGGGTGAATACTGGCGACAGGTCGTCAAGATGAATGATTATGCGCGTGATCGTTTTACCAATCGTGTCATCAAGTGCTTGAACAATACTTTGGTGGGCAAGAAGGTCACTATCCTAGGCTACGCCTTTAAGAAAAACACGTCAGATACTCGCGAAGCTCCTGCGTTGGAAATGATCAAGACTCTGCTGGAAGAACGCCCCAGACAGATTGCCGTTTTTGATCCTTGTTGCAACCCACTTGTCATCAAGGAAGAGATCAAGGCGGCTCTCGGGCCATTGGCCGCAGTCAACAACATATCTGTCTACGGGAATGCGTACGATGCTTGTCACGGTGCCACTGCAGTCGTGATTGCCACAGAATTTGATGAGTTCCGAAACCAACCTGCTCCTAAGCCCGCATCGACGCCTGTACAGGAAGCTGCTACTAAGATGATCGGCCGAAAGCCTAACCCAAAGTCCGATCCTCGACCGTTCGCTTCTTCCATGCCTTCGGCGAATGACTTGCTGGCCTTGCACAAATACCTTGTACAACGGCCAGGTGAGACATCAGATGACCCGCTAGATCGATTCAATACCGAGCCTTCTTGCAGCGACGACTGCCCTGACTGCATCCAAGAACGAGAGAGTAAGAAAACCGGTCACGCCACCGGGATGGGTAGTGCGGAGGAATACAAGCCCAAGGAGCGTCTAGATTGGGTCCGTATCGCAGATACTATGGCCAAGCCGAGATGGGTGTTTGATGGTCGTGGTGTGATTGACTCGCGCGAAATGGTCAAGCTTGGAGTGCGAGTAGAGAGTGTGGGTCGGCAACATCGGTTCTAATATAGTATGGAAGAGGGAGGAAGCGGGAAGACGATCTGCTATCCATTAGAGCTATCATCACATTATCAACGGCCAGGTTTTCAGCAAGTTCTCGAGCAGGCTCGCGAATCGTATTCCGATCAGGAAACGATTTCGTGCGCTGCTGTTGTTTTATTAGGCATGAAAGAGTGATACCACAAATTTTTTTCTTGTTTTTTCATCTTTGAAAAGGAAGAAAAAATCTACCAAGGAAATTCAAATGGACATGCAAAAGAAATATAAAATTGCCAATGGCATACGAAAAGCCAGAGGACAATGAAGCTGCATTCAAGTGATATCTTCTATGGCACCGAGACAAGCCTACGTCAGGAGTGAAGACTGCTGCAGAACGAGGTGCCAGAGTAATTCGTGTCCCAAGCTCGTAATGTAATGGGTGCATAGTCCATAGAGCATACTAGGTAAATTTATCCGAGGGTTTTGCAGACGGGGGGTTCGTCCCCATTACCTAATTCGGGTTGCAGGCTGATGGCGATTGGGCTGGTTCTTGCAGGGGTGGGTCCTTGCTGTACGTGGTGAATTAGTCAGACGGTCGCTAGTTATACATTTATCGTGCTATTTACGTCCCCGATCACCGTGCAATGCAGTCGCCCTGACCTTTCATGCCCCAAACGCTTCGTTAATGGTCTCCCCTTCGTCTGGCGTCACGGCCATCTCGAGCAGCTCGTGCGCTGCCTCGACTACCTCCCCTTCGATACCCGCTTCGATAATCAGGTCCTCTTCCGCAAACGCTAATCTCCCTAGCGATATCAGATATCGCTGGCTGCCTCCATACGACATGGACAGCTTTTGACTTAGATCGACCACGTTGGCTGTGCTTGGATCCGTCACCAGCTTGTGGATCAGCAATACACTGTGCGAGATGATGAGGTACAAATCAGCCGACGCTGTGGGTTCCGACATGGTGAGCGCCGAGGCAAGAGAGTCGGGCAGTGGTGGTAGCACGTTTGGTGGAATCGGCTGGTCGTACAGCTCGTCAATTGCCGCACTGAGACAGGTTACGAGGCGCGGAATGGCGTTGTCATGAGACGCTAGCTGGAGAGCTCCATATGGACTTGTCGAAAATGCAATGAGCGTCCGAAGGGCAGCTCGTCGAATAGAACGCTTCTGCTGCGGCGTCGTGGGGATCCGCGTTTGTTCCGTCAGTTTGGCCGATACCCTCTCTATGATGGCTTTGGCAACATCAGAGGCCGCTGTGTCGGCACTCACGGGACCAATCGAGGTCGGCAGAACAGATGTGGTCAGCAGTTCTAACGTGGCAATCACATCGCAGGGCTTCTGCTTCGGTGTCAGAAGGAGAACTATTTCTTTGGGCATAAGTCTCCAGAACCCAGCCGACGTGTGCTCAGCGCCATTCCCAGTCTCGACTGGCGTCACCGAACATGAGACCGCGCACATATACATCAGGCTTAACAGCTGTGTGGTATCTACATGCTCTTCCAGATACGCATACTCTGCACTTCTGGACTGATCGCCGTCGAGAAGCAGTTGGCGGGCGTCTGCAACGGTGAAAATGGTGGTCAATGCAATGGGAACGAAGCTGGGCATTATGAGAGATGCCACTGACGTTGTATGGAGGTCAAAAGTGAAGGATAGGAGAGCCACAAGATACTTGATGGGTTCCCAGACTTTTTCCTCCACACATCGAGCCCACAACAAAACGACAAGTTCACCAAAGTCAACAAGCAATTGTATGGGCCGATGCGGATTGCCCATCAGCGGTAGTTTCTCAAAAATCATAGAGGAAAACGTTCGGCCAGGTTCGGACGGAAACGTGAAGCGAGATAATGTGTCAAAGGTAGGTGGTTGCTGATGAAAGGTCCCATGGTCGAGGACAAGTTGCAGAAACTGCGACGATCAAGGTTCAGTATATGACCTTTGCATACCTTGAATAATGGACCGCGAGAATACATAAACTTACCTCGAACGGGGCGGCCGGGGCTTGCGCCTGCGCGGGAAGGGGGGTGCTTGGGAATTCAATTTTTCCACCATCGTGCATAACGACATCATCAGTCGATGTTTCAAGTGCAGCTATCGGGCTACCCGTTATCGGGCGTTTTCTCTTTCCTTTCCTTGGCGTCCTCTCCCCAACATTGACCGCAACTGAACCAGACGGTTTTCCTCGACCCGGACCTTTGCTCGGACTGGTGGCAATATCCATCTCATCGAAGCCATCCGCAATTCCCCAAGATTTGGCGGGCTTCTTAGGAGTGGTGACGCCTCCGCCATTAGCGTCTTTCCGTCGTGACTTGTCGTGGAATTCTCGTATATCTCGTTGGAGGAATTCAAGCTCGGTACTGGCGTTTTTTTCCGCAGCCACGGCGGCTTCGACCATCCTCGTCTGCCTATCCAGTTGCTCTGCAGTGAGTTTTTTCAGGCGCGCAATTTGGCTGTCATATTCTTGTTGCGCTCTGATGGACTTGGTACGAAGGATGGAAGCTTCGCCGCGAGCCGAATGGAGCTCCGATTCCAAGACTCGCACTCTGTGTTGCAGCGCAGAGAGAACGTCTCCGGCCGGAGCAGCTTGAGAAGCCTGAGACCCATGAGGTCGGTTGGATGAAAGTGGCGGCCGAGCGAATTGACTGGTATGTGCGGGCGGCTGGAACCTTTGAGAAGCAGAAAATGCTGCTCCCGGAGGTCCTACACTTGGTCTTCGTGAATGAAGACCTAAGCTCGACCCGTTCATTTTGGAATTATCAATGGTTGGATTCCATCGCGGGTTTGGCAATGGGGGGACGGGCCGACGAGGAGCCTGGGATTCAGTCACATCCGTCTGATGCTCTCGCCGTAGCTGCTGTTGCCGCAAGGTGTTGTCGACTACGGGACGGCCGATGGGCGCGCCAAAATCGTTGGTAACTTCAGTGGTGTCCAGATCATCCTCCTCCTCTTCCCAGCCATAGTTCGACAGACGCTGTGATGCTTCCTGGGGTGGCGGACGCTTGATCTGGGCCTGCGTAAGCTGAATTGCATTGCGTTCGAGTTCTTGGAGGGCATTGTCAGGCAAATCATCGAAGCCGTCATCGGAGAACTCGTCGACATCCATTGTGAATGGACCAATACGATGGTGTCATGGCCTCTAGAACAGTGTGCATGCAAGGTCGCGGCCGATACTGTTTCGTACTTGGCCGCATGAGCGGCAGAAGAGCACGAAAAATGCGAAGAAAACGTGCATACGGGAGTCGACGAGGTCGAGTTAAGCTCAGATTTCCGCGCTCCGAATCGCCAATTCGTCGCGCAGTCACGTTTTTTTTTACCTCCGCATCAGTAGAGGTGCATAACTAATGGGTACAATGTAACTTGTGCCAGGTTCAAGATGTGGCTTGCTTGTCGTGGCTGTGACTGTGCCACTTCATGCTGTGTCTTTGACAATAAACTTGTTCCGATACACTTGGGCGGTATTCAAAACATGACTGGCAATTGATGGCCGGATTTGTTTTGCTGAAGTGCTAAGGTGCTAACTTGCAAAGAGCTACGAAGAGGGTGAGCTGGCTGGCGAGGAATCAGCCACACACGGTGACAAAGTAGTCCGCGTCTCCGCCACAGTCGGCCCTCGATTCACTGTAAAAGGCCGATGCCGACGCACAAGAGCGCTAAAAACTCTGCAGCAGCTAGGCCAAAAACGGAGATCGTACCTCTAGACATAAATATATATAATATGTAAAAGGTACTTTATTAGTTAGCTTACTACCTATTCGGAGCACCTTCTGTCCGGACAATTTCCATGCGCAGGCCACCACCATCTGACGTATGTCTTCCGCGTGGCTCCTTATGGTAAGGTTTCCAAACGCAGACCAAGATTGCTATTTACGTCGTTGTTGCGTCAACATTATCAGCTTGCAGACTAAAGCCGACTTTCTGGTCTAGTCGGCAACGGAAGCAGGTTTGAAATTTCTTGTACACCTAATTGCTAGTCGCATATAACACGTGCTGCGCCAAGCAACTTGTGACAACAACCAGAGACTGGTGCAGCGAGCCTTGTTGCTGGCTCCAGTTGCCTTGTTGGCCAGAAAGCGAAGCGAAGTTGCGCTTCCAGACCTTTGGACGCGGCAGGCCTTCCCCCCAGTGCTCCTGCCTTGCCACTGCATGTCTGCTCTTTGAAGAGAGGCAAGGAGGTAAACCTATGTTTGCTCAATACCTATGGTTCATTTTACGGCGCACTCCATATCGTGGTTGGCTGGCTATCGTGCCCTCCAAGAAGTGTGGTATTACAATCAATTGATTGATTTATGGTAAAAGAAAGCTGCATGTGCGCCTTGCCTCGCCTACTGGAACGCAACGCGGAGTATTAGTTAGTGGGTGTATCTGCCTCGTCCCAAACCCACGCGGGCAAGTCGCAGTGAACTTGTGGATCCCGCTCACTGCACCCAGGACTTGCATGTCAGCGTATCAGCCACTGCTCGGGCTCGGGCTCCGCATCGTCACCAATTCCCCGACCTCACCAACCTCACGCACGACGACCTCTCGCCGCTGCAGTTGCCTCTCCTCCACTGCCACTGGCTCATCGCGACCTGGTCGATCTCATATTGCGAATCAGTCCTTAAGGAGCTTTGCGCAATATTGAAACGCTGCCGTCGCCGCCTGGCCGTACTTCTATTCTCCCCCACCAATCTTTTTTTCTGCTGCCAGCTCCTGACGTCTCGCAACTTTTCAAGTAAGCCGCGAGCAACACGGTGCCCTCTTGTGCTCCTCCCCGCCAAAGGGAACTCGCCCCCTCGTCTTTATCTGCCTTGGGCTTTTTAGGGCTGTCAGGCGAGACCGCATCTTTGAAGCGCTGACGAGGAGCTTCAAACAAGGAGGAAAACACAGCTCTCGCGTTTGTCCACGACCTTAACATGGGCAGATCGAAGAGAGGGGTTAGGTTCCCCCACAACAACGGCCAAGCCAGCGGTTCTGAAGGTCGTCGATCAAGTTTCAGCGACGCCTCCGAAGATGGAAGCACTTCCCCAACGAGGCTCCGACCCAGAGCTCCAAGCCAGCTGGCGCCAGTAGAAGAGGTACGTTTACTCTACCGCAGACCAGGCGAGACTAGGCGAGACCATAAGCGCCGTCTTTCGGGATAGAATTCGACATGCAGGATTAGCTGACACTCATGTATATGCAGAAACCGCCGACTCCCGAGGAGGAATATCAAAAGAAAAAGGCGAATTTCATTACCCGAACCTTCTGGACCCTTTGCATGTTGGCTGCTTTTTTTACTGCTCTCTTTATGGGACACATCTACATCATCATTCTCGTCACAGCCATCCAGATTATTTCCTTCAAAGAAGTCATCGCTATTGCCAATGTGCCCAGCCGCGCTCGATCGCTGCGGTCGACCAAGAGTTTGAACTGGTACTGGCTCGCCACCACGATGTACTTCCTGTACGGCGAGAGCGTAATCTACTACTTCAAGCATATTGTTTTAGTCGACAAGGTTTTGCTGCCTCTGGCGACACATCATCGCTTCATCAGCTTTGTTCTATATGTTTTTGGTGAGCAGAGCGGACTGTCTTTTGCAACCATGCAAGAAAGAAATCTATTCTAACCGTGCACGCTGTCTAGGTTTTGTCTTCTTCGTCGCGTCGCTTCAGGCCGGACACTACAAGTTCCAGTTTACCAACTTTGCGTGGACACACATGGCTCTCTATCTTATCGTCGTTCAGGCCCATTTCGTCATGAACAACATCTTTGAGGGCATGATATGGTTTTTCCTGCCTGCAGCGCTAGTCATCACCAACGACATATTCGCATACATTTGTGGCATTGCATTTGGTCGTACACAGCTCATCAAGTTGTCGCCAAAGAAGACGGTGGAAGGCTTTGTTGGTGCTTGGATCACCACTGTGCTCTTCGCCATGGTGCTTGTGAACCTAATGATACGGTCAAAATACTTTATTTGCCCTGTCAACGTAAGCGCAAAGTCTGGTGATACCTCCACCATCTCGGCCAGATGCACTCTAACCTGAAATTGTAGGATCTCGGTGCGACCATCTTCACCGGCCTCGAGTGCGATCCAAACCCGGTTTTCATCTCTCGCACCTACCAAATGCCCGAATTCTTCTTTCTCCCCCCGAAACTCGCCAACTTATCCTTCACTTTTGCGCCGATACAGCTCCACGCGTTGGTCCTTGCTTCGTTTGCCTCATTGATCGCACCCTTTGGCGGATTTTTCGCATCAGGTCTCAAGAGAAGTTTCAAGATCAAGGACTTTGGTGACTCTATTCCTGGACACGGCGGTATGACGGATCGCATGGACTGCCAATTCATCATGGGCTTCTTCGCCTACATGTACTACCACACTTTCGTCTCTCTCCACAAAGTCACTATGGGCTCCATTCTTGAGACAGCTATCACGAGTTTGAGCCTCGAGGAGCAGATTGAGCTCGTCAGGAGTATGTCGCGGTATCTAGACAACCAGGGAGCTGTGCCCGAGAAGGTAAGCAAGGACAATCACTTACTCTACTTTGGTATTATTTTGCGACCTAACAGCAACTAGTTCCTAGAATGCGTAGAGCAGACAATTAGCAGCTGAGGCAATTCGATTAACCAAACTCGAGTTTTATATCTTCTTCGGCCTTAATCCGGGAGGGCTTATCCGTTGAAAAATAACTTTTTTTTTTTTTCCTTTCTTTACTTCCCCCTCCATCTTTTGCAGTACGGGCAGACCCAACAAAAGACATAGTTCGGGTCCCAGTGTTCTTGGGAGAAGCCGAAGTGCTCCTCATGCAAGTTGATAACAAGGCTTTGGCTCGGCGAAGTACAAAGCAGTGGAGGTTGAGTTTGGGCGACTAATTGAGTTGAGGACAACAAGGTCAAGGTCAAGAGTGAATTGAGGGAAATGATGATGTACGGCGGAGTTGTGTGGTAGTTTGTAGTCTGAAAGTTGCTGCTGGACTGGGTTGTGTCATGAGCCATGAATACTTCATGTTGCTGTAGCGTGTCTTGTGAGATGTTGCTCGGCACATATTGTCGAAATGTAATCTTAACGTCTGACAGGGATCATGATGATTACATATTCGTTTTACACATGACTGTTCTTGAAACTAACGTTAGTGCACGGCAGAAATAGAACCGTCCATGCCTCTACTTTAATTCGTATCCGAACGCAATAGCGTAGTAAACGATTGGATCAACAATGGACACGGGCCATGCTCACGGACTAAAGTGCTCTAGGTTCCAAGTTTGTCACACAAAACCCATGCACCAGAGATCAGTCCTAAATAGCGTTTCCAGCCGTGGCACAGAAAGCTCCAGTCTTCTGCAGTGATGAGACGCCAATCGCAACGTCCCCCTCTCCCCCAAAAAAAAAAAAAAAAAAAAAAAAAAAAAGGGGGAATTAAAAAAAAAAGGTCGGCAATTGCCCCGACAAAAAGTACCCCGCTTGCTCAAACGTCCAGGTAGCGTTCCAGACTTGCACCTTCCGAACGGCGGAGGGCGGATGGCGGACGTAAAAAGGCACCCCGATTCGCTGCTCGTCGGCGGTCAATGTTCCAAGCCAGTAGTTAGTTACATACCTACCTACCTACCTACCTACCTACCTACCTAGGCACCTAGGTTAATGCTGGGCTGTTTCTAGAAAGCCCACCGTGATGGGGATCCAGGTAGGTAGGTGTATTTCTTTGCCGATAAGGCTCCTGGGTTGAGCGACAAGGGGTGTATGCACCAATGAATGCACGGGGACGTCCTAGCAAGTACAATTTTCCATCGTTGAAGGTTATGCAAGGTTGATACTTTGTAATGAGACTAATACGGCTTTGCGAAGGCATCGTAAATACGTAGATTAGATTGGGGGTATTGTAGTTATCGCCGTGCTTGGCAAGACGCGTAATTGTTCATTGTACACGGAGTGATTCTCAACTAACCACGTTGCTCGAGGTCACGGGCTGGCTCAAGGGGAGGGGGAGGGGGGGGGCTGTGGGGTTACGATACGTTGGAGGCCTTATCGCCGTCAGAGAAATTGAATCTCGCACCCTTGTACGCCGCGTGGCACAGCGTCTCGGAAGAGGCGGTTTGTGACACGCTGCCATGCTGAGCGGGTAGCCTCGCAGGATGGTCGAAATTAGGAAATTTGTTACAAAATGGGGAATAAAGAAAGTTTGGCATGGCGGTGGCATGACGAACAAGAGGCGCGTGGTCCTTTGAATGCAGCTCTTTTTCTCTGTTTCTTTCACATTCTTCTTCTTTTTTTTATTCAATTTTTTTTTTTTTGTTGTTATTGTTGTTGTTCAACGACTATACCCCGCACCTTTTTTTTCCTTCCCCTTTTTCTTCTTCTTGTTAACTATTTCTCCGCCTGACAAGTCAAGGCTCCGGGGAAACCGACGTGTCATAAAAGTAACCGCCACAAGCGTTTGCCGAGAGGACTAGCGTCAACCGTTGCACTTTTTCGCCATGTTTTCCATAATCGGCATTGCGTATTATTGAATCTTGTTGCGCATGAGGGGGGGGGGGGGTTACATTTCTGGGTCGTTTCGCTATTCTTCTTGTTGGGTCGAGGCGGGATTGGGCAGTATGAGTATGGCTCAAGCTTTTGGGCCCATCGTCCATGGCAGCGGTTGGGGATCCATGGGAAATGATGCAACGATGTGAGAGGGCCATGTCCCATCTATTGTTGACTGGCCCTAACTTTCCAGGCACAATACGAAGTACTCGGCTATGAATCGCATCTGTGAATGGCACACGCAGCAGCGGTGGACAAGACACAATGTGAGAATGTATGAAAGAATGCTTTTCAAAGCTCGCTCGCTATTCAAACAGGTCATCGCTAGCATATCATTTCATTTCGCCAGCCCCAGGACTCCACCGGCTCGCTCTCCATCACCATTTCAGTGGTATATGTCTCACAGTGTATGTGCAGACTCTGGCTGTGCAGCTGAAATGAGCAAGTCAAACCCATGTTATGCTCAGCCATGCACATCACCAAACGCCTTTATTTGTAAGTCATGAGCTTAATAACTGTGTGAATATCACTTACCTCTTGCTCTTGGTATCAGGCCCAGTCTGCTCACGCACAAAGGGCGGGATGAGAAGTATGTGCGTATGTATGTATGTACTGTACTCCGTAATTACTGCGCACAACCGTTCCCCGTCTCTCCTCCCCACACGGGTGGCCGTGATTCATCCAACGAGCGATGGAGGTGAATAGCAAGATTTTGCACTAGGTAGGTGATCGGTGATCGGTGATCGATGATCGGCCAACCGCACGCTTTTGGTCATTCTGGCCGGACCTGGCCTCTCTGTCCTTCGTTTCCATATGTTGTTTGGCGGGCTTTCAGTTCTGACACGATGGCGGACACGGCTGAACGTCCTATGACTGCGAATCACTTCTGTCTTTTTTCAATGCCACATGGGTTCGTCCTCAAAGTGAACCCATATCAGCCAGGAGGACCTCAAGGTTGGGTTGTCCGATCCTTGTGTCTGTTCTCTAATGGCCGGTTAATGGTGTGGCAGGCGAGCCCCGTTTGCCATGTGCGATTGGAGGGAGAGATGTGATTTGCCCGGTCGAAATATCCCTGTATATCAGTTTCCCGTTATTCGTGGGCCGAAATTGCATTTTACGATGGCACGTATAATTCTAGACAGTGTTCCTCACGTGGCCGGGATACCGGGGCGAGGGCTTACTCTTGTTCGGTTTATTGCCCTGCTGATGTGGAAGCATTGCAAAGTATGAGGGATGTACTCCGTAGAAATTCTGTAACACAACCATAAACATGTCTGCATCATGTGTGTGTGTGTGTGTGGGTGAGTGAGTGTGTGCAATCATCTCGGCCACCCCCCGGCGATGTAAATGTAATGCATGGATGCATGGATGCATGGATGAGCGGGATGTGGTCGAGTGGTCGAGTGGTCGAGTGGTCCAGGGTATGAACAGCAATGTGCGTGAATAGGGCCAGCGAGGACAAGAAAGAAACAAGAAACATGCTGGGGTGAGAAAGGGGAGGCCAGGTGTTAAGCTAGAGAAGAGACAGACAGACCCTGACACGACACGACACAACACGACACAACACGACAAAACACAATACGACACGACACGACACGACACGACCGGCCCTTTGGAGTCGAGTCGGCCATTAGCGTCTGGTCAGCCATTGATTGGACTCGACGACTTTTGGACTCGACTATTGATTGGAGTCAACCATGTTATATACGTATGTACCTTGGCCAGACGCAAACCGGGAAAGAGCGAGGGACGGCCAGAAACCCAAAAGTGGTTTGTACTTCCGACTTTCCTGATACCATCATCCCATCATTCCATCATCCCATCATCCCATCAACCCGTCATCTGCGCACCAGTGCACCAGTGCACCAGGCACCACCGAATGGCTTTCTGCCTGAATCTTCGACTCATCAACCCCAAACGGCTTCATCCTTTACACCAAGCCCGGCTCGGACTGTTGCTCCATTGACTTCAACCGCCTCTAGCTTCTTTCGTCTCTGGCCCTATCCCAGTAGATCGATGCATGCCCGTTCTACACGATTCAGGGAATGAAAGCACACAAGCTGTATGCTCTATTCCTGAATTGCAACTACCCCTAGAGCATCCCGTGCTTTCAGACAAGCCTTTTCTACTTGTTTTTTTTTTTAATAAAAAAACGACTTCTCTAGATAAGCGCACTAGTTCCACACACCTTACTGCCAAGCATTCCATCTTGAGCACTTGCCTAACATCCAGAACTGGAACAAGTCTGTGGCATCCGATAACCTTACCATTTATACTGACCAAAAATGATCAGCTACTTGAATTTGCTTCATCGCAGAACCCGTTGAATAGGACATTTTTGCTCGCCAGCTTCGTTCTCCTAAGAAATATTGACTCGGGCAAAGAGTCTCTTCTAGGCCACGGGTCGGGATTCGTCAGAATCCCACCCTAGCCGCAAAATCGCAGCTCCCGAGGACAGGTAGCGCCAGTCTCTGGCTCGATACAAATGGACAACGATTCAACTTATGGTGAAGACGCCTCGGACGCCAGCACTTCCATATACAGTTCCATCACGCGTTACGAATGGAAGCACAACCGCCGTTATCATGCCTATCAATCTGGGTCATATTGTTTCCCCAACGATGAGCGCGAGCAGGACCGTCTTGACATGCTGCACCATACAATCACCCGTCTCCTTGGCGACCAGCTTTTCCTAGCACCTATAGACCCCAAGACATCCAGAATACTCGATATTGGTACAGGTACTGGCTTGTGGTCTGTTGCTATGGGGGATGCGTACCCAGGCGCGAGCATTGTCGGCAACGATCTCAGCCCTATTCAGCCTTCCTGGGTCCCCAATAACGTGAAATTCATTGTGGACGATGTAGAGCTCGACTGGGTCCTGTCAGAGCAATACGACTACATCCACTGTCGATACATGGCCGCTTCGATCAAGAACTGGCCTCGACTACTGCGGCAGATCCATACTGCCCTCAAACCTGGCGGTTGGGTGGAATTTCAAGAGTTTTCGACTTTTTTGACTTCGGCCGATTATTCCGAACCTCTTACAGCGACCCATCCTTCGCATCCGTTCTTGCAACTCAACTCGGCCATGAAGGGGGCCTGTTCCAAAACAGGGCGGATGCTTGACCCTACGCCACACCTGAAGCGCTGGGCGACAGAGACAGGGTTTTCCTCTGTCAAGCAAGTCATCTACAAGGTTCCGGTAGGAAGCTGGCCTAAGGATCAGCGTAGTAGAGAGATCGGCACCATGATGGCTCTGAATTTCATCGAGGGCGTCGAGGCCATGACGGCCGTGTTACTACGGGATGTCCTCGGCTGGCCGGAAGATGAGGTCGAGATGATGAACGCTCGGGTGAGACTGGCGGCCAAAAGGGCTGAGCCGAAATTACTATACGACTATATCATTGTTATGGCGCACAAGGAGGCCTAAAGCTCTTGGGAAATTCTCTCTTTTTTTCCTTCTGTCCAGCTCAGTACTATTGCTGCATTATTATGGGAAGGACATCTCTTGTTAGCATAGCGTCGTGGATACGCATGGAGCCTTTGGTTGGGTAGACTATCTTTAGCGCTCATTCTTTGACCCCTTGTTTTCGTTTCTTTGCTCCTTTTGATATTTTCAGGCGGGAAACTAGAATTGCGTTTGTGTTCACACCTGGGACAGAGAGATTTTTTGCAGAAGCATTTCGTGGCGTCGGAAGATTTGGGAAGCAAAGCTTTGCGTGGTGTAGCGGTCAGTGGGCAATTTTTCGCCTACACTCATCCGCAATCAGCATCTTGATTCACGTCAAGAGGCTATTGTAAATGCTTGATGAACACTTGGATGTAGATGTTTGAATAGTGAATAGTGTTCTAATTGATGTAGAACCGTGCTTGATGACCTATTTATTGCCTTACACATGAGTTGGCGACACACTTTGGCCGCATCAGTGCCCTGAACGTGAAGCACTTTGCCAGTCCGTCAGATAAAAGACCTGTCAGTCCATCCATACACCGGGACGGCATGTTATCGAGGACCGTGCTCAAGTACGCATCGCAACGGCCTCGCAGGCGGTCTTCAGAATGTAGACATGAGATTCAAGACATGACCACAAATCGTGTGGGGAAAACAGGGGTTAAGAAAATCGCAATGCAAGTAGCCATATTCAACGCAGAAGGGCTTTTTATTTTTATTTTTATTTTTTTGGAAAAAAGAAAGTCCCAAATCGCTCTTAATATGCCCACATAAAAACCCTCATGACCAGTGTTCACGCCAAACCAAGCCAACATGTACAAAGCTCACTCAAACGCCCCTCGTCCCAATAACCCGCCGACCAAACCAAACCTCTTCTCCGCCCCACGAGCCCTCCTCTCGTGCCTCCTCCGCTCGCCCTCCTTGATCCGAGCCCTCTCAGGCGCCCTCGCGAACCCATTCACGCCGCTCTTCTTGCCTGCCCCCTTTCGAATCCTGGCTTCTGCAAAACCACCTGAGTCTGAGGACGCGATGGTCGAGTTTGTGGTTGCGCGGCGCAAGAGCGCGGGGACTTTGAAAGTTGGTGACGTGCGTGATGTGCGGCGGCCGATGCGGTTTACGAAGGGTTGGGCTGGGGGCGTTTCTTCGTCAGAGGAGGGGTCTGTCGCGGGGATGGAGGGCGGCTCGTCGAGGAGGGCGGAAAGCGTTTCGCGCACTTGGCTTGGTTTGTTGCTATGTCGCTTGTGCTGCTGGCTGTCTGGGATGGTGGTGGTCTGGGCTTCGTCGGGGGGTGCGTCGACGGGAAGCTCGTCGTCGCTGCCGCGGTCTTGGATGGTCCGCAGGAAAGCCTGATTCCCTGGGTTCTCGGCAATCTTCTTGACGCGCTCGTCGGTGAAGAGCGCGTTTTGCATCTTGGCGAACTGGCGGCGCTTCAGGCGTCTGCGCGCCTCGCCGTCTGAGTCCGAGTCTGAGAGGGCTAGGTCTGCGCCGCGCTTGCGTCGCATGAGGCCCTTGGTGATGTCCTTGAACAGCTGCTCAACTTGCTGCTCGTCCCGCGCTCGTTCCCGGTCTCTGGCGCATGGGAGCGTTAGCCATTGTCCCCGCTAGACAAAATGCAGTGCTGTGTAACTTACGCGTAAAAGGCAGCCAGTTTGCGCTCGTCGCTGTCATTGCCAGCTGCGTCGTCAATCATTTCTGCCACCGACCCGTTGGACTCGGTGTCGCTGTCGTCGGCGTCCACGCCGCCTAACCCCGCGTACTCGTCTTCCGACTCCTCGGCCTGTTCGTCAACCATCTCTTTGGCCTTGCTCCTTTTGCGGTCGAAATCTGCGCCAGGGTGCTTCTTCTTCTTCTCCTTCCTCGTCTTCGCGGTGTCGCGCAGTGCTGTGAATGCGTCTTGCGTAGGGGGCGTCTGCTCTTCGACTTCGGGAATGGTCGTTTCGGGGCCTGACATGTCTGTCCTTCTTCGGAGGCGACCTTTGCGAATGAGCGGGGAGTCCTGCGACGCCTCTTGCTTCTCTGCAATCACAGTCTCTGCTGTTGAGAAGGGAGGGTCGACGAATCTCTCGCGGAGGGGGGTGTACTCCTGCAGACCGGCATCTTGGGAGGGCTCCAGCATCTCAGATACTTGCGTCTCCATCCCATCTCGAATCAAGGTGCCGAGTCCGTGCATTTGAGACTGTGACAGATTCAACTGGACTCCCTGTGTCGCTGGGAGCGTTTCCTCCTGCTGGGAATCGACTATCGTCTCTTCCATCGGCTCATCAGCGGTGGCTGAGAAGTTCGAGTCTGGGAAGTTGTCGAAATCGGGCATCATGGACTGGGTTGGCCCATCTCCTGGGGCTTCGCTCGTCTGGCTGTCCATCGTACCTGCGAAGATCTGGGTGAGGCCCAGACCAGCTGGGCCCTGGACGGGCAGTCCAGGGATAAAGGTTTTCTTTGCAGATCTCAAGACTGAGTTGGGCGCAACTGGAGACGCAGTGCTTGCACCTGCGGGAGTCATCCGAGTCCCTGTTTTGCTCGGTCGAGGCGTCTCTTCAACACCACCTTCATCATCTGATAGCACAGTCGTGATGTTCCGACCTCTCCGTTGCCTTAAAGCCGGCCGAACGTCCACTTCATCTTCCTGATCATCATCTCCAGCTCCGTCACCAGTTTGCTCAGCCTCAGAATGGCAGGAGTCGGCTTCGTCATCAAGTAAAGCATTGCCCGTCTTCTGTCCGTCTTCGTCATCCTCTTCGCCCTCAGCCTCGTCGTCTCCGTCTTCCGAACCCGATACTTCAAGTTCGGCTGAGGCCTCTTCTGCTGCTGGGTCGTACTCCTCATCTTCGCTATCGTCCCAGGCGAGCGGGTCGACCTCGCCATTTTCTTTTCTCTGTCGTTTGGCTTCGTCCCGCTCATCCTCCATGATTTTCTGCGCTTCCTCCCTTGCCTTTGCCACGAGGTCTTCCACTTCTTGTTCCTGCCTCTCTCGCTCTTCAGCAGTTTGAATCAGGATGCCCTGGCCTCTTAACATCTCCAAGCGTCGTTCACGCTCTAGCTTAGCCTGTTGTCGCGCTTTATGTTGCAGATAGGCTTGCAACTCTCCGGGTGTCATTTTAGATTGATCAGTTTTTCGTCGACCTTCTTTCCCTGGAGATTTCATTTGGGCTAAAGCTCGCAGCGTGTGAAGTGATCTTGACTCGCTGGACTTGTTTGCCGGGATGTTGTCGAAGAGCGCGTCAAGTTTGTTCTTGCTTGTCGTGGTGATTTGTAGGTCATCGTCTGAGTCCAAAGTGATCGAATTCGTGGGCAAAACAGGTAAACGAACCCTCAACCTTCGCTTTTGCCTTTGTTTTTGCTCGGGATCAGGATTGGTATTGGTGGTTTGTTGTTTGGAAGCTTCAGTCGTAATCAATACAGGACCAAGCGGCTGTGCGCCAGCCTGAGCTGTCACCTCTTCTGCACTTTCTGCTGACACCGCTGCTGTGACAGTCGCGTTTTCCTTAGCCACAGGAGGAGAGCTTGGGGGCGTATTAGCATCGTTCATTTCGACGTCAGACTGTGGCGTTGTAGGCCGGCTGGAACTATTTGCTTGAGCTTCAGGTTGTACATGGCCAGCGGGCTTATAGTTGAAACGCTCGAAGAGGCTTGACTTGGAGATCTTCTTCCTCGTCTTTGCCTCGTGCGCAAGCTGCATGTTTCTGGCCATGCGCTGCGTTTCTCTGTTCATCTCCTCAATCGCCTTTTTGCTCGCCTTTCGGGTCGGACGTGCTTCTTGAGTCAGCCGCCTTCCACCTTCATCGTCCGTGATGCCGCCATCATCGTCATCTGAAGCGATCTCTTCCATTTCGTATGCAAGCTTTTCCTGCTGTGCGCAACGTTCAGCTTTGCGAGCCTCTTCAGCAGCTTCGCGAGCCAAGCGCTCTTGTCTTTTTCGCTCGACGAGTTGCTTGAAACGTTCTGATTTCAACGCTGGCAGATCATCGTCCGAGTCCTCCCTCTCTGGAATGCTTTTTGCTGGTGACGGACGCATGGGCGAAGAGACAAAGAGCCCAGGGCTAGTCTGTCGAGTTGATTTTTCCGCAGCCCCGGACTGCTCGTCAGCCGCAGCGCGACGTTTCAAACGCCTTGGGGCAACTGGAAGATCGTCTTCCTCGTCATCACCGTTCGATACCTGCTCCTCGTCCCCGATTGCTGCTTCGCGTTCCAGCATCAACCTAACGCGTTCTCTCGTAGTCGCTGCCGCCATTACCGGACTCTTATCCTCTTTGCGACTCAATTCGTGTCCCAGCATCCGTGACGCAAGCTTGCCTCTCGGCCGGGCGATGATTTCTGAACCGTCTGATTCACCGCCTGGTGCAGAGCTTGGGCTGAAGCTGCGTCTTAGTGAAGCAAGTCCTGCAAGAGAAACTGGCCGTGGTGGTTTAACTTTTGCTCCTCCCCCTTCTTCATCGCTGCTCTCAACAGTAGCAAGCAGCGCTCTGATCTTCGAGCGCGGTGTTAACGGCACCGGTGAGCCTTCGCGCGAGGCGACTGAAGCAGCTTGCGAAGAGGCCATCGTGTCCGGAGAGTTGAGTTGCGATGCTGGCCTGCTGATTCACTGGTCCACGTCAATCGACTCAAGTCATTCAAATATGTGTAGTAAAAGACGATACGAATTTGATCTACACTGCAAATTGTGTCAATATAGATTATTCTAAGAAATAGGTTGCATGGACAGTGGATGAAATCAAACAGCTGAAGACGGCTGCCCGTGTTTAAGTGGGTGGTGGGGCTGGGGAGCTACGGACGCGCGACGCGGTTCTGGAGGCGCGACTCGCCGAATCCCGCGTTTCCCAAGTCGGCACGTGGGTGTCATTTTAATCCGACCTTCACCCACGCAAGCAAGCTAGTTTAAGTTTTAATCTCAAAATCACCACTTGTGTTAGGGCATTTACGGTGAAGTAATGTCATCTGATAATCATTACGCCTACATTCATTTGATTGTTTCGCTGCGTGTCTTCATCTTGGAGCGCCATACGGAGTGGTGGTTGCACATATCGCGTCATATCACAGCAAGTAATTCATTCAATCATTGCACCTTATAAATGGACAAACGAGACAAGTTGATGAGACAAAATATTGACATTAGACCACCTCCGTGCAGATGCTCATGTCTCTTGCTACCCCCCCCCCCCCCCCCCCCTAGATTATAGGATTCTACTCTTTTTTTAATCTTTATTGAATGTCTTTTTCTTGTTTCCTCTCTCTGGGTCCTCTGTCCATCGTCTGGACACAAAATCGACATTAAAAAAGCTTGTGCTCAAGAGTCATGTCAGACTCAGGCTCAAGACCAATGCAGGCGCGGAATATGTTGGTCAGAGCAGCGCGCTGCTTAGCCAGGGCGTTGACCACCGGGGTGCCGGGAGGAGTAAGAGGGGCTTTCAGCATGTAGCTGAGCACGCTGAGAACACTGTGGAAGTTCTTGTACCCTCCCTCGGAGCCAGAGTCCTTCCACTGAATACGAGTCATGATCTCGGCCAGTACAACAAGATCAATGATGAGAGGTGAAGCGAGGAGTGAATCTTCGCAAATGTTGAAAAGTCTAGAACCATGTTAGAAGAGAAAAGGGGGGTTGTAACTCGACGTGATAACTTACGAAATGGTCTGATGACCGCCGAGGAAAATCTCAGCATAGTACTCGTCAAGAGCACGCTTGTTGTCGGCAACAGCAGGCATGTACTTGATGACAACACAGTGATCAGGGTGCTCGCCCTTCTTGTACAAGACCGAGTTGGCCTCAACCATGTCATCAACAACGTTGGACTTGGAGATCTCCTTGGAGCGGAACTGCTTCTGGGAACTCAGGTTCTTCCCATCGTTGTTACCCAGGTGATTATAGCTGGCAATGGAGGTCAGCTTGATACCAGCATTGATCAAGAAGTCAACAAGAGCGGACTTCATCTTGGTCTGACCAGATTTGAAGTCATCTCCACCAATGAAGGCATTGTGCTTCTCAGCAAGCTGAATCGCACCGGGGACAAAAGTGTTCTGGGGAGATCCGTTGATGAAAGGAGTGTTCTCCAGGATACAGGCGACTGCAAAGACGGTTGAAGGAGAAACTTCTTCGTGGCCCTGTTCGATTGATTTGAGCAGATTGTCAGCAGTGTCGTTCACGCCTGGGATGATGGCGGCGTAACGCTCAGTGTTGGCAGTCCACACGACAATGACCTTGTCCAAATTGTTCTTGGCCTTAAAATCACGAATATCCTGACGAAGTCGTTCGACGTGAGCATTGCAGGCCTTTGTACCCTCAACGACATTGTCGGCGCGATCCTCCTGGTTAGCAGCAATAAAATCGGGGTAGTAGATGGAGGGAAGGGGAACAAGTTCCGCCATTTCCTTCTTGACGAGGGCCTTTAAGGTGGGTTCAAGAACCTTGGCTCGGTCCATCGCCTCAGCCAAATTCATCTTGCTGATATCCCAGCCGCCAATGACAAGATCGTTGGGGTGGACCATGGGCAGGATATTGTGGAAGGGAATGTTGATGTCCCTGTTGGTCTTGGCCTCAGTTCCGAGCTTCATAGTAGATGCCATAACAACGGATCCGTAGTAATTGGCCTCACGGGGGCCCTCCTTGGTATCCCAGACGAGGTTGCGACGGTTAGCAAGAATACCAGCAGTAACAGTGGTGCCGTTGTTACCACCCCATCCAGCCAGCATCATGCCAACCTTGGGAACCTTGCGGTCGACCTTGAAGTCATACTGAGTCTCCTTGGGAGTAGCAACGTAGTTACCGTTGGCATCAGTCTCGACGGTGGTAGTACGATAGATGTACCTGGACTTAATTTCAGCGTCAGTGTAGCTGACGTTGGGTGAGTTGACGATGAAAGTATTGCGGGGAGCCGCGATGGCGCCGTTCGCGTGAACCGCCCCATTCGTGGAGCCTGAGGTAACTTGCGCGTGGGGAGCCATTTTGAGACGTTGAACAGACGCGGAAGTCAGATTGTCGGTAGACATAAATTTTAGGTGAGTTTGTTCGATTGTCTAGTGTCTTGCCTTTACTGGGACTCGGCTGAGTCCGATGCTCCTCCAGAATCGGCTGAGCAACGGGCTCCTGCGAACGGGTGGTGAATTCTGCGTATAGTAGTTAGTATACAGTCGTGCCATGAATTCAACAGGAAGTCATTTATGCAATGAGCAGTGGAGGAGGGTGAACGAACGAGTTGAGGAGATTGGAAAACGTCTTGACGACTGTGTGATCGAGGTTCAATGCCTCGATCTGTTGGAAATTTTTTTCCTGTAGGTAGTTTGTAGAAAATGGAAGTAGAACTTTCTGTGCCAGAGGATCAAGCAAGATTTGAAAGTTTAAATTTGACAGAGAATTTCGAGAAGAGCTTGTTCAGATGCAGACTGGGCTAGAGACTGGGTAAGATTGTGGTTGAGGGGAAAAGAGAAGGCAGCAGAGGTGGCCGGGCAGGTGGTGGAACTGATATAGCAGCCGAATTGGCCCGTCACAGTCAGAAGTTGTCGTCGTGGAGCCCCGCGCACGTCAATGAGTCTGAATAGGGCGGTGAGGGGCCTTTGGTGGGGGCTGGTGCTTGGGTGCCGCCGTGTCCATAGCTGCGAACAGCGGAGCTCTCGCATGTACATGCACTTGCAGTGATTCCTACTGAGGGGCAGCCGTTTGTTTTTTTGCTCGGATGCGGCGGGAAACATGCACATGACCGACCAGCCATTAAATTCCGAGCAGTCGGGTTCTTATCATTCGGTGATGTCTGCCAAGGTCTCCCGACCGAGTACGTAAATGCCAACCCGGGTTGATCTCCTCTGTGCTGGCCGTGGGCCAACGACAGGAACAACACCATAAACCGATAATCCGCACGTGTGCGGGAGGCGGAGTGAGAGTGAACCAATGACACGGCAGCGCTATGACTATGGCGATTGATTGACAACATCGGTTGGAAGCGGCTCTTTGATGACCACGCCGCAGAGTAGGTCTTGTGAGCGTTACGCTCAACCAATCCTGACTTGACATTGACCATCACCTTGTAAATTTTTCAAGAAGCCAGCCTGACACCACATGACAAAGCTCCACTTGAAATTGTCGGCCAGGTAGCTTCACAAGAGAAGCGATCATTGGTTGATGGCGGACTGACCCCTTTGAGGCTTTCGATCCCATTTTTTGCGATATCCCCAGAGTTGATATCGATTGATGTCATGAACTACGGGCACCGGCGGGGGCAAGTGGGTCTTTCAACGCTGGACCTCATTCAGCAAGTGGTAACAAGGCTTTGCATGTGCTGATAGGCAAATTGTATTACCCGCCAGTCGTTCAGTCCAGTCGCAAAATTCGCCTTTATCAATACCACGACATCATGATCAGCCAAACATTTGGGTCTCATTAGGCTAGGTAGTTTCAGTTAACCCATGTGATCAGATAGCGTTGCCATTTACGACGCTTGGGTGCCCAAAATTCGTTAGATCCATGTCCGTTAGCGTCTGATAAGGGCTGGGATGTCGTGAAGTCGTAGGATGGGCCCTCAATCCAGCTGTTTTGAAATGAATGGCTGCTGATTGCTGTGAGAATTGACAGGAAACGGAAATTGAGCTATCCCTTTCGCACTGGAGTGCCGCAGGCAGGTTATTGCCTGGCGCAACAGACTAGCTTGAGTTAAACTCAGATTATAGTAGGAGCGAACGCCAATCCACTAGGGCACGCCAGAATTCTATCCCTTACAAAGATCGAGGTAGGCAAGCATTTGAGACGAGGTTGAATTTTCGCTTATCGTCATTAGCCAGGAGGGTCACTAGGGCTGTTACCGTCACGGCGTGGCGTTAACAGCCCAACTGTGCTTGCCCCACTATGGCGTAAGGTGCAGATGCTTCTAATACCCACTGGCGCATGCACAAACAACTGTCGTGACTAGAATGATAACGTAAAGCAAGAGGCAACACCATCGACATGGCCGGTTTCAGAAGTCTTCTGTTGGGTCGTCCAATCACAATCCTGGGGAAGGGACAGAAAGAAGCAAATTAGTTATGATTGGCCGATGAATAGGAATTTCGTAATCCTCTTGGGTCAATTCCGACTAGACATCTCGAGGGAGCCAGTGGAAGGGTGAATGAAGGGGTCCAAGATGGCTGCTTGCCCTCGCCGTGGCTTGTCATCCATTAACTTGTGAAGTGTCAATCAATTGGCAAGCAATCGCAGCTCCGAGCAACCCAGAGCAACCCAGAGCAACCCAAAGCAACCCAGAGCAGCCCGAACCACCCGAATTGGCGACTAGCTCCCCAAGTTGGTGCCGGTCCCCCTAGAGATTCAGAAATTCTCCGTACATTGTTCCAGAAATCCAGGTATCGCCTCCCTAGTTTGGATTCCTAGGTGAGGCGACACTCGCAGAAGCATTTCTTGAGAGCAATTTAATAAAGCCAGTTGAGTTGCATTTACAAGTGCTCATACGCCACCATGTCTGATACTTGATCGGAACCACGGGGCGAAGCTAATTCCATCTACTACAGATAGCCTCTACCACAGATGGCAATGCTGCTCGTGCCTGTTTCGTCAGTGGCCCTTTGCATGCTTACAGAAATAATCTTTCCAAGCTTATGTATGTACCGCATCTTGCCCCAGTCCTTAAACTGTCGATACTTTCATACCCGAGATCCGCTGTTGAGCTCAGTACATATTACATATCCGAGTACTATCTTTCATGGCACCAGGCTGCCCATAAATGAAGAGATTAGTAAATGAGAAAAAAAGTCTGGTGAGAAGAAGCGAAACGATCCGCAGGGAAAGCTAAGTGCAAGGGCTCAAGTTCAAAAGCGAATCACTGGGGTATCCACACACCCACCGCTATTGGTTCGCCAACACAGCAAGGAATCCCGCACCTGGCAACTGGAACGTAGCACCTGGCACCTGGCACCTGGCACCTGGGCACTTGGCACTTAGCAGCATACCACACC
Organism: Atkinsonella hypoxylon; assembly: GCA_000729835.1. Taxonomy (NCBI): domain Eukaryota; kingdom Fungi; phylum Ascomycota; class Sordariomycetes; order Hypocreales; family Clavicipitaceae; genus Atkinsonella; species Atkinsonella hypoxylon. The sequence continues at coordinate 62,737 of JFHB01000006.1, read as the reverse complement.
TCCCCTGGCAATCCAACACCCACTAGTCTTTCAATACGAGACACGGGCCCATCACCTACAACCACGCTTGTTGACCATCTTAATTACCAGGGAACCACCTTGGCCTCCTATAACTGGCTGGCTTATTGAAATTCCGCTCTCTAGATATACTGAACTCACTGCTTCTTAGTCGAAACTGCCACCGAGCCTGATTGATCTTTATCTCTAGATTATTTGTCGATTGTCGTATTGTGCTGCTGCCTGTAAGTGGACGGAGGCTTGAAACGAGAACCACAACGAGAACCACTGCGAGACCTCCACCTTTTCTGTTGCAGTAACAGCATCAACTCCGTTGTTTCGAACTTCAACTCTGGCTGTGACCCAACAGACCTCGCCTCAGAAATCATGAATTTTGCAACAGAGACTTGAAAGGGATTAGAAATCTCAGGGGTGAAACGACCTCACCACGTCCAGTGTGCGCGAACGCCGAGAACACTGATGCGGCCAGCTATTTTCTATATCTTGCAGATTAAACAGAAAAGTGGTCAGAAGGCCCTGGCCATCAACATTTCTTTCTTCTTCTTCTTCTTCTTCTTCTTCTTCTTCTTCTCCTGCTTCTCCGCCTAATGTGCTAGACGGCGTCTTAGTTGCCTCATTCGAATGAAAAACTTGGCTCTATTCAAATCAGTAATCTCAGTTCATACGACGACAGGGCTGGTGTTTGGATAACCTCTCAGCCGTCATGGCGCTGCCCCGAGAGTCGACATTTTTGCCGACAATAACATGTTCATTATGTGGCACCCAGGTTGAAATCTCCATGATGGGAGAGCATGTCTGCAATACCTCGGCAGCAGAGCGTACGTTCCCTGATTGAACCATGAGTGTTTGGTAGCTGACAAAGGATTTTCGCAAAGTATCATCACCCCTTGAAGCACCGAAGACCTCTGAAAGCCAAGTCGAAAAATCAACATACTCTAAATACAGGCGTACGCCGCCACCTATAGATACAGGTAAAAAATTTCTACATACTTCTAGCACAAGTACCAAAAAGAAGAAGCTGATCAACTGGCAGGAAACACTTGTATGCACAGTGGCCAAATGACACCCATTAGTCTAGCAAGCCTGTCACCGTATGGTTCTCCTGTATATCCAGACGAAGAGCGGGAAAATTCATGGGAAGCGCCACACTCCCCGACTTTCCCAAGACGACCAGGAGGTTATGGTGGCTTTGACGACTTACTTACAGAGGAGCCAAATAAGCAGAACCCGGAAGGAGGATTCATCGACAGAATGAATGACGTTATTCCCGTGCCATTTGATCTCAGTAGACGGTCATCGACAGCGACAAGTGGGCATCGACAGCGCAAGGAATCACTCGAACATTTCTTATCATCACCTGAGGAGCTGGTTGCACCACCTTTGCCAAAAAGTTATGGGCACGACGGTTTTGGAGCCCCTGATAGATTCAACTCTGCTAAACGGCCAAACCTCGCACCCTCCGCGGCGTACACGAATCTATCTCCTACTGCAGAAGTCTTTCCTACACATCGTGCTCCACCTGCCCCTGGGTCTCGTTCAGATCAGTCCTGGGGTACAGGTAGACTTGGGCATAGGCAAAAGAATTCGATGAGCCCTGCTCGCAATCGGAAACCGCCACCACGGACCAGCCTTTTATCAGAAGCTAGATCTAAGAACATAAGGTCGGTCGATCTAGCAGCTGAATTTGGGATTGGCAATCCTTATCATTCTTCGACGAGCTCTGTGTCATCTGGATACTCTGATGATAGTCTGACCAGCCAAACAACAGCAAACACAAGTCCTACAAGGTCACATGCATATCACGGCGACTTCGATCAGAGACTAGATGAGATCAAGTCAACAGACAAAAGGGCAAGACTCAGTAATCCGTGTATTGATGCAGCGGCAGCAGCAAGTTCTCGCCACATTGCTCTTGAAATGGTTGAGTCTCCCTATAGTGGCTCCCACAGGGACGTCAGATCTGGAAGTCTATCTTCTTACAGCCAGCAATCGCTTCGTTCCCGACGAGCCTACAGCCCCTCACCACAACAAAAAGATGACTACATGCCTGGACATCGCAGGCTCAACTCCCACATGACACGTGAGCACGGTACATTGCCCCTTACCAGACAACGGGATGCTTGGGAACGGCAGGGTTCAGTTGGTCATGACCCATTGCCATCAAGAGGCGACTGTAGATCCTGTGGCACCGCGATTCGCGGTAAGAGTGTCTCTTCTGCAGATGGTCGGCTGACTGGCAAGTACCACAAAGCATGCTTTGTTTGCTCTACTTGCTTGGAGCCGTTCTCATCGTCGGTATTCTATGTACTTGACGATAAGCCATACTGCGAACAACACTATCACAAGTTGAACAACAGCCTTTGCGGAAGCTGTGGCCGCGGGATTGAAGGCCAATTTGTGGAAGACGAGGCTAAAGTCAAGCATCACGTCGGCTGCTTTCGGTGCGTAGACTGCGGACTGCCCTTGACTGAAGGATACTTTGAAGTCGATTACAACGCTTATTGCGAGCGAGATGCGTGGAGAAGAGTTCAAACCCAGTCACAAGTTGAGCAAGAGACCTATCAATCAGTTCCACCTCGCGTCGCCTCTGGTGCTCGCATTCCCAACGGTCTTCCTGCCCGGCCAAGTCCTCATTCTGGTAACGGCGGCAGGAAACTCCCACCGCCACCAACGACTCGGAAGGACGGACGTCTGGATGCTGGTTCACATTCAAGACTGCGAATGAACAGGCGCATGACGCGGATAGGGAGACTCGATCAGTAACCACATAAATGTGCTTACGTACGACGGGGCTAGCTGTTGCAAATATGCAGCCATGAATAGCCTAGCAGCGCCGTCATGATGATGACCGTAATATGAAGTCTTTCCTTGTCATTCAGAGGTCAGGCAGAAGCAGTGCTGTCTTTCACTAACGGCAGCCTCTTGAATGCTCTTGGTCGGATGAATTATCAACTTAATCTTTTAGAATTCTTCTCCTGGGTGTTGGACTATCTGATTTTATAATGCACCTTACGGCAGTATTTTCGGCAGGTGACGAAATACCTTATTTACAGACTCTACGGATGCTTGCGTTTTTTTTTTTTTTTCCCTTTGGGCATGTGCAAATCGAGAGAAATCTATTTTCATAGCAATATTGGGTTGATCCCAATGAAGGAGTTAATGAGGATCTTGTGTGGGTAGCGGTTCAAGAAGAGCGCGACCGGTTTAGCGTGGGCTTAGATTAATTACCCATGGCTGCAATTCTAACCATTAATGTCTGAACTAATTTGTTGTGGCGAGTTACGAACTAGTCGTATGATGACTGGAAACCCGTTGGTTTACTCTTGGTTGTAACATGGTACACGCTCTTGGTTTCATCTCTGTTCCATGCTGCCAAGCGGTTGACGAACGACAATGCAGTTTCAGGAACCTAGGCAGTGTCGAACTCAAGCAGCTGCGCACGTGTTTCTGAAAGGACCTTTTCGGGGGGGGGGAGGGGGGTTAGCATTGAACTTGGCGTTACAAATGACTACAGGGACTTACATCTTGAGCCCCAGTATTGTAATGAAGCCGGCTGCAGCTGCACTGCACTGTCCCACTAGATTTAGGAGTTACATAGCAAGCCTGAGAGGCTAGGTAGGTATACAGGGTACCATACCTGGTAACTAGCGGAAGGCAGCAGACTCGCATAGGAGGGAACGCTTGGTGATATTGCGGGAGCTGTAGGAAAGTTTTCATCCAGGTAGGCAACCTAGTAAGGTTTCCCTTCTATGAACCAGGTGTATGTAGCCATCAAGTCATGAGTATCTGGCCTGCACCAGACCAGACATGACAAGCCTGGGCACAGCTCGGCACTCTGCTTACAGGACCTGGCGCGTGGAATGCTGTACCTAGGTATGGAAATGAATGGGTCCATTTTACGCAGGTATAAAATGGATGCCTAATGTTTGGATCAGACAACGTCTTCCCGGTTGATAGAGGAAAAGCCCCCCCTTTCTAAGTATCTCATATTACTATAATACGTTAAACGCCCCTTGAAGGATCTCGTAGTATTCCATTCTAAAGTGCGTGTGCATCATTGTGGTTTTTTTTTTTGGTAATGCGCGTCGGCTCTGGTCACAAACGTCTGGTCAGGCTATTAGCGCAACAACGGCGAAAAAAGGAGGCAGCAGTCCGGTAGTTAGCGAATCTGAATTGAATTGTCTCCGCTGCTGTGGCAGGGGCCGAGAAAAGGGTCTTGGTATGAATAATTCCCCTTCGTGCGAGGCGCCGAGTGAGTTGACCTTGTTGTGGAATGGCATACAATTATCAGCGGGCGCGTGATAGACTTGGCGCATCAGGTTGCGTGTTGTGTGAAGGAATATTTGATTGCTAGGTGGCTACGGAATATTACTGCCGGGTGATAAAGTTGCTGGTAGAGTTGAATGTTTGCACAGGCAAGCAAGCAGCAGGGGAAGGAGGGAGAAGCGTAGCTTCCCGCTTTGGCCTGGTAAGAGCACACAGTGGAGTCAGTGATCTTCATTACATTTGATTGGATCGCAATCTCCGTGCGTGCTGGGCTTTCTCGGAATTTAAATTACTGGATGGGCTGCTAAAGTGGGTGAAAGTGGGTGGGAATTATGTTGGGTGGGAATTATGAATAGTCTACTATAATGAGACTTTTGAAAAAGGGGTGCCTAACTTGGGAGTAATTATTTTTTTTGTGGTCTCTTTTCGAAATACAGACGATCAGGTCCTCTTGTTTTGTGGAGGGCACACCACCTACGTAAGCGCGCAGTATGAGCTAAGCCTAAAAGGGAAGATGTGGGCCCCTCACTGGGGTTGCAAGAAGCGCAAGGCCGTTCGGAGCGGGCTAAGATTTTGTTTTCAGTTCGACTTTGGCACGTTCATCCTGGCCCCTTGGAAAATGATGGATTGGGCCGACGCTGTGCTCAATGGCCTAGCCAAGCCTCCCGTCGGTATCAGGTAAGCCGCGTGGCCTCTCGAGGAACCAGAAGGGTCGCGTGGTGGTCGGATAGCCTTATCTGGGTATTTTGAGGTCAGTACGGCTCCACCGCGGTACCGACAGAATTATGCACCAATCAAATAACGTATCTAAAGGGTACTCCTTTTTAAGCACTAATTTACACTATAGTATAAGTACTGGCAGCATCTGCATTTCAAAACAGTATACGGAATACACCTAGGTACTTAGTCTTGTATCCACAGTAGCTTTACTTACTACTTTCTAGTAATTAAAGGTATTATTATATATAATAAGTATAATTATAGAATATTTTAATCATAGCCTATAAGGCTTAATATATTATTACTAGTACTGAGTAAGATCTGTCACCTAGTAATGTAGTGTAGAAATGTCTAAAGGCTACTTAGGTATCCAGGTACTAAAGGTCACTTTAGATCACGAGGTGGATACATTATTACGACGCCTTTTGCTGTTTATTTGTTACGGGATAACCCTACGGATCCGCAGGTCACCAGCATACGTAACTGCAACTATGCATAAATAGTCAGAAGCAACGCTTAGGTAGCTTAATCTAACTTAACAATTAATTAATTATATTACACTTTAATTAGATGCTCTATATAGAGGCTCTTACGATATTTTATATAACCTATTATATAACCTGTTAGAAACAATAACCTATTAACGAATCCAACTATACACGGTCGGATTCCACTATAACAAGTGGTAGCAATTGCTCCCGGTTGTTGCTAACCCTTCGTGAGCCCAGGAAGCTAAAATCGCGATGTCAAAAACGGAGCGACTCCGAAAGGAGATCGGTGGAAGGAACCACGTTCCTTTTACCGAAAGAGAGCTGCATACCGTCCACCAATTTTACGAATTCCACCGCCGAAATCCTGACTTTCTTCTTTTGCTTATCTTTACTTTCAGCAAAATGAGTTTCGATGAAGTTGGACTCTGGCCTAGTCGGTGGTTCGTCAGCGTCGACCGTTTCTCCTTCTTCCATAAGTTAGTATCCACAGCTTTTAAGGTATTTCTTATGTTCTTCTCGGTTGGATTTATCCTTATATATTGTCACATGCGCATATTCCTTGTTACCTTGCTGCAGTCCCTATCGTCGGAAGCGTTAGGGTTGCCGAGGATAATAAGACCCTAGCTAGCGATCCTGGTTAGCCCCTAAATCTCGGTTCTACTACAGCTAGAGTTGCTGCCCTCTTAGCGGCTAGTTCCCCTGTTTCTACAGTAGGTATTAACTACAATTATTCTAATTATCCTTTCAGAACGGAGGTTGAGACTGGAATTAACTGTTGTTTCTATTCTAGTTATCCTAATCACCCTAGGCTGCTTTGTCGTTTTTGGAGTTCTCGCTGTTGGATTCGCTCTGAGCGTGGTGGGCGTTAGTGCCTTCCTTGCGGATCCCAGTTCTCCGTTGTTTTCCTAGTTCCTTTAGGCATTCTTGTAGATCCTTAACTTTGTTATCCACCATCGTAACATATGTGGACCTTAGGTCCTTTCTTGTCGGAATCGGGCACAGCTGCCGCAATCCTGGATATAGCTTATGGCGGAGAGCAATTGCTACCACTTGTTATGGTGGAATCCGACTGTGTATAGTTAGATTCGTTAATAGGTTATCGTTTCTAACGGGTTATATAATAGGTTATACAAAATATTATAAGAGCCTCTATATAGAGCATCTAATTAAAGTGTAATGTAATTAATTAATTGTTAAGTTAGATCTAGCTACCTAAGCGTTGCTTCTGACTATTTATGCATAGTTGCAGTCACGTGTGCCGGTGACCTGCGGATCCGTGGGGTTATCCCGTAACATTATTGGATCAAGTTCGCATCGATATATTGATACGATTCATCAAGCTCGGTCGGGGGCGTTATGTGGTTCCGAGGAGCAGAATCGCCATTACAGGTCAGAGAATGTAAAGACATAGCATACTTTACTTTCCATTCTCGTGATGAATAGGAGTAAAAAGCTGCCGCCGTCTTATATGTTGGTTCGTGGCTCAGTTCGGAGCACTTCTGGTTTGTCGTTCTGCTCAGCACGCGAATGTCCCTATGTATAAGAGAACGACCAGCAGCTAGCTATACTGGCCACAAAGTTGACCAAGGTTGCTGGTTCTGGAAGCAGAGGGATAATGACGTGTGTTTAATCGTCATCGCCGATATTGAAACGCTCAAAGCTTACGCAACCAATTCAGCCGCATCGCCGGCAGCAGGCATCTATGACGAACTCGAGCACACCAATCGGCGTTAGAAGCACAGTTGTATGCGGATCTTAGTGGGGCGGCCAGTTTGTAGCGTCTAAGCGTTTACTGCCTTCGTGACTGTCCTCTCTAAAGCTTGGTGAAAGTCTCTGTTGATGTTGAAAGAAGTTTATATCAAAGCGAGTGTACTTTGCTTGATGAAGACGCTGTTTGCAGGGATCTTGTGATGCGGTGGTCGATGCGCCTACGTCTTTCAGACCTAGAAGGCCTTATTACTATTGCTAATATGCTTAATAGGCGTGAAACGGCCTATGAAGAGATCTTTGCAGCATTCGTAGGTAGGTTATCTCTAAGCTGCATATGCTCTGGAGTAGGCAATATGGTTACGCGTGGCCCTCGGACCACGGTTATAGCTTATAGCCTAGGCTAGGAATGAAGTAAGCACAGTGCAAGGTTGGCAACTACTTTTAAAAGGATGCATAACTTGCACCTATATTTTAGGTAGCTAGCGCGATACATCGGGAACAGGGCGCACGGAGGCAAAAGTGGGACCCATGTAAGCGAATTAGCTGACGAAATTGGTCAGCATGTCTCTTGTGAATACTTTGTACCCGAATTATGAAACGAGATAAGACGACGATTGTGAGACACTCTCATTAGCTTAGCTGATGAGGCCTATACCATACTTTCATTGGCTGGAAAACGTTGAAATATAGCAACTCCTTGTGATTGGCTGTGTGTTTTAGTGGGCTAACCTTACTACGTGTCTCGTCTCACAGCTGGCCCCGTCTGTAGTGACGGCAGAGAGGCAAGCCGCTGTATGTATGACTTTCAAACACCAATTCCATTTTTCAAGGATTGGAATCCAATACAATACGGGACCATAGAGCATAGGGACAGGGATGAATCGAAACATTTCGATGCAGAGAAATTCGTTAAAAAATATCAATGGCTTGAACCCAGCCAAGCTAGTCCTAATTAGGATGTTCTCCCACGTTTTATCAAAAGCCTGCTCACCCACCCGTCCGTGCTTATTGCCGGGTCGCTTTGACGCGATGGTAACTAATTATTAGTTGCATTCCATACTACCTACCCAGGCACCTACCAAGTGAGGATGTATCGAGCCGATCACGGCTTGATAAGAGTTCTGGCATGCAGCACGAGCTAGTTGTAACCTACCCAGGTAGGAAGCCTCCATCTCAGGGAGAGGTCTTGACTGAGGGTTGAGGCTAGTAGATTGCAAAATCCTATTGCAACACGGCTGATATAACGAGGAAGACCTTCACTCTTATCGTTTTGGTGGAAAGGCCACGAGGTGTCACAAACCATCTCGATTCCGATGTGGTTCTAATATGGTCTGGTGGGCCCGCAACCCCCTGGCTCATGCGCGCGGCCCCGAGTGACCTACTGAAAGACCTTTGGTACAGTGGTGTCTGGTGACTAGGTACCTACCTACCTAGGTAGGTAGGTAGGTAACTAGCTTTCGAAAACATTCCACACCAAGCCACCACAACGGACGCGTTTGAGCTAGTACCGGGGATCATGGACAAGCACTAGCATCAATAATTCCAGCAACACCTTACATATGACTATAGCGATGCATCGCAATCCTCACAGCAACCGATTTGTGACGCCCTCGGATCCTCACTGACGGCTCCTTCAATTGATGGCGAGAGGCTAACCAGAACTGCTACATTTGTGACTTGCGACGTACCTCTTTATCATAGAATTACTCACTGCTACTTCAATTAAAGTGTAAATTAGTGTGCAGAGGAAGTGTCCTACGGAGCCTACGGAGATCTTTCATTCGATTGGTGTGAAGGCCTGTCGGTACAAGGTTGGGGCCAGCTTGAAACCAAGGAGATCCTTTGGCTGACGCGGCCAGGGATGGCCATCCCAGGTCCGAAGATTGGCGCGTTGCAAGTGCTGTGCGGGGTCAGGCTGTCCATTACGGCTGGCCGCGTAATACCCGCCTTGTCCTAGGTTTGCGTCAGAGTATATGTAGTCTGGTATTAGCGGGGTCGAACGCTGTGTGGTTGGTCCATGTAACGAGACTGGAATCTAGTCTGGTCTGGTAGGTAGGCAGGCCCACTGTGGCACACCCTCCTCAAACCCCCCTTCCGACCAGTGGCATGTTCCAGCTTTTTCGCTACTTCAACTCGGACTTGTTGTCTCTGCTCCCCTTCGCAATTCTGTACACGACACGCTTCATGACTTTGTTCGCCTCTGGCGTATTTTCATTCTTTTCACTCTTCTATTTGTTGTCTCCCTCTCCTTCTAGTATTACGGCAATAGCTCAGTTTGCCTTGAGCGCATGCGGCAGACTAGTTCGGAATTCCTTCTTTTCGACGTTAAGCCACTGAAATTCTTGTGCGTCGCCAACGGTCAACGGTAAAACCATTTGCTGCGCAAGACCGTCTATAGCTTGTCACGACAGCGGCTTTGGGGATCACGACGAGCAGGCTGTCTGTTCCCTCTTTCCTCATTCATCTTGGTGAATCGTGGAACGACTGGATTTTTTTTTTTCTCTCCCTGTTCTATTCAACTATCGGCGACCTGAGTGCTGATAGCTTGCCAAACTTTTCCCCCTCGACTCTTCGTACTTGGTCATCCTGTGTAACACGAATGCACTACTGAAAATCAGATCCTTGTCTCAATTGACGAGCGCTCTGCATGCAACTCACATCGACACGTATTCGCGGCTACCTTTATTTGTAGAAGTCGCATCTGTCCGCAACAAGAGCACACAAGGCAATGGGCAAAATGCTACTCCACTCAGGTAGACGAAAGCTGCTGTTCCCGACTAGGACGAGGTCAGTTTTCGTCTTTGCCATTGCTTTGATCACGACCTATTTGCTCGTGTTCAGCGGCCCCTCAGCCCAGCTGCACATGGCACCCTACCGACAAGGTGACTCTGTCGACAAAGGTTCTGGCACGCACACCCAGGAAGAGGAGAAGCCTCTGTCAGGCGCAAATTCTGAAGTAGCTCTCCGCCCAGATCCTGGCCATCATCATGAAGAGCCAACTGGTACTCAGGCAGGTTGGGAAATCGATATTGAAGATCTGGCGTACTGGCACGACCCCGATGATCCAGAAACCAATGACGATGTGCTTCCTGGATACGAAACAGACGGTACTCCTCGAAAACCTGATGAGGTCGTGAGACTTCAGCATGAAAAGGATTTGCGAAAAATGTGGCGATATGCGTACAAAACCACCGCCAAGTACGTCATCTACCTCAACCCCATTTTTCTCGCAGCCCATGCTGCTTCCATTATCATTCTTGGCTTTGCATCGTCCGTTTCTCAAGGGCTTGAGCTGACCACTTCTTCAGGCTGCCAAACTCGAACCTCATCTATGGCAACACCCTCAAACGGCTGGTTGACAAGGACAACCACACAGAAGAACAGAAAATGCGTCTTCACGAAGATCCTTCAGCTAGCGTCAGATTTAGCGAAGAGAAACCCGTCCGTTTTAATCCCTATCCTGACTACAATAGTGAAGAATGGAAGAAGGCCGGACACGCTCCATATGTGCCGTGTAAAGGACCCACGGGCGAAGTTGTCGAAGATCTGCGAGTATTCCTTGGTCGCCCAGAGAGATGGCCCCGACCAAAATTCGGATCCTACGACTTGTTTGGAATTGACCCCAACCTATGCTGGGAACGTGACACGCGTCTTGGACAGTATGGACTTTTCGAAACGACCAACAACGATGATGGCACTTTTCAGAAAATTGACTGGAATGGAGTGAATTGGGGCGAGTTGCAGCAGCGCTGCGTAGAGCAAAATGCTGCTCGTTTTGACGCGAACATGGAAGACAGGAAAAACCGTTTCCTGAACAACTACGGCGAAACAATGCAACCAGTGGGGCCACCGTCTGAACAGAAGTCGAATGACGATGAAAACAAAGACACCGACACCGACACTAACACCGACACCGACACGAAGGCCGAGGCACCAAAGATGGAGAGACGATCAATCTATTACTTGCAGGATGCGGAGAAAAACGAGTCCCGTACCGCTCTCCTGCTGCGGTCCTACACGGGAATGGAGTACACCGACAATGATCGACAGGTGATCCGGGCCCTGATCAGCGAACTGAGTCTCAAAACTGGTGGCCAATACGAGGTCTTTCTCTTGGTTCAATCCAAGAACGAGAGCTTGTCTATTTTTGACGACAAAGAGCTATACCAAACTGTACTGAGGGATAACGTACCAGCTGAATTCCATGGCATCACTGTGCTGTGGAACGACCGTCAAGTTTGGGATTTTTATCCCGCCATGCAAGACGAGTTTGCCAGAACGGTTCACAGCGCGCAGTGGTTGTCTGTCCAGAAGTTCAGTCAAGATCACCCTCAGTTTGACTACATTTGGAATTGGGAGATGGATTTCCGATACACGGGGCATCACTATGACCTGCTCGAATCCCTCGCTTCGTTTGCCAAGAAGCAGCCACGCAAGTATCTCTGGGAGCGAAATGAGCGGTACTATATCCCCGAACATCATGGCGACTATGACACAGAATTTCGGAATGAGGTTGCCAAGCAACAAGGGGATGATATCGTATGGGGGCCACCCGATCTTCCATTTATCAAGCCTGTTGGCCCCAAGCCTCCAAAATCATATAAAGATGACAATTACGAGTGGGGTGTTGGAGAGGAGGCAGATTATATTTCTGTCGGTCCCATCGTTGACCCGGTCGATTCTCAGTGGATCATCAGCTCACATGTATGGGGCTACAGCGATGAGAATCATAAGTCAACCGATCTGCCGAGACGGACGACTATTGTCACGCAATCTCGCGTGTCGAAACGGCTGCTTGACATCATGCATGTCGAGAATCTGCGCGGTAACCATGTCGCATCGGAGATGACGGCACAGACCGTTGCCCTACTCCATGGTCTAAAAGCCGTGTTCGCTCCTCATCCCGTATTCATGGACCGTGACTGGAAGGGCGGCTTCCTGAATAAGTGGTTCAATCCTGGAGCTAAGGGTGAAGCAAGTGGACGTGGTTCACCCATGGGTTGGGGCAGAGAACGACGGTATCAGGGAACGACCTGGTATTATCGTGCCGACCCACCCAATCGACTGTACAACAACTGGATGGGCTGGGCAGACACGGATATTGGTGGCTATGCCTGGGAGCAGACAAATGGACGGCCATGCTTACCGTCAGTTATGCTTCATCCCATCAAGGAGACGAAACCAACAAAGGCTGACCACAAGACTGTGTTTGATCTCTTGGTGGGTTGAGGTACGGCGCCTGTGATTTGATCAATTATGGAATTTCCGAAGTCTTTTCTACCTTCTACGGTGCCACTGATGAGCTCAATGTACAAGAAATTGGGTCGACCAGCGTCATTGGAATTTTTTTTTTTGCTCTTATATATCCATTGTACGACCGAGCATTCCGCAATTTTATGAAGCAGCAATCGCATCCACTCCAGCTATCCGGTCTCTAGTTTTATCCTGCGGCCACCTTTTCCACCTCTTTGACTTTTTCGTACATGCGCATTCGAAGCTGCACGCTCAGAGCGGTGTTTTCTTGCATCTTGTGCAATTGCGAAGAATTTGATTCTCCCAGCCCATCTGCACGGTTGACTTGGCCCAATGTCTAGTCTCGACTTGAGTCTGTCAAAGGAAGTGTGCTTTCCATATTTCTCGAGTGCGATTTTTTAACGTTCTAACCGGAGGCTACATCATAAGACAAGGCGTGTAACATGACAAATATATGCACAGAATCGGCGTTGGTGTACTATATAGTTTTTTTTTTTTTCTTTTTTTTTGGTGCCCTCTACCTCTTATACCTTTTTGTTAAATTTTTTTTTTTTTGTTTCCGTTGCGTCACTTCCATGTTGCTGCTGTGGCGCTGCGAGGCGCGCTGCGCAAAGCTTTGAGCGCCCATTCTAGCGTCTAGCGTCTAGCGTCTAGCGTTATAGAGCATAGAAAGATGGCCTTGGCAAGGTCTGAGCCACCTAATGGCTAATGAAAATAGCATTATCGAAATGCTGTGTTCTGTGACAAGTGCGTGAAAAGCGATTTCACGTCCCAGGGGCAGTGGCCCCGTCCGTCTGTGACTTCAATGTTGGCTCCACACAGCCTCAGAGCCTCCCTCGCTCACCCCCACCCGGGCCACCACCTCCCTCCATCACTCTCCTGTTCATGTGACCGTGTCGCGAGCATGGCAGGACCATGAGTCCTCCCAAGGCTCCCAAGGTGAGTTTCAATCAATCCAGTCCATCTACACGCGTTGCCTATATTGTGCAACAACCGCCTAGGCACCGGCCTCATCAGTGGGTAGTCACAGTAGCTAACCAGCCAGACGCCCACCCCACGGCGATTTCTGCCACCCAAACGACCGCCTGCGTCGCAAACACCTCTGCCACAGGGGTCACAGTTCCAGTCTACGCCACGATTCGGCTCGTCGTCCGCATCGCGGCCTACGCAGAGGGGGCTTAGTATCGAGGATGTAGACGAGGATGTGACTTTGACTTTGGCCGTCGACGAGGGGGGACCAGCCGAGAACGCGGCTCGTCGAGTGTTGGATCTAGAGGCTGATTCGATCACGAGCGGATCGCAGCTCAGTGATCTCTCGCACGGTGCGCGCTCGGCAGATCAGTCGTCGCCTGCGGAGCGGGACACCAAGCGGAGGAGGCTGTCTATTTCGCCGGCCAGCGTCGCGTCCACGGGACACGACCAGGACGAGGACGAGATGGGCACGCCGTCGACACCGGCTGCAGACCTGGTTGGGGCCGAAACGGACGAGAGCGGGCGGCCGGAGCAGATCCAGCCCGTGTTCAGACCTGCTCCGCGGTTCAAACCTGCGGTGGAGGACTGGGCGACGGGCGACGGGCTGCCTGTTGCGTTCTCACCGCGGCACCGCGGGGGGAGCTTTCTTGCCGGCGGGCTGGCGGCCCGGCTGCAGGCGTGGTTGTCTGAGGTACGGGGGCGGGGATGGGACGGCGAGGCGCGCGAGGTGAGGGTGCGCGTGGAAGACGTGCGGCCTGGGTCGCATATGTATCTTGCTAGGGGGGAGGGGCAGGCTGGTGAGCGGGGGAAGGGATATGTGCTTGCGGGCGAGGGGAAACTGACGGGGTTGGAGAGGGCGGCGGGTGTGCGGGTTGGATGTGTGGTTGTTTGCGAGGAGCCGGTTTGGGAGGTGGACTTGATGGGGGAGTCGTGGACGGTGGTTTGCAATTGGAGTGTTGGGTCGTGAATTGTCGTTGCTGTTGGAAGGGGGGAGTCTGGAGGTTATCTTGAGCACTGCTTGGAGGTCAGATTTGGGGTCTTTTGATCGGTGGGCAGGCGTGTATGACGGTGAGGCTATGGGCTTGTCGGAAGTTTTGAGATTAGAAAAGGCTGGTAGACAGTTGTGAGATTTTGTGTTTGCGCGATGCGTTCGTACGGTGTGTCACTGGTTGTGCATCTGGGTGCAGCCATGGTCGGAGAAGAGCCCAATTGTGCTGGTGTTCATTTAGGGAATTTTTTTTTTTTTTCGTATATTTTTTAGTTTGACCAGTTTTCCTCGGACGTGGGTGCTATGAATCACTTGGCAAAAAGTAAGAGACCAAAGCAGCACCACGGTTACAACCTTATGGTCCGAATATTGTCCCTCATCGTCGGCCCTACCCTGAGGTGCGTGCAGTGCTGGCAGTCACCGTAATAGCTAGCATTCTCAGACCGCCATCGATGTGCGCACCAGACTCAGCACCAACGCACCAACGCACCACGTTAGTTATCCTATATTCCCCCCCCCCCCCATATGTAGGCCATGTTCCGCCTCCCGCTCGCCAAGCCGCTCTTCGCCGCGCGTCATTGCAGCGCCCTCGCGCCGGCATCAGACCCCCTTCGCATTCTCTTCTGCGGCTCCGATGCTTTCAGCTGCGAGGCGCTGCGGGCCCTGCACCGCGAGCATCTTTGCAACGGAGCTCTTGTGGAGGCGCTGGATGTGATGGTTCTGCCGGGGAAGAGAGTGGGTAGGGGCTTGAAGACGGTTAGGGAGGGTGAGTTAGTTGCCTTGCTGAAGACTTGAGATGGAACAGGTATCTATCTATCTATATCTATATTTGCGGTGATTGCTGACCTTGTAGTCCCCTGTAAGATGGTCGCCGAGGAGTTGGGACTGCGGATTTATGAAAGGGAGACGTTTCGGAAGTGGAACGTGAGTCTACTCCCCTTGCTTGTCGTCAACTTGTTCCGCTTTGCGTATTTTCTCGTGTCCTCAGCCTCGTGCTATGCCGTGTCGCTGACCGATCTAGCTCCCCCGCGGCACCAACCTTGTCGTCGTCGTCTCATTCGGCCTCTTCGTCCCGAGCAGGATCTTATCATCCGTCAAGTACGGAGGCCTGAATGTTCACCCATCCCTCCTCCCCGAGTACGTCATCTTTCCCATCCTGCCCCCCCCCCCCCCCCATCACCACTGACAAGCAAGCCTGCCAGCGTTATAAGCTAACGCGGCCCCGAAAAAAAAAAAAAAAGGCCTTCGTGGCCCAGCACCCATCCACCACGCCCTCTTACAAGGAGACACACACACAGGCGTTTCCGTCCAAACACTAGACGACAAGGCCTTTGACCACGGGACCATCCTTGCGCAGACGCCTGCCCCGGGACTACCCATACCCCCCGATGCCTCACTCCAGAGCCTCTTGCACGATGCGGCGGCCAAGGGGGCGAGCATGCTCGTCCAGGCACTGCGGGATGGTCTCCATGTCCCGCCTCACAGGGATGTAGGCTGGAAAGCTGCCGAGATGGAGGGGAAGCCACTCCGGCACGCGGCCAAGGTTACTAAAGCTGATGGGCAAGTGCGTCCAGACTGGACGGCGGAGACCTGGGCAAGACGTGTTCGCGTGTTGGGCTCGGTGTGGACAATGGCGCTCAGCGAGAAGGGCGTTAGGAAGAGGATCATCCTTTTGGATGCGGAGCCGGTGCATGGGCACATCACGGAGGGCAGTGAAGGTGTGCTGGTGTGCGGGGACGGGGGACCAGAGTGCCTGGAGCGACGCGTTGTTGCTTGCGTCGATGGCTCTTGTTTGCTACGCGGACATGACACTTCGTGGGTTCGCATCACGAGGGTCAAGGTGGAGGGGAAGCCTGCGCAGGTGGCTGCTACGGGACTGAAGAGCTTTATACGAATGACGGGACAGGAGTGATGATGGCACGCTCTGAACCGACTTGGTGAACTAGTGCCATACCTTTACTAAGAGAAGAGTAAAAGGCGGACTCTGCTTTTTATGAACATCAGTCTTGAAGACTTATATTGTCCATTTGAGACTATGTTCATGAACCGTAGTTCTGTGCTATGAGATAAAGGCGTCCGTCCATGTTTGTGCATGGTAGTTGCGATTCTCTTTGTTTCAAGGTTACAATTGCCGTCGTTGCTGGTATACGCGCTGTCATGATCCTCGTCTCAATCCGTCTGTCCCCCAATGACCCCATCATACCAGGCTGTAGTCACAAGTCACGCCAGCTCGGCGACAAAATACCTCACACCACGATGACTGCAACGTTATGGCCATTCGCCTGGATACGGGTATCATCATCCTTACAGCCTCGTGCGAATCCACTCCGCCCACTTACATAGATCCTCCATGTGCTCCAGCACCTTCCCCAGCTTCTCTCGCGTAAAGCGCTTCCGCAGACCGTTGACATTCTCACTTCCCTTGAAGTCGAAAATGTTTTCGTCCACAATCTCTACAGCACCGCCTTCTTGAATTTTCAGCGAGATGTTGGCTGTGGAATCGCCCATTGGAAATACGACCTGCAGTTGAGGGGTGGGGTGTACCCAGAGGATGACGTCGAGGCAGGTTGAGTCTTGTGGGGGCACTTTCGCGGCTTGAACAGCCATGTCCATGTCCATAAAGTCTGACAACTGGTCCTTTTTGGTCTTTGTATCTACGGAAAGAGGATTCTCGGGCCGTGAATTGGACGGTTTGGGAGATGGCGAGGGTGTAGTTTTCGAGCCAAAGCTGTTTTCAAGGAGAGTGGATAACAAGGCATATTGCCGTAGGAGGGGGAGCATGTCGAGCAATTGCCGAGGATGGGAGAAGGGCATTTCGGACACTGCTTGGGAGTAGATGGGCTTGTATATGAACAGGGTGTTGCTGTGGCGAGTGAGACGGGAGGTATTGGTGTCCTTGTCAAAAATGCGCAGTTGTCGCTCTCGGGAGATGGCCCGAGACTCACTCAGGCCGACCTTGACGCCAGAGGGGAATGGAAAGAGTAAACTGTCAAAGGTGGGTGGTGAAAAAGGGTGTCCGCGCGACATCAATTCGTTTTGGATGTTGGGAGGGTTGGTATTGGCGAACATGTAGAGGCGCGCCCACTCATTCTGAGGTAGAACGACCGGCGGATCAAATGTGACGGTGAATACGACGCGGGGAACTCGCGTCGTGGACAGATCAGGTTGTAATACGTCCATGGCTGCATCTTTGTTGTCTTCTGACGGTGGTAATGATATATTCTCGGGCTCCTGCCAGTCGAGATTTGTCCTGGGGGGACCAACGGTTGTATCTTCTTTCGTGATGTCTTTGGATATCCAGTTCTCCGACACCCTGACGGGCGGAACTTCAATGCTCTCCAGTGGACCGCAACCAAGAAGCAGAGACCAGACCTTGTCTGTTTCTTCAGTTGACGAAGAGAAATCTTGAGCTGACGGCACCACAAATCGATGCTCCTTCCAATATTGCAAGGCGAGCCCGACCCTGTCCCTTTCGTGCATTGCTGGTCGGCCATGTCTCGAGCACATGACCATGTTTCGCAGATACCCTTCGGACCTGCTCTTCATCCCATCGTCTGCGCGCAACTTTGACAGATGCCATTCGTATAACCTCTTCAGACTGGTAAAAATCCCCGCTAGTGCTTCATGGCAGTCGAGTCCTGGCACAATACTGAGCTTATCTAGGCCAGCTAGACGCTCAAAGTTGGAAGCAAAGTTCTCGAGCGATTTTGTCAGCGGACTTTGGCCGGGAAGAAGGGTCAGATCCTTGAGCAGTATTTGACCAGCTGCATCCATGTGCTTGGATACAGAGGGCGCTGAACCATGGTAGGCCAGAGACACGCTCTTGACGATATTGTTATCGAGAACAATGTCGAGCGCGATTGCCGATCCAGCTATGGCCAGCGTTCTCGTCTTGCGTCCATCGGGGGTCGATTGGTCCTCTGAAAGCAGCTCCAAGCCAATTCGCTGTGCCAGACGTTCGAGACTAGCTTCGCTGACCAGTCCTTTCTTGGTCTGGGAGGCTGGTGTCAGAATCTTTGGAGCATTCAATCGATATTAGGCGAGAGAGAGGGGAATTGACCAACGCTCAGGAGCTTGAGGATCGCATCCAAGCGCTTCAATTTGTCGTCCTCGTTGGCAAGCGCTGCGCCGATAGCATCCAGCCCATTGACGCCCACATTATCCAGCCCGATATCAAAGGAGCCCAGGGCGCCCATGGCTGCGGCGGTGGAGGGACTGTCAAAGTTGAATGCTCCTATGCCCGAATGACCCATAAGATTCGATGTTGCTGGAGACTTCTTGACCTGCTGCGGAGATGACTTCGGACCGCGGGGCGAGAAGGCAGCTTGGGGGGGATTCGAAAATGGCGTGGACACTGGAGGGGTCGCCGCGGCGAACTGGGACGGTGTGCGGCCTTGTTGCGAAGGCGCATGCTTCATCGGTGTCGGCGTCGCCATCTTGATATGAGTCGATGAAGCTTCCTTCCTTAAACGACCGGGCCTAGGCCATGCGGGACGCAGGTCGGCGTTGCGATCGCTCTCGTCGATGACTCTGAAGATCTCAATCTGAGAGATATCACGTGGTCCGCAGCTGTCTCTGAAGCTGCGCAGGCAGCTTGACGCTGACTGGTGGGCCAGGCCGGGCACCCACGGAACAATATGTTGCAGCCTTCCGGCCTGATCAAGCTGTTGTCGGGATCCTCGGATTTTCAAGACCATGACATTTTGTTAACTGTCCTCGACAACTAGTTATAGCATAGCATTTGGGGTAGCCGCTCCTTATAATCTTTTGGCCTTGACCTTTCTTCTCTCCATCGAGTGACTCAAAATGCAATCAGCTTCCAAATCTGCGCGACAATTCATCGCCGAGCGATCAATTCGCGTGCTTGTTTCTCCAACCCCAGTGACATTTGCAGAGCGACGCTCGGTTCTGCAGGTTCTCGAGCAATATGGACCTATCGAGTTCTTCAAGATGACAAAGGTATGGCCTCCTGTCCACTTCCTTCCATTCTTCATTGGGAGCTTGTCAGAGAACCCCTGGCTTGAAATCAGAGTTTCCTACACTCAGGAGGCATGAGTCTCTAACTATCACGGCGGACGGGACAGGACTACCACGGAAACTTTGTGTCCCTCACCAAAGAAGCAGCCACAGCAACCAGACTCGTCGCCGGCAGCCCTCTCACATATCATGTGCCTGTGCCACGAATGACGACGGATGTACACATGGTGGATCTCGTCGACGAGACCAGTTCTAACTCGTTCAATGCTGTTGGCGATCGACCATCCGTAACGCGCTCGCAAGAGACGTTAGCGACAAATGACGATACCGCGGCCCGTGATGAACGTCTTGATCCCTCTGAGCATAGGCAATATAAGCTGCAGATCTTCCCAGAGCCAGGCTACTTGCACGAGTTTGCTATGCGTAGATCTATTCTCAGCCTATCATGGCCCGATACATATGCTAAAGACAAGTCATTTGTCGCAAATACGCTGAAGCTGTCCCTGCCTCAGACTATCCAGTCCAAGGGGCTAGCACACTGGTTGCTCGACACGGCCAGTCTCGCCGGCAAGAGTAGTTACAAAGATGAGCGTCTACTACTGAAAAGCTGGCTCCCCAGTAATATGAAAGTTTGATCACGGACTAGTCGAACGCCTATCTTCTGTCTGGCTCAGCAGGTCCGTTGGGGGATCATGCGACTTTGCACGAAATATTCTGGCGGGACCCATCTCACGGCTTACGGCTGTTGTGTTTGCTGTCATACTCGTTTGTGCAAATCCTGAAGCTCAAAACAAACCTCGTTCTTTCCAATCGGAGGCCACCGTGGCCATTGGACGTGCTCATAGCTGTGAGGATTTTGCTGATTCCTCGTAGGTCGCGGGTTGGACACCACATGTCAACCCATTTCAACATGGGCGATGGTGCTAGTGGTGCTAGTGGCGCTATTAGTCTGATGAGTGCCACTAATGCTCACCAATGGTTCGTGGCGTGCCTGTTTTTTGAAACAACACGTCGGGTGACAGTTGCGATGGGACAGGTCTTTGGACAGCACAATCTCGAGACGAAGTGCACATAGTTAGCCGGCCAGACATGAATCCTCCGAAGGATTAATTCTAAATGAGAATCGCATCACTCTCACTAATGACGGCTTCACATACATACATATTCAACCTTGGCGCAACCCTGACGCAACCCTGGCACAACCCTGGCACAACCGCAACCATGATCTGTGTGCCTGACTGGGTGCGGTGTGCCCGTCGAAGAATCATGACGAAGGATCCACAAGAACAGGCTTCAAGGGAGTTCCTAGCATCAGTATCGAGAGGTGCGCATGGCTTGGTTGCTGTGCCACACAACAGCAGCTTCAGCTTTTTGTGTGACCTTGGTCTCGCAAGCTCTGCGCATCGCTACGTCACCCTGGTCCCGCATCAATTGACATTGGCATTCTGGTCTGGCCTGTTGTGCCTGTCGCCTGCTGTCGCCTGCACACAGCCCCCAACGCCAGGGCAGCAACAACGGCAGTCCCGGCAGCTCGCAGCAATTATTAGGACCAGATCTACTAGCATCAGTGTAGGGGGTTTTGAGTGGATCAACTGGAAAGTGACGTCGCAGAACTGAACAGCGTGGTTGACCAAGCCTTGGCCCTCCCAATCTGGCGCTACATTCCGTCCGGGGTGGTGAGACAGTGACGATGATTTATACTCTTGCTCGCTCCCCCCTTGCAACGAAACGTCTTTCAAATGGTCCTACAACCAGACATCATCGCCCTGCTACCTGTCTTTATCCCGCGTGTGACACTTACTAAACGGCCAAAAGAGCTCCTTGCCTTGCCAGTGCATCTCATCAGACTCCATTTCGTCCCTCCTAGATTTAAGAGGCAAGAAAGTACGCAAAGTCGGTTGCAATGGGTTTCGGCAAGTTTGTTCACCATATCGGCACATTCTTTCTGTTTGTGGCCTTTATTCTGCTCATCGTCGTGACTATCACGGCCCCCGTGGTCAATCGTCTTTCGATAATGCACGTCGATCTCGGCAGAAACTCAGCATCAGCGCAGGACGTAACGTTTGGTACATTTGGGTACTGTGTGAGGGGCATTCGGTAAGCGCTAATTGAAGGACGCATTGCAGCAGGACTTTTGATCCGATTAAATCATTAAATCTACTAACATGCTCCGATCTCAAGTGGCGACTCAGATGAGTGCACCCGCGCCAAAATCGGCTACGACCCGGCCGGCCTGATGAGGAGCCTCGACGGCTCAACCTTCGGCAGTACTTCCGCCAGTACAGCCAAGGGGCTGACCCGCGTCATGATTCTTCACCCCGTTGCTCTAGGCCTGTGCTTCATTGCCGTCCTCCTCTGCATCAGCACTGGCATCGTGGGCTCGTTCCTGGCCTCGGTCGTCTCCCTCATCTCCTTTGTGGTGACGCTCGTGGCCATGGTCTGCGACTTTGTCGCTTTCAGCATCATCAAACGGGACGTCAACGACCACGGCGTCAGCCACGCCAAATGGGGCTCGGGTATCTGGTTGATCCTCGTGGCGGCCATCTTCACGCTCATCGGTTCCGCCGTGGTTCTCGTTACCTGCTGCTTTGCTCGCAGGAAGGGCTCGGAACGCTCAAAGGAGACTTGGAGCGAGACCCCTGCCACTGGCGGCCGAAGACGTTTCTGGTAAATGAGAACTCCTTGCTTGAATCTACGTCCAGCGACACGAGTGAGGTTTTCCGAAGCGACTTGGTTTGGCGTGTGAGGCAACATGGCGGGGGCCTTTCACGACTTGGAAAGTGATGAGATGCAAATGGGCCCTTTTAATGGATGAGGTGGTGGTGCCTTTTTTGCCTGGGTTCACGACGGTATCGGTGGACGGATGGTTTTTTGACAATCCGGACTGTTCTTGAATGTGGGTAGTATTTCACTATTGCGACGCCTGCATGTGTCGAGAAATAAGCGATGATATCCCAATAAATGACTTTTTATTTTATTTTTCAGAAAACTAAATCCCAGCTATTAATCCCATCAATAAATAGCATGTCTTTGCGCCGAGCCTTAGATCACTCCAACACTCCATGTGGCCCCTGAATAATTATATAATTCACACGCATGCTCATTTCGTCAACAAGCCTGATCAAGCTAAATCCATCCCAGGGCACGAGGACCGTCTCGAGCCTCATCTCCCCCGGTTTCGGTTTCGGTCATTGAATTTGCGAACAGCCTCAGCATGCAGGTTCCATAGCCCCTTGCTCCCAAACTCGCCACTGTCCTCAACGCATAGCTACGCGAACCCTGCGCAACACTATCAGCAACGATAAGGCCGTCCGGGCAGAGGAGGCGATTTATGCCCCTCCGGCTGGAACTAAGCTAGGATGGTGGACAGGTAACGAGAGTAAACTCTGTCTCGTCGGCGTCCAAGAAGATGGTGTCGTAGAGGGCGTGACGGGGGAAAAACTCTCCAGGAGACTGCGGTAAATTAAGTTGAAAGTAATTTTTCTTGGTCTTTCATCACATGAAATGAAGAGGTTATGAAATATGGGATAAGGGCATGGAAAGGGGGGAGGCAAGAAAGTTTTACGTCTGGGCATTGGACTCTGATCTCGACATTGTGAAATGCCCTCCTTGTCATCCCCACCAATTTTTATCGTCCTCTGGCTATTGGCCGTAGCCTATGTAGATGCCGGATCCAAGAACTTCGACCCTACCGCAGATAGAATAGCCTGATGATACCGCGCGTCTTGGAACGATGGAATAGGGGAGGGGGGGGAGGGGGGGGGGACTAACGTAGGCGAGTCGAAGCATGATTTGTCTTGTGGCGGAGGACGAGGATTCCATGACGTCTAGGCACAAGTTTTCCCCCAACAATTACGAAAAAAACAACAACAGCTTCGTATTGATTTGCCTCTTGCTCTAGGCCATGGAAGTTGGGTGCAGAAAGGGGTCCCCTCTTTTGGCGTCGGCGTTGATGGTTTCGCGCCAGGAACAGATGCAGCTTGGACTGGAAAAATCAGAGCTCAATGGCGCGCTCGGAGCGGCCCTCGGATGCTTGGCATGGTCCGTGGCGGAAGAGGCTGGTAGAATCGCGAATCGGGCGTCCTCGGCGCGTTTGTCGTAGAGCCGAGTTAGCCTCATGGCTGGATGCGAAGCGGGCGTTTTGGCTTGGCATTGCCGAATAGATAGCAGCTTGGGGGGGGGGGGGGATTGTCAGGCCATTGGCCTGATAGACTTTTGACTAAGAGCTGATCTATGACGGAAACATCTTGGTGAGGTGGTGCGATGGAGTTGGGAAGACGGGGGGAGGGGGGGGGGGGGCCAAGTCTTATACGATGAGGCGTTGATGGTTGACGGAGTTGGTCGCATGTGAGCTGAGCGAGCGGCCACCACGCTCGGCTGGCACCGGCACCGGCAGAGAGAAGCCCGCGAGTGAGGCCGTGTTATTTACGCGGGATTTCTGGGTTTCCGCGTGGCGGGGAGGGGACGGCCAGAGAAGCTAGCGCCGGGGACGTATAGAGTGAAGCTCGCTTCGTGTTTGGCGGAAACCGGGAGCTCCCTTGTAGTGTGATTGCCATTCCCGCGGATGGCCATGTACTTTCTGCAGGTGGTGGTAGCTTCCAGGGAGTACAGAGCCACATTGTTCTTTCGAACAGCTCGGGACATGTGCTTCTGCTGGTGTACCTGGTGTGCCCCTGAGTATAAGGCAACATGTAAGTCCAACAGCTCGGATATATCAAGTCTGGTTGCGAGATAACTAGCAAAGCAACCAAAGGCTTAAGTCACAATGTTTATTTCCTCCCCTCAGCCAATCGCGGAAGAGGTGCCAAAAGCTTAACGCGCAGGAACCGTTGGTGGCGTAGTGAGCATAGCATCTTTTGGCTTGTGAAGTTGCATCTTGAAGCTTTTTTACAGCTTGGTTCGACGACACCTCGAGGCGTACATGGGCATGCGCTAGTGTCTCGTCGGCTCTTATAATCGTGCAATTGACTTTTTGTGATGATTGCATTTCCCCTCATTCGCCACTACGCAGAGTTGCTCCCCCGTAAGTGTAAGAAGCATAACTCACTCTGTTGTCTTTTCTCGATGCCACGACGATTATAAAGCTGCGTTGTTTTCCCAACAGCAGCATGAGTCATACTCCTCCTTTTCCCTTGTCCCAGATTCTTTTTTCAAAGCCAGATAGATCCACGACTATTCCTGGGTTTTGCCTGAGCCCGTATCTTGGACATCCGCTCGCTCTCATTTCCCTCCCCCTTTCCCTTATCATCTCTCCCTCTTATCAGACTCGGAGTTGACGCAAAGTCGAAAAGATGAAGGTCGAGACTCTTCTTTTGATCACCGTCCTTCTCGAAGGCGCTCAGGCTCTCCCGGCCGCAGACGCACTTGGCTTTGTCAATGCGCCCGTCTTGTACCCGCAGCCCTCGAAGAAGGAGGAGCGTCCTGAGTTCCGCAACTTGCAGCCCGTTAACCCTGTGGCCTCCGACCCCAGCCTCGGGCATGGTGTCGTTGCTCGGGAGTTCCCTATCAAGCCTATCGTCGGCTCGGAGGAGCAGAAGGCGGCTGAGGTTCTGGAGGTGAACGCAGGGCAGAAAGCCGGATGCTGCCCGGAGCGCCCATGCGGCGAACCTTCTTGCTCCCAGTGCGGCGGTGATTGCCCTTCTAAATGCTGTCCTGAGAAACCAACTGGGTGCTGTCCTGACAAGACGCCCGAGTGTTGCCCTGAGAAGGCGACTCAATGTTGTCCTGAAAAGCCAACCTGCACTTGCGCTCCTTCTCCTACTACTCCCGCCTGTGATCCTGGGACTACAACTTCTTCCTCCGCTACTGACATGACAACTACTATTGGAACCACGTCAACTAGCACTGACACGGCTACTTCCTGCGGTTGTACACAGACTGTCACGCCAACAACTAGTGAGACCACTACCACGACATCCTCTGATCCAACTACGACTACTATCACTACAACACTTGACCCTGGAACTACAACAACAACCTCAACAACTGAGGAACCAACCACTACTACCACCACAACAGAGGAAACAACCACTACTACCACCACAACAGAGGAAACAACCACTACTACCACCACAACAGAGGAAACAACCACTACCACCACAACAGAGGAAACAACCACTACTACCACCACAACAGAGGAAACAACTACTACTACCACCACAACAGAGGAAACAACTACTACCACCACGACAGCTGAGGAATCTGGGCCAACTAGTATATTGTTGAATATTGAGGCCGGTGATGCTGCCTATCCGGCTGAATATAAAGACGAGCACATGCGTCCCTGTAACAAGGGTGACCCGGGTTGCCCACGCGCAAGTAGTTCCAAACAGGCGCTCAAAGCTCGCCAAGCATGCACCACCACCACCACTTCTACCTGCACTCAGCCCGCTCCCACGACTACCAGCTGTCGCCCAAATAGCACAAGTGCTGCCGTCGCTCGGCCCACGGGGGGACCATGTATTGTTCCCGTTCCCAGCAACAACCGCACCAGGGTCGGCAGCTGCCCGAGCCCCGTGCCTGTCAGCGGGGGCATCCAGAGTGCCGCGGCCTCGGGCCTGACCTTGGTCGCAGTCTTCGTCGCAGGACTGTTCCTCGTCTAAGAAGGCGAATCGCCATTAGGGGCTAGTATCATCACTGCGGCGTCGTGCATTCCAAGACGTTCGGAAGGGAAAACGGGAGCTATCGACAAGCCCCGGCTGGCCGGAACACCATGAAAAGTACAAACCTGCCTGACGTTGGCATCAAGACTGAGAAGACCACATTATCGTCATCCCCACGGTGGTGTTGGACAGATGTCATGGGAAGTGCCAACATAGAGACTAATGCGGGAGGTTAGCAAAATGTGCTTTTTTTTTTTTACTACTTCCATCCACACAAGATTGTCAAGATATTATGGTGATGGATAGTGTCCTTGCGTCTCATAGTAATTTTAATAGTCAATATACGGAATCTGCTTTATTAGAATCTATTAGGAACCTCAAAAAGTCCCACAATTTCATGGACACAGATAAGATCACGCGTGGTCAGCGGATGAAGATTTCGCTTCGACTGTCATTGATGTACGTAATTTGAAGTCACAAAAAGATGCGGCTGGTGTCTTGGATCCAATTTCTGCTTGATAGCCATATCCGACAATGAAGCCAAGAGGCGTTTCGTTTTGTGGCAGAAAGCCGCGCACCATCGATGCTTGCAAAGCAGTTGTGCTTTTTTCGTGAACCTCACCAAAATGCATGCCATGGACTCTTCTGATTTTATAAAATAATGAATGCGCTTACGGTGTAGTAGGCCTCTGTTCAAAATCTCAATCAGCGCCTCCGTGCGCCTGCAATCTCCGACATGAAGTTCTAATCCTCCTCTGGGGGTCCTGAGAACAGACCGAACCGCATTCTGTGGCTCTGTTGACACCAAGTCAGAAGTGAAGTCGCAAGAAGCAAGCTGGCACACTTACAAATGGGAGCTTTGGAATGACCACGGCCAAGAC
The DNA here is from genome assembly GCA_000729835.1 of Atkinsonella hypoxylon. NCBI lineage: Eukaryota > Fungi > Ascomycota > Sordariomycetes > Hypocreales > Clavicipitaceae > Atkinsonella > Atkinsonella hypoxylon. The sequence continues at coordinate 35,859 of JFHB01000006.1, read as the reverse complement.
AGCCAAAAAGTTAATGATGAAATAGGCCAGATCGTAGTGAGTGTAGTGTGTGCTTAGGAGAAAGAGCACGATCGGGACGCTAAGCAGGAACTTCTTGGTCGGTGTGTATTGAGCGCCATTGTCGATTTGCTCCCACATATTCAAGTTGTCAAATGCACCGCTGTTGAACTCGAACGGAACACCACGCACATAGTGGAACATGATATATGAGCCAAACATGTACGTCATGTTTGTCAACGTCCAAGAAGTCTCTTGCGAGACACCGGGGATGACGTCGTAGAATATTTTCAAAGCGGCGATCAGTACGATGTGGATGGTCCAGGCGCCTGCATTAACATCCAATACATTAGCAGAGCAAGGAAGAGCCATTCAAGGGCCACGAGCGCATAGAGAGGGAGTATAAAGGTGGCTGTTGACAAAGATTTGCCTTTTGTTGGGCATATATAAGGGGCACAGTGGCGCCCGCCATCTGGGCAAAAAGAAGCGTACCTTTTGCACTTGTCCAATTCGCGTTTAAATTGGGCAGAGCGGCTTGATCACTGATCTGTTCCAGGGTTTCAGGAGGTTCATGATAGACTTGCAATATGCTGCTGGATCTCCTCCTACGAGATGAACTATTGCGGTCGGCCATGTCTAGGTATATGCTTCCACGACGCGGAGGTTTGGTGCCCGCGTCGTAGGAGACGGTACGCTGAAGAAGAATTGGGGGAGACAGTTTGGCGGTATTGTCGGGTGTCAAGAGAAATGGAGGAAACAGGGTGGTCTATAACAGTGTATAGATAGCACCGATAACGAACGTGCCGCAGTCTCTCTTTGTCGATGACCGCGAAACAGCGACACAGATGAATGCACTTGGGTGTGACGAAGGATTCTGAGCAATTCGAAGCCGAGGGTGCAAAGAGATTAGACCGCTGATAATCTTACAAAATTCGCTTGGTTTGAGACGGCGAGCAGATGAATCGGCCAAGCCGGATCGTTGATCACGTTCGGGGTGGTGGAAGGAACGGGGGAAAGTCGTTAAGACTGGAGGAATCGGATAAATTCTGAGTACGAATACAGAGCGTGGTTGTGCACGATTTAGTTGGGCAAATGTGGTGAATACCTGAGCGAGGCGATAGTAGCGCGCATAGAAGAGACGCGGGCAGCGAACGTGGTGATGGGAAAAGGCCGATGTTGATGTTGATGGAGACGACAGAAAGCTGGATGATGATGATGATGATGATGATGATGATGGGCCGAGTAAGTGGACGGCTCCGACTCAGGGACGTCGACGAGCAGATGAAGGTGCGTGCCCCTGGCAAGTCAAGGCCAGCGCAACCTACTACGGGCGACTGTAGCTACATCTGTGCCAAACCCAACACTTTAAATTTTGGGGACTAGGGCCACCCTGATGTTAGGTACCTAGGTACCTACTACCTAGGTACCTACTACCTAGGTAGGTAGGTAGATAGATAGTTTTACGTTCCATACCTAGAGAGAGTAGCAAAACTAGCGATAGAATCTGAGGCCTAAGTGAGGCAATTTTTTTTTTTTCTAATGGTGGCAGAATGGTACGCAGCAGGGCGATGTGAATTAGTGACCGTTGTCTAAAGAAACTGCTGAACTTATTCGCTGCTAAAGCTGCTGTTAATTGATGATATTCCACCGTCAAGGTTTACAAGGTACCCGGGTACCTACCTGAGTACCTACCTATTAGCATCATGCAAAACCTGGGTCACCGCTTGCCGACTTAGGTCGTGCTCAGGCCCCACTTGAACCTGACATGAGATATTTGCCCCTCCGTACTCCGTATTCCGTAGATTATGCCATTCCCATCTGAACACCGAGCACCGAGAACGAGGTGGGTCCTACCTTGAATTCGAACTTACTCTGTCCACCCAGTGATGGGAACTCTGACTGCCCGAATATACATCAAAACAACTAATGGCCCAAGGCAAAGATCTAGAAGCAATCGCGCTACTATTCAATCTAATACATGGAGAAGCCTAGACTACGATCAGTCCGAGCCAGTAAGTGGTAGTGTGCGCCATTGCAACCGCAAGCTGAACCTGCTCTCGTCCAAACCGAATCTACATACAAGAACTCAAGGTCAACCTGTGAACATTGTTGTAGTGCTTAATACAAAAACCTGCCAAGTCAAGACTAAAAGACGAAGTTTCCTCTTCACTAATATGTATCTCAACTTCATTAAGAAAGAAAGTCATCCCAGTCACTGTCAAGGAGTTCGGGATAGTCTCTCGGGGGAACGATTTCGAGTGACACTTACGATGCTTTTTCTGTGCTTCCAGGGCTTCCTGAGACGGCTCCGCATGGCCACTGTCGCTGGGGTTTACATCGTAGCTGTCCAGCACAGGTACGATCTCATGAGACAAGTGATGTCGATCACATCTTAGCTGGGCTTAATTTAGGTAAGTCGGCCTATTAATGATGCTAGAAGAATTGCAAAGTTTCTTGATGTGGTCTAGGAATAGGGTTGAAGGGGCATCCCATTTCTTCCTACAAATCTACCAATATATCACCTCATTGAATTCGGCTCTGGAAAACCTCAGGGTGATCTCTGTTGTGCGTTGACTCACCGCGGTCTATTAGGTGTAGCCGCGGCTCTTGTCTTTGGCGGCCTCGTTTCCCATTCCCTGCTTGCAAAAGATTTATTTCAACCTTTTTTCTTCACTCTTTTTTACCATTGTCTCCATGCGACCGACACATTTTACTGCTGGACCGGCCCAATCAGAAAACTCACGAACGAAGCCTTCGTGGCTCATTGCCTGGCTTAGCTCGTCAGCTTCAATAGGAGGAGAACTGGGTGTAGTCCGCGTATCTACGATGTTTGGGAGCTTGTTTATCGCGTTGATCGCCTTGCGAAACGCAGCCCAGCCTACTAGAAGGAGCTCCTGGTCGTCGTCTTTCTCGCCTTTCTGTAGAGATAGATTAGCTTTCTTCTAGAAAACATCACCAATTCTCTCAATATATGGACTCACCGGTCCGACAGCTCGAAGTTTTTCGATCTCTTCGATGATTCCTTCAGCGGCTTCCTTGCGCTTTCGCTTTTGGCCAGCAAGAGAAGACGCGTTTGTACTAGAAGCCATTGTTAGTATTTCAGCAGTGGTTTACAGAAAGAAAAGTCGCACTTTCATTTCTAGCTATGGAAAAATTGTAAAATTGCGACGTGCCCACGCCACACTAAATGTTCGGTTAGACCCCCCTTTATACCGTGCAAGAGGGTTAGTTGGTCTTCATTTACACCCACGATTCCCTCCTGCTTCAAACCTACTACTAGGTACCTAAGACAACCTGCTAAATCTGTTAGTGAGCACTGATTCCCTCTAGTTCAATTTCGTTTCTTTCTTTCTAGCTTTCTGCTTCACGTAAATACAAACAAGGAGTTTTTTTATTTTTATTTTTTATTTTTATTTTCGTTTTTTATACTAAGAACTCACCAGGAAATTGAAAGAAAAAAAAGTGTATTTTATCAAATTAACGTGCTATAGAAATAGGAGAAAGAGGCAGAGAGAGGTATTTTCCCACCAGGTTTGGCGGCACCCTCGATCGGGTAAGGCGCCATCGCCGCTACTGGTCCATCGCTACTGGTCCACCGCATCCTTGGGGCTCCACCAGAAGCTACCGCGAGTATATATAGACCGTCTTCTTATCTCGTGCGTCGGCTTGTACACTTACCTTCTGCGCTCCTAATCTTCTCACTCAAAGTCTGCTGGTCACCTTGCTTTTCAGGCTCCGCTCATTTTTGCCGCCTCGACATTGCGCCCGTGGATGCACTTCGGTGGATCTCTTTACCTATGTGTTGACGACTATCCGTCATGCTTGGAAGGTAGCCGGAACTCTTCCTCAAAGCGACTTACTCTGCAATCCCTTGCGAGTAAAGGCGCTTTCGCCTCTCCAGACCGGTGGAACAGTTCCCGCAACCAGAATCATCACTTTCAGGCACTCTATGCTCTTCGCCTATCTCTTTACAACAATGGACCTCTTAACGGAGGCCTCCTTCTGCTGCCTACACGTGTGGACAGCATGATTCATACACCTTGATACGGCTAAGCTAATGGCAAAAATGCCGCATATGACGTTTCCCCAGCTAGGGCGACGCTCGACCCTCACACTTCCGTTAACGGCTGAAATCATCGAGTCCGTTATAACTGCGGATGATAACTTCGGGAAGTGTACCGGTAAGCAAGCTGACAGCAGGCTATGGCGCTCGTGAACTCTTAACAAGGACATTAGAACCCCCTTGTCGGATTCTCGACGAGATGACTGACAAGAACGGGTCATATTCACATGCTGGTGGCCAATATTGCAGTCGGACAGCGATAACAAGCCCGGCAACCTCGGTTTTTGCCTTTGTCGGAGATGTTGAAACACCATGCATCGAATTGCCAGAGCGGTCAGATGACAAGGTCACGACAGCTGTACATCATGCAGTCAGTCCCTGCAAGAATTATTCAGAGCCCAGGAATGGCCAGTATCCTTCGCAGCACCGAAATCGCAGAGAAACAGAATATGATCAAGACAGTCATCTTCATCTTGACCTCGCGACTAATCCTGCGAGTGTTGCAGATTCTTGCAACCACAGTGGTATAAGCATGGAAAGGGATGACTTCATGCCAACCGACAGTTTAAGCACCACTCAAAGCCCAGAGAAACATGAAATCGACACAACGAGTCAAGTAAAGGCGAGAAAAGCGTGGCACCCGGTTATCATTTGGCCCCGGAGACCGGAGGATGAGATGCCCCTTGGTGCATCTGGGAAGAGCATGGGCGATCATGCAAATAATGTCGGCGGAGATAGTGGAGACAGAGCAAGTCTGCACAATTCTAAGCATGAGGTTCATGATCGAAGGCAGCTTCGTCGTCAAGCTCGAAACGGTTATACGGAAAAGGCGCTGGATGACAGCGAGGATGAGTACTTACCCAAGAAGAAACATCAAGGGGCCGCATCTGGTACATGCAGGAAGCGCTGTGCACAGTACGACAATTCACCTCGCAGGACCAAACGAGGATACACTACAAAGCAGCCAAGAAACCGAAAAAAAGTCCAAACCGTAAGAAAGAGATGATAGTAGGCATGCTGCCATTGCGAGCTACGAAGAGTGGCTGCTTTCTGATGCCGTGCTTAAGTGCATCCAAAACAATGGCACTGCGACGTTCCAGCTGCAATTTACATGGGCCATCGCTCATTGCAGGGACCACTCTCCACAGGTTCGAGAGTTATCATCAAAGAAATATCGGCCAGCCAGGCATGAAGTAGAGCCACAGACAACCAGAGAAGACAAATGCACGACTCCCAATGAAGACACGCCAATTCCGGTGAAAAAAAGTCAGAATCGTAAAAGGTCTGGCCTGCTAGATAAGACAGATGTCGCAGCCGATATCTACCTGATGGAATGCATCTTGGCACGGTGGGGAAAACTCATTAGTTAAGTTCCTTTCCCGTGAGTAGGAATCCTCTTCGCTGCATATGGGTAATAACAGCGCCCCCCCTTTGGACGAGCTGATTTTGTGAGGACCGTAACCATCGATTGTAAACGAACTATCCGCAGAATGTCGAAGACGTGGCGCGAATGCAATTCGGTAAACCATCTTAGAAGCTCTCTGTCCAGTATGCCATTTGCTCGATCCCGTAGCGTAATATCTGTCTACGATTGTAAGCGAAGTGACCCAACAATCTTGGGGTTGATATTTCTTGCGGAAAACTATGCTTGCCAGGCTGTTCTCGCAAGAGAAACTAAGTGCCCGACGATTAAGAGTGGCAGTAGCTATATAAACAAAATATGAACCGTTAGCTTCGTGTCTGACCCTATCACTCGCCAAAGGGGGATCTGTAGCGCCTGCGCCGTATCAAGTCTGAAGCACGGGCACGCAAATAACGAACTAGATCTAACTACTCCGTAAATCGAGGTTGGTTAATTTTAGTGCAATCTACACCGTAATGGTTGCCATCAAGTCACGTCTCCCCCGCCATACGGCATAAAGCAAAGCAGAGATAACAAGAGTTTCATATATATCAACCCGTCCTTCTACTCAGCCGTGTTTCATTCTATGCCTGCTGCTTATTTAGAGTTTCAACCCCTTGCCTTTTGAATGCCACATCTAGTTGTTGGATCTAGGTTCTGTCGTGCTTGTTGAAAGCTGTTGTGTTTAGAGCTTGTTGTGAACCTCTCGTTGTTGCTGGTATCGAGACTGCTGGAGATCCTCATTCAGTAACTGTTCATTAAACAATTAGAGGATTTCGTTGTCTGTAACCCTCACTTCGTACCTGCCATGGAGAAAGTTCACCGTTATCGGCCTCTTGAGAGCCATGACGAGTCCCGTTTCAGCTCAGAAGAGACGACGGAAGATGGCGTGCTACTCGGCACTGATGTTCTTCACAATAAACGTCGCACAGACAGGAAGGGCTGGATCAAGGCAGCACTGGCGGCTTTAATTCTCGCAGTGTACACAACACTAGTCGTCGTGGTGACTTGGAACAGATCAACGCATTCTTGCAAGGAAAGTCGGCGTCACGGCAACCGATTTTTGGCAAGTGAGCATCTTCTACCATAGCCGCTGGGGTGAATCCCTCCGCGAATCACTGACACCTAGTAGCCCCGGCGAATGATTACATCGTCTATGAGTCTCACGTCATGAATCAGTGGGAGGAAGAGGATACGCCGAAATATTTTGGAGAGCCCAGCGAAGAACGGGATAAAAACTGGCACAACTTGTTCAAGCGTGAGTGATGATTGCCCTTCTACTCACTGAATAATGACCGACTCTGTTTTGGATATTGCAGACCAGAATCTCGGACTGTCCCCCGAGCTCATGAAAGAACTGGGGCGCCAAGACGAAGGCATCAAGCTCCCAGATGGGACCTACTACGGTTCGATGATGGTCTTCCACCATCTCCACTGCCTTGTAAGCTACCCATAAAACTTCGTCTGAGCTCACTGTATGAGGCTGACACCGGAAAAGAAAAACATTCAGCATTCGTTGCATCCTGACTATTATGAGCTTGACAACTTGAATGAGCACCAGCTGGAGCAGCACTGGGATCATACTGACCACTGCTTACATATGCTAATGGACGCGCTCATGTGCCAGGGAGACACGTCTCTCATTACCATGCTTTGGCGGGACAATATGTTTCGACCTGCCGGCAACTTCTCAAGCCCTCATGAGTGCGTTAACTGGGGCAGACTAATGGAATGGGTTGTCCCCAACTCGCGAGACCTGTTTGGTGATGAGGTTCTTGTGCACCCAAAATATGGTACGTTGATGCTAGCACACGACGGTTTTTCGACCAGATTTGACCGACTTCTGCGTCCGTGAAGGACCCCTTATTAGTGGCGGACACCCTACAAAAGGGTTTTTTGATGCGATAAAGAGCGGAGGAATTGGTAAGGTGGGCAGTGGCATCTAATATGCAACGACACCTCCTTTCTACCTAGAGTAGATAGTAAAACTCTGGCTTGGATAGTACACAAGCTATTTTGATTATATCCCGGTAAACCACCTTTTGTAGACGAAAATTCATTTAGGTGTAGGCTGGCGTCTCTTTGAATTGGACACAACTATAAACCGTGAGTTTCAATCTCTGTCCATATGTTTAGGCCCAATTTAGCACCATTTTTGGCTGGAAGCCCAGCATGCAGTGTGTCATGGCGGCCACGTAGATCATCATCAAGATTCCGCCAAAATGAGGGAGAACCGTTAATGCTGTTGGTAGTCAAGCCATTCTGCGAGCAGTGAAGAAACTCGGACCAACTTTTGTCACACTTGGTCCAGTCGGCCTCGATTCTCGGAAATTGAGTACCGCAGTCCTCGCAGCTGGCTTCCGGAGTAACGAAAAAGCTAGAGAACCGATTGAAGTGAAGCTCGCCCTGACGGTACCAGTCGAAGTGAGTGCGATATTCTTGGCCCTCTTGGTAGCTAGTAACTTGCACGTCGATTCGATGGTGCTCCATATAGCCTTGAAACTCATTGACGCGCCTCACTGTCGTTTGGAACACAGCGTCGTCGAGAGGCCGGAAAGCTGTTGAGCTAGTGCGCCTACTACTCGCGCTTGTTTTGCCGTCTAAAATAACGATAGATCTTTTGAGGTGCGGCAGGCTAGTTCGGAAGTATTAGTGTATTGAGTTTGCCTGTAATTACCCCGGGAGCGAAGCCATACGCCAACTTCTTGATATATTCACGCTCTCCAGGTGTGACCAGGTCCTGGATATGAACCGAAAGGGGTTCGTATGAAAATATTATCGTCCGCGGGTTCGCTGGCGACGTTGATTCATGGTTTACAGACTCTTGATACTTCTAACGGTAATGCGTCCAGGCATGTCCGATTAGAGAAAAGAAGCTACCGCTCGTGGCTGCCAAAGCAGCCAATATGGAGAGCCCGAAGACAATGCGCCGTGTCATTGTGGTGAAAGAATCAGACTCATCACGCGTTGTGTGATGGATGAAAGGGTAGAGCCGAGCGTTGTTCTTTCTCCGCCCTCTTGACACTAACATAGGTAGATAGTGGAATTGATAGACATGGCGCTTTGTAACATGCCGAAATTGTTATAGAGAAATAAGACTCCGTATACTAAGGCTATTTAGAAAGGTAATACGGCAAGGCGGTACATAGCAGTACACGGTACATAGCAGTACACGGTACATAGCGGTACACGGTACATACGTCTCCTTCCCTCCCGCCCCAGGTCAACCGCAGGGCAGGAGCGGGGCAGCCAGCGTCCCGTGACACAGACTAACTAACGCTTTCCCCACGAATACTTGTACTCCCCTGCCTTCCGTGACTTGTGTGTAGACGTCAAGTCTGTCAACATGTCAGCCAACGCCGGCCAGCTCCGAGTTCGTAGCGCAAGCTCGGCTGGCAGCGACGCCCAGTTTATAGTTGCAGCATGGGATTCCACACTGCCGTACCTCCGTTCCATTGGCGCCGGCGAGATGTGGGGTGATCAGCCTTTCTCGGAGAGAAACGGCTTCCGGGAGGACATTGTCGATATTATTCGAAAGTCTGAGGAGGATGGAAGTGATACTCGACGTCTTCTGGTGGCTGAAGTAGACGCAGAGACACCTGCCGATGGTACAACTAGCGTGGTCCAGGTTGGCGCGGCAATGATCCGCGACGCCCTCCCAGATTATCTCGCCCAGAATCAAGCGCTCAAGGCCGAGATGGAGAAGGCCAAGTCTCTCCTATTTATCGAAGTTCTTATCTCAGATCACCGCCCCAGCACACGGCATAGGGGTGCTGGCGCTGCTCTAATAGATGCCGTTAAGCGTCGAGCACTAGAACAGGGCAAAGACGTCGTGTATGTGGATGCCTGGGCTGGAAATGAGAGAAAGTTAAATAGGTACATCTGCTTCTGTGTATAAGCGAGCAGGATTTGCTGAGTTGAGCTAACGAGCGCTAGATACTACGAGAATCTTGGCTTAAGAAATGTCGGCGACTTTACTTTAACAAGGCGTAATGGGTGTACGTGGACCGGAACTCTTTACTGTATAGATCTTAGTTCGTAGCTGCTCGCCTAGGGGTCCCGCAACCCTGCTAGCGATCATGGGCTAGCGATCATGGGATTGCATGCTCGCCAAGTACAGACTCCGATACGTCAGGTTGTTGGCTTGTTTGCCATCAACGGATAATGTGGCATCATTAAAGACATTGCTTGAAAGTAGAGCAGACATTGACTATAAAGAAAGAGATGGTCGGATACCCTATTCTTATCCAGTATTGAATGGCCACGAAGCCACAACGCGGCTGATTCTGAATCTCGGACAAGTACAAGTGAACTTGAGAATAGTTACGGCATAAATCCACCAGTCTGGGCTGTAGAGTGCCCATATTACAGTCCTGGAGTTGCTACTGCAAGTTAGAGGCATAGACGCAGGTTCAAAGGATGAGAGAAGAACAACCCACAGGCCTGGACTGCAGAGAACGATCATCGAGAAGTTATCAGCTTACGTTTGACATGCGAAATGGAACCTGACATTACAAGTCTTGTCCCATACTTTGGTGAGAGTCTCATAGCCATATCTTAGAAGCAAAGGCTTACTCAAAGAACTCGTTGGCGACTCGTGGCTCCCACTATCCTGGGCTCCAGAAAATAGTCGTGACGAAACTGTACAACTCCTACAGCACTTCAGACAGTTAAGGTTGACGCTGACTCGAAAGATGAGAGCGGACTTACGCTACCCGCGCACGCTGCTTGGGGGCATTGACAGGCTATAAAGTTGCTATTTGATACCGACAACGTCCAAGTAGATTGCATGGCTGGACCCTCTAGAAAGGTGTGTTGTTTTACTTGAGGACATTGACGCTGTAGGAGCAGATCGGTCATATGACTACAAGGGGTCCCAGAAAATTTGCTCTCTTTGTTGGGTCTTCTCAATACTTTAGACGGTATAGGATCACATAAAGGCCGAATTTTGATTATAACGACGAATCATATCGACAAGTTTAATGATGCACTTATCAGAACGGGTCGCATTGACATGAAGATTGAGTTTATGCTGGCGGACTCGATCATGGCAGCGCAAGCATTCGAGTTCATATTTACGCCCAATCCTACTGCTAACCGGCGATGGCTTTGGATAGAACTTTGTTTGTGTGCGGTGTGGTTGTCTTGTCAATCCTTAATCAAGGTAGTGGGTGAGCATGTTACAGGGCACTTTCAGCGACGATCCCAAAGGACAATAAGTGAAAGGGACAAAGAGCAAACAGGACATACGTCTGCCAGTAGAGCCAGGCCTCCTTGCCGTCTGTAGTCCCCGCAATATGTCCCTGCTCAGCCGCAGGGAACTTGGCGACTGGCGCATAGACGGGGGCTAACCATGGCGATGGTGATCTTTCCATTGAGCACGCCGTATATGTGCAACTGGTGTCACTTTGTCAGCGATGCATCCAGATTACAGCCACCGACAAAGCTCAACGGTGAAGCAGGTTTTGTAGGTGTTCACCTTCTTATTAAATGTCAGAGATACCAGTGAGCTAGAACCCTCATCCCGGGAGCCACAGAAGTCGCGGCGTCCGGCCAGCTATAGATGTCAGCTGGGTCTATCTGCCGAGTTCCGCGCTGCTCTGCACCCAGGGTTTTGCAGCACCGGCACAATTTGGTACAGGAGCACACGTTGCTCCGGCTTTGCCAGAGTGACCGAGCTGTTTACAGCCGTGAAAGCTTAAGGAGTCTGGCTCACGTCGGTGTCATTAACCATGGCGACAGGAAAGGTGGATTATGAGCAAGCTTGTTATGGCCGACGTTATCGGTTTGGAATGCGAATACAGAGGGACGTGTGTGTGTAGAAGGATGAAGATGCCGTACGTGCTATGTGGGATGTTCTCGGCAATATGTACTTTCGAAGTTCAAGGTTATCTCTTCTTGAAGACCCTCGTGCTCGACTTGCTGAGGTTATTCCCACTCCCTCCCTGAGTCGGGGAATAGAAATGCGAATGTTTCAAATTAGAAACATGGAGGAGCTGAACGTGGGGCGATGGGTCGAGTTTGGTGGACTACGGCTGCGGGATTAATGATGAACTATCTATCTATGCGGGTCTTGCAGGGAAGGGAAGATTTTGAAATTAACTAATGAGGAGCCGGGGCAATGCCGTAGCCACGGGGCTCGGCCCGCAGACCCGACCAATCGGAGAGCTTTGAATGTGTCCGCGGGAATTTTCTCACGCCCAAGCTACCACCTTCTTTTTCTTCTTTTTAAGTAATCTCTGTACAACATGTTAAATCTCTCTCAAGATTACTTCATAGAGAAAGAAGGGACGTTCCTGCCCTACCTCTAAGCATCTGCTTTTTTTTAAAAATCATCACTGAAAGTCTGCCCGGAAAGTCAAGCAGACGGGCTCACTATATAACATTCTTGCCAAGGTGATGATGCCTAACTTCAGCTCATCCTCGAGAACAAGCCTCGCGGCGGGCGAGCCACTCTATGTCGTCGAACCTTATGCACTCCATAGCCATACCATTATCCTCCTTCATGGGCTGGGCTCCAATGGCAGGAAGTTTGGCACAGAGCTGTTAAAGACTGGCCTCACATCATCCGGGCACGGGCTCACAGAACTGCTCCCTGGAACCCGCTTCGTTTTCCCTACGTCCAAGCATCGTCGCTCTACCGCATTTGGCCGTTCAATGCTCACGCAGTGGTTCGATATTGTTCGCCTTGCAGATCCTTCTTACCGCAAGGAGTGACAGTTAGACGGACTGGATGAATCCGCTCGGGAGATTCTGGAGATTATAGCGGTTGAGCTCGAGAAAGTGCAACCCCATAATCTCATCATCGGAGGTCTGAGTCAGGGCTGCGCCATGTCGCTTGCGGTCCTGCTGTCTTTGGAACACTCAATCGGCGGTTATATTGGTATGAGTGGCTTTCTCACTTATCAAGATGACCTGAAGAGCGTTCTCAAGGACGAAGTCGATAGCGATGATCCTTTTGCCCATCCCAGCGAGCCGCAGGACCCGATTGCCGAAGCTAGCGCTGTCAAGGCTCAGGCATTGGAAAGAGATCTCTTGGATCTTGAAATCTTGGACTGCCCTTCGCAGCAGAGGACAGCCTACCGGACCCCTGTTTTTCTTGGTCACGGGAAGGCTGACGAGAAGGTACCGTGTGCGTTAGGAGAGGGTGCTGCACAAGTTTTACGGGATGCGGGGTATCAGGTTAAATGGAGATGCTATAAAAAATCAAGGTCACTGGTACATTTTTCCCGATGAGATAGACGATATCTGCGACTTCATCGCTGTTGAGGTGGGCTGGGAAGTCGTCAGGCCCACCACTTCAGTCAAGAATGGAATTTAAATCACGCCAAGAACGCCATTAGCTATCCCATCAGTATATAACATCGTTCGAGGTCCACATGACAGCGAGCTCCTTGTAAAATGGATCCAAAATCTTGTCCACAGCCTTGCTGCGACTCCACGCACTCTCCCACTCCGGCCGTAATTAAGCCTTGCCATATTCCCAATACGTTGGATAGTAACCCGACAGCTCCCAATCTAGAATTGCCACGACCTTATCTCCTTGAACCAGAATGTTGCGAGGGTCAAAGTCCCCATGTGTCAGGACAACATCATGGCCCTTCATGACGCTTAGCCAGACTGAACATCTCCACTCGCTAAATCCATTCTCATTGTCCCTCTTCATCGCCTTCACGATGCCCTCATTGAAGTCTTGCTCAGTCTTATAGGGTCCGTATCCTTCCGGCTCTTCACAGAAGTACTGGTCGTTGCAGGCTGTACCGTCAATGCACCCAATGAAGTCACCTTTGAAGCTGCGAAGCTCAGCCATGTAGTCGCGAAGCTGAGAGATGACTGAGTCTTGCTCTGCATCGGTATGGTCGACCCAAGCATCTTCGAGAGTTTTTCCTTCCACATAATCCATAATAATGGTAACCTGCCCCGTTTCATCGTCACGATAGGCATTTTGGACTTCTGGCACAGGAATCGAGGTGTTGGCACGGATGAATCTCATCGTCTCGGCTTCTGCCATCCGAGTGCATGTCTTAACGACCGTCTTTGAATCAACCCTGTAAACTGATGAGAACGTTAATTTGTAGCCTTTAGCGAGTTGCTCCGAAGTGACTATTCGCGCCATTTTTGTAGGGTTGCAGCTGGAGTTCGTGCACAAATCAGGCAGAAAATCGAGCTATATTGGGGGAGTACGCAAACACGCAGCAACGGATTTTAGAATACGCTGCAGCATCTATTTTTGCGGGGATTTTACTAGTAAAAGTACTTTACTGTCTCTTGTATTAGGTGTTAAGACCCTTAACTAGTAGTGTCTATAGTTATAGCACACTCTATTAGCTAGATCTATACTAACTATAGAATCTATTATTTAGAGCTATTCTATTTAATACTTTAAGTTAAATTACTATATTTCTTTATTTTTAATATTTATTAAGATTTCTATAACTTAGGCCTTTAACAAGCGTAACCTCTATTAGATTGTCTCTATAATTTAAGAAATTATCTCCACTATTCTTCCACTCTAGGCCTAGTTGCTACTGCGTATTACTTATTATTTGCGCGCCCCTTTAATTAGCAGCTTAGCGTCCTTTCGGGCGAATCAGCGCCTAGTGCTAATGTGAACCGAGCCGCTAATTCCGGCGCTCTAAGCCTAATCCCAGCCAATTAGAGCCCGCTAAGCAATTGATATGAACACGTGGGCCCCCACCCAACCTGCACTGTACGGAATATGCGCGCCTCCTTTTGTCATCCTATCATTCCATCTTTATCCATATCACCACAGGGACATGCACGGCGGAAACCCGAAACCCGAAAGCCTAGAAGTAGTAGTGAAGGTGAGGGCGAGGGCGAGGCGAAATGAGACTGGAAGAAGAAAAAGAAGAAAAGGAAGACCATGCCAACAAACCGCTAATTCTCAAGCTGGGAGAGGCGCAATTTAATTCCCATTACCTGCCTTCCATCTCGGCCGGCCTCCACAACATCACCGTGGATCAGATTGTCACATCGGCAAATGGAGACAAGAATGCGGACCCGGTCTCCAAAGAATTTACCGTCATCGCGCCTCGCTACAGCTTGGACGAGAGCCTGATCTCATCAACCTTCCCGGCAGCCGGCGTCCAGAAACAGTTCCGCACGCTTCCCCATCATGTGCCATGGGAACGGACCGTGGTCCAGGTGCCGCAAAACGACCACAACCGCATCCCTTGGTTTGCTTTGCTCACATTCACGGCCGAAGAGTTGCAGGTAGATGATGCTACTCTGACCTCCATTTTCCCAGGTGCCGAGGTCAGCGAGACGCTGGCACTCGAGTATAAATCAGTTGCTCAGGCGAGCAAGCAAGTTTATACAGTTGAAGCTACACAGCCCTGCCGCCCAAAACCTTTGACATCTACAGTATGCTCCGTAATCTGGGCAGTTTTTCCCAGGGGCTTAAGGTTCTGCGTACAGATCTAACAGAAGAAAAGACGCCCAAGTCGACAGCAGTCATGCGGTCGAATCTGACGCTGCCCGAACTCATTACCAAGCGCCAGGAGGATGGTTATAAATCATCCGCCATCACACCATCCCTGGCGAGGAGACGCCGGCTATGTTTCGCGGTCCCCTAGTCCCTGCCGTGGTCGACCTGCTGCGTCCCCGTATCCAGCTGCAGAGCAACTTTAGTATGGATCTGCAGATTCTCGATCCCAACTTGTACTTGATGGACATTAGCTACTCCAGCGCATGGCAGTTGGGCCGGACGCTTGCTATGGATCTCTCCTTTACCGCGGCCTTGGCGAGGTTACGTGGTGTCATGCATCAACAGACTCTGGAGAAGGCTCGGGAACACGTTGCGAGGCGTATAGGAGAACATTACAGCCACCCTGATCTTGTATCGAGCATTGGAGACCTTGTGCTTAACCTGCAGAGACTCAACGACTTGCTCGACTCGTCAAAGTCTACGGCAGCTCTGTCTATCAACAGGTGGAAGCCCGCCAAAGTAGAGGGCGTAGACTTGTCGCTGACGTCCGAACGTATTTCCCACCAAAAGTACGATCGTGCCAGTGAGATCGCCACTATGTTAGGGTCCGCTCGCGGGAAAAAGTATACGCCATACAATTGGCATGAGGTTCCTAAAAACACGGACTGGGCCGCCATCCAAGGCTGGATGCTTGACAAGCTGCACCTTGCTGGAATCCCCGCTCATTATCTGAATGCAGATCCCTTATACCTGCCAAATGAGACTTTGCGCTTCTTCCACGTCCACGAGAACTGGACAGAGGCCATGATAGGCGGCGCCCTCGGCCTGGCAAACCACATTTCCGAAGCACCTGACGAGGACTACTGTCGCAGCGCTATCAAGACCGAGCTAAATAGATTCCTTGCCAAGCCTGTTGAGGGACTGGGGTGCTGCCAGCAGATGCCCAAGTATGGCCGAAGCGCTTCCTTCTCCGGTCTGATTGCTAATTCAGTTCCCAGACCTCATGGTCAGCGCCAAGTACCGGGAGAACCATGCTACGAGCTCCAGGGACGAATACAATGGCAAAGCAAAGCCAGGAGCTCCCATCTTGGTCCAGAGAAGCCTTGCGCCAGATATTATGCTATGTATTTTTGACCGAAAACTCCCCTGCAACCTTCTCTTTAGTTCACCATGCTACTGCATCCGATGAGCTTCATCGCCGCCAGTAAAATTACTGAGAAAACCAGGACTATTACATACAAGAAGATCTACGCCTGGAGCGTGGCTTGTCGAGGCTTACAATACATCCTTTAATTTTGCATCGGTGACCTGACAGGGATGCAGGAGCCTATCAACGGTCAGCTCAGAAATGCGTACTGTGAGTTATAGTGTGAAGCTAGAAGTGACTTTCAATTCAAGGAAATTTTATAAAAAGGAATGTATCTTTCAGTGGCGTTTAATATCCTATATATCCAGCTTCTAGCCTGGACCCACTTGGCCGGCTGATTGCAGCTGTTAGAGGGGAACCTGCCAGCAGCTATATAAAGAGGGGCTTGTATCTTTGTAAAATCATACAGGGGTTATATTGTATGCGAAGGAGATATGAGACTATCTCGACGACAGGCTGAATCCTAAAGGCTCGGAAGGTGGTCGCAAACTGCAGAAGGATCCAACATCAGGGGTAAAGGAAAAGGAGGAGATCCCCCTCCAGCTTTCACATTTAGCAACCTACACGCCTACCGGCCGGAAGCCACGGAAATAAGCGTAAAACCCTGCTTAATCCCCTGTAGATTTATCCTCTAAAGAATAACTGCTTAAGGACAACGGGAAAGGCTAGTTATCTCACTACTCTAGCAAAAGCAGCGTTGGCAGAGAAACGCTAAAAATGGCATTACAAGCGCGAAGAAGGTTCCAGAAGGCCGAGGGCCAGAAGCTGCTTCAAGCGATAGACCAGCAGAAAAAGAACCAATAGGCCTTTATAGAACGCGTAATGTTAATTTCAGCGTTTCTTTGCTAACGCTGCTTTTGCTGGAGTAGTAAGATAACTAGCTATTCTCGTTATCCTTAAAGCAGTTATGCTTTAGGGAACAAATCTGCAGGGGATTAAGCAGGGTTTTACGCTTATTTCCGTGGCTTCCGGCCGGTAGGCGCAGAGGCGTACGAGGTCAGAAGCGGTAATGATCATCTCTGATTCGGAGATCCACTGATTGTCTTTCGCTGAGAAACCCTTCTAGCGGACTAGGAATTCGATTTTGGGTTTCTGCGTTTTGCCTTAAGGGACCCTCACTTTATGAGTGAGGATTCGCTCGATATCCCAGTGGTTGGCTTCCTCTGACTCTCCTAGAGTTATCGGCAGAGGGAGGCTGTTCTCGACTAAAGGGGTTCTCTCTCTAATTGGTACAACAGGGGGTTTACTTTTGCCAGCACCTTTGTATGGTCCTGCTCGTTGCGGTGCGACCGGCCCTGGGGTGAATCCGAGTGAACCAAATCAGTCACTCTAGCCGAATACAGTGATGCAAATTTTCGGCATTTTCGACGACCGGAGGCCAAGAGAGAGGCGCAGAAAAATAGAGGAAAGGCAAATGCGTCAGCCAAAGTGCCGCAAGTTAAGCCTTGCCCGCCCGAGGCACCCTCACCTAGTGCGTCCTCATTCCTTTTTCTGGCATTCTTAGCCTTAGAATGATTAGTCGCGGCGACCTCGCTAGGACATCCTTGCTTAATAGGCAGTCTCAGCATTAGCCAGTTAAGTCCCCCATCCTCGGCAGTCAATGGCGACATTAGGATATAGCTAGAAACACAGCGACAGCCACAGCCACATGACTAGAATATAAGCAGACTGCATGTGTTAATAGCGTGATCTTTAGCTCTGGTACTGAGGCTGGACCGGAGGCATTAAAAGTGGGCATGCAAATTGTCGTCAAAAATGCCGGTTGAACCCCCCTTATATACCGTGCGACACAAATTTATTACCGGAGGTTTGACATTTCCTACTGGATCTAGCTAAAACCAGTAAGGTCGTTTTAGTGCCATCTCGACCCGAAAGTACCTCTAATGTTTCTTCTTATGCCAAGCCGCTCCTTATCGGCGTAGTGTTGCTACAGCGCATTAAGGGCTTTATTAAAGAGATAGATTCGCGTTTACAAAGAGGAGGAGTAATAATAAATAATAAAGTCCAAGGATAAGGCTTCTAGAAATAATATATATATTGTAGGAATGCTGTAAAATTTATTGTAAAGTTTGTTGTTGTTAAAGATGTTGAGGAGGAAGCACTAGAAGTACCCGTGCCACGCCTCACTTATAATGGTGAGAGCTAACCGACAACCAATATAAGTGGGGCGTGGCACGGGTAGTGCCTTGTAGCTGCATAAGACTGCTAAATTAAAGCCTAGCACGATAAGAAGTATTAGATGTACTCTTAGGTGGAGATAGCACTAAAAATAACCTTACTGCTTCTAGCTAGATCGAGGGGGAAATTTGAAACCTCCGGTGGGAAATTTGCGTGCCCAGTAAAAGTAGAGAGAGGTCTACAGTAGAACCACTTGTGGTGCGCTTGCTCCTTCACTCGTATATTTCCCGTCCGGGCATATCTTTATAAAGGTCCATGACACAATATAATCGAATTATCCGAGGGACCGAGCACAGCTCCGCCGGCATGGCCGGCAATAGCCACGCAGGAAACCCTGGTATGTCCTAAAACTTCCATGTGGGCATGCTTGTACAACGTTGCATTCAACAACAAGGTAACAGTCAAAGAGCCCAATGTGCAATATAACCCCGGGATAATGTTACGGACATATGTAGAAAAAGTACTACACATTGGCAGGCAACTAGGCTTTAACTGCTAAGTGGTAAAACCAGATGACTCTGGTGTAGGTTCTTTTTGATATAACTGGCTAAAGCATTACAATGTCTTAGGATAACCCTGCAAGGTGACCTACAATTGGTTAAAACTACGAAATACCTCTGTACGTAGTTTGTTGGACATAAACAGGGGTCGGATCGCAAGTTAGTCCCAGCATCATAGTAACAATTATTGATCGCACGACGAAGTCCGCCAGATTAAATGTAGATGACTGTTATAGAATTCATTCCTGATATGCTATTCCACCAGACTCATCAACTTCAGCCGGGCATCCCTCAGTCGTGGCGACAAAGTGGAACAACCCTTGTGTTATGCGTAGCTTCAAGAACACTCGCTGATCATCGGTCAACCCGTGACACACTTCAGGGGATGCAAGAACCTGCCTAGCAAATTTGGGGCTTAGTGCCCCCATTTGCGCCAAAAGTCATCGCATTGCCGTGTACGAGGAGATGTAAGGGGTCTCCTAGGGCTAGGCTAGTCTTGAGCTGTGGCGTATCAGTACTGACACGAGAGTCCGGCCATACGCATGGCAATGAGCGGCATGTAGTCAAGTATGCACAATGAGTCAAAAGTTTCACATGATTCGATAGAGCAATAGCAATGCCAGGGCATCATCATCCACCGCTGTGTTATTTGCAGAGCAGTCGCAGGGTATAAAAGCGTGCGCCCTCCGCTCCATCAACAGCCTTTTCACCCAGTCTTATCTCATCTTCTCTTCACTGTCCTCGTCCAATACATCTGCCGCTCCTAGCTTGTTCTAGTCACACGATGCGATTTCAATTCTTGATCGCGCTTCTACCAGCGCTGGCACTAGCCGCTCCGCTTGATCATGACGAAGACCCGACCAAGGTCGTTGAAAGAGCCCCTGATCCAGTCTACACTAACCAGGGAGGACTGAACCCTACCGGTCGCCCTAAGAGCGGATAGCGTAGACACTGACGGCCTGGAATCAAGGGCGCAGCACGTAAGTCTTTCCCATTATCATAGGTGATTAACTTCAAATGACAACTGCTGATCAGACTAGGAAGCTTCGTGCTGCTGGTTTGGTCTCGAGGCATAAAGTAATTTTCTTTTGAGGTGATGAAGAATAACTATTCTGATTTCAAAGAGCATAATTTTGGGAAAAGTTACGGGTTTCTATGTAAACAAGATTACATTCAGAATTAGCAATACATACTGTTTCCTAGCAAGCTCTTTTATTCTACACTATACATGGGTGTATGGACCGTTAGAAAGATATATACAAAAAGGGAGATGTGCAAGTTAAAGAAGGTAACAGATCGCCGAATAACCATAGGCTGTACCTGTCTCAAGTTCTGTTAACATGGCTAGTAAATGAGAAAATTATAGGAAATAAATTACGAACGCTATGTCCGGTAGAGTGCTAACTCGACTGGAGCTGAAGGGGCGTTTGGGAGATTCGGCGGTTGAAGGTCGATGTTTCACGTCATTGACTAGTTAGTCGTGATCTCTAAGACATTCAATTATTTCACTTTGGTTTATCATGCATACTCCAGACCGTGGCGGACCATGAACGTCTTATAGTATTATTGCTCAACAGGGATTGGCCCAACGGAGAAGTACAACACCACCATTCTCGCCTTCACAGACCCAATATCTGAAGGTGGGCACGATGATTCTTTTCCTAACCCACTGATCTTTTGAACCTAAAAGTCTAGCCTCAGTGCATGCTCTCAGCACTCTTATTCACGCTGCCGGACACAAGTTGTGGCTAATACTAGTCTTGGCCGCTTACTATATGCGCTCTCTATTCCGCTCCAAACTCCCTTTTTTTGAAGAGGCCTACTACAAAAAGACAGCCTGTCGATATTGTGCTACATTGTTGATGGAACGGCTGCATCCAGGGCTCTGGGAATCATCTTGGCATGTGAGAGCGTTGATCAGGATTTTATTCGTTCTGTGGCATTGAGCACAAAGGAGTCTTTTGGGGCTGGTGGTTTAATTGGGTCGATTCCCACGGGGCAGCAGCGTGCCGTCGACATGTATCAACTGGCAGCAAGAGCTTAGCGGACTTTTTCTTCTGATGCCAATGGCCTCGGGAACAGCGGCACGAAGAATAGCTGCACTTTTCGGTTGCGAGGTCTCGGAAAGCCAACTCTTCTGACCACCTTTAGTGAACATGGCCCTTCAACTTCTGGCTATGCTACCCATACAGGAGCGGCATACCTCAGGACTTGGAGACGTATGGACACTGGAGTTGCAATAAGTTCACTCAGATTTGCTGTATTACGCTTTAGAAATGCCTGTACATTTTGTACTCTGTCTCTAGGAGATAGTCTTCATGCAGATGAACCTTTGTCTTGTGGGTTAGACATTGGTAGATATCCCGCACCCAAGACACCGCCGCCTGCTCTGCGAAAACAGAAGAACCCGCTCGTAGACACCTCAGTGAATCTGTCGATAGCAGATTGCAACATATTCAAAGCAAGTGAGCGGTGTTCCCTCCTGCTCCCAGGAATAACATAACCCATAGAACTCTCAGCTAGCCACAAGCAGAAGACTGCCGTCCCTGTCCACACCAATCCCACACAATCCCATCATCATCCTATGTCCGGCAAGTTTCCAAAGCATCATGCTGTAACTGGAATAGCGTAGGCCGATTGTTCTACCCCATTCTTATTGTCGCTTGCAAGTAGAACTCGTCCCATCGCAATTGTAGCCTGCACAGCAGGGAACGCCATTGCCACAGTACTGACCGCCTGCATTGCATGGTAGACATCGTGAATTAGGCCAGCTGCAGTATAAGCCGTTGCAACATGGGACGGCATTGCCACAATTTGCGCCTTGTCCACAGCACGCGGTGCAATGAGAATCGGGCCAGCTGCAGGTGAGTCCGGGGCAGCAGGCCCCGCCATTACCGCAGTAAAGAGCCTGTCCAAGGCAACGCTTTTCCAGGCTCTCAGGTAGCGATTTGTCTTTTGCTGGGCTGGAAACTCCTAGCCCGAGGAGGGTTGTTAGGGTAAGGTATTGAAGTCTCATTGCGGCATATAGAGGATAACTAATTCAAAATGCTGTACACTGTTGGATAAGGAGAACAGACAGGACTAGAGAACAGGAGGCGAGGCCCGTATAGTCATTATATACTCAACTTGCTCAGATCATGTTGGTATACGAGTTCAGCTACAGTGCAGGTCAGCCGAGCTGTGGGCCGCAGATGCCAAAGCTGAGCCTACCCCAATGAGATCAACCAATGAGATCAATCAGTATAAGGACATCTTCTTTCCCTTTATGCATAATTGGGCGAAGGCTGTTCAAATAGTGAGGCTGAATTTTGGCAAGGAGGGGGGTTTCCGCGACGGCCCGAGGACCCTGAAGTCAAGTTGCGGTGAACGTGACGAAGAACTGACAAAAGTTGAAGCCATGGATGGTTTTGAGAATCAAAAACGTGGAAGTTCCGGCCTTTTCTGAGTTTATATATATAAGGATCAATATGATTTCTTCCTGTTCTAGCGATGAGTTAGAGTTCTCATTCATACCTGCGAGCCATGGGCATGAAATCGATATGTTTGTCCCTCCATCCCTGTTCAGGAGCTGAAAAATGAAGCGGAGCCTCAACATCAGCCCCATGCAATATTTGCCAATTTCGGGCATTATGCTTTCGCGACTTATCGTAGAATGCACTTGCGCTGTTTGTGATGGAAGATGAACAGCGCTTTCATCAGATCATGTCTGGTCAATGGCTCACGTGGTCCGAGCTTCCGAGGCACCACTTGCTTGACGTTGGATAACTAACTATTCCGTAGTTAGCATTAATATAATAAACCCTCCAGTGGGCCGTCGGTCGTTGCTGCAGGGGTCTGGTACGCGGGGGGTCTTGCCACATGGCACTGTATGTCCCCTATTGCAGGCTGAGCAACCCCGCATGGTTGGCTGAGCTGAGCTGTCCTGTCCACTGGTCTCACTCATTGGCGCCGTGCAAGCTCTCACTGCTGCCAAACAACAAGCGTTTACGGCGTCAACATGAATGCAATTGACATACAACTTACCGGGATTGACGAGGTTTGACCTTCGAGCAAGATGAAGAAAAAGGGGACTTCTGCACATTCCCAAATCCCAATAGCAAGCGGTCAAGGATGTCGGCGCTAGAAAAGCAACAGCGACAGGATACGACGTCGACTGACCAGGAACGCTGCCTTGCCTTGTCTACAGACGACTGGTGATGCAGATGCGTTTCGGCAGGGCGCCTCTGCAGTTCGCAGAAACGGGGCTTGCTACATCAAGATATAGAAGCCATGACGCAAAGAGAGGTAGCGGAGAGGATTTGACGAGGCACACAGCTCGTCTCAGGTCGAGTCTGGAAGAGGTGAATAGATAGATAACTAACTAGCCCGAGGCTTGAAAGACGTCATGGCCTGAGGCGAGGTACAAAGGCATCCGTCAGAGCGGCCAAACATCGGAAAAATTCCCTTCAGTGTAGATTGGGCTTGTCGAATGGCGGCGTTTGATTGGCTGGCAAAATGTCCCTGAACTGGACTTATGTCTACAGTTGAGAAACGAGTCGCGTGCGCAAAAATGTAGACATTTCATTCCAAGGTCCACTTGATCACTTGAACCTGTGCGAAGCGATTCAAACGCAGCTTGGTCCCAGGCGCTCAGTCGCCAAGGCTCTTTCATGCGTCAAGTCGGCATTGTCCTACAATCACCACAACCACCTTCATCACGGCAACTTTGGCGAAAGGCTGCGGCTACTCCAAACCCTACAGGTTCTATTCACCACGTGCCCAGAACAAGAGGTGCCCATGCGAAGAGAGTCTGATCTCAAGATGAGCGTCAATAACGATGCTCTCGGGGACGTCATCAGCATTGGATCGAGTGATTGTGAGCCTGAATACGGGGAGAGGGCGCAGTCACCTCGGGAAGATGAGGACAGGGCAAAACACAACGAACGAGAATTGACGCCTGGCCAGAAGCGCCAACGAGATGACGTTGACGGGTTAAGTGATTCTGACAGCTACTCGCCAGCTGCCGACGTTGAGTCTCCTCCACGTGGTACCAAAAGGGCCAAACTGAGCGCTTCGCCCTCTAACAGTCGTTCTCATCGGGGCTCAGAGGAGGGCCAGGTCGAAGAGTCTGAAGATGAGGTAAATCCCCGTGCTGCCCTTGAAGCTGGCAAGATTCAGGGAAGCGGGGCGCCTGCAACTTCACAGCTCTCCCATCCAGTTCCAAAGCCGTCTTTGCCAACATCCAGTCAGGCTTCAAGTGCTGAAGTGCCGTCGGGCACGACGGAAAACGATGATGTCGAACCCTCTACTGGCGCGATTATGCTGGCTCAACCACCTACCTTTACTGTTGGCTCAGTGACGCTTAAGCTTCCTGTACTCTCACCAAAGAAGCAGGGCTCATGGTTTGCCAGATTCAAAGATTGGACCCAAGTTCTCTGCCAGCACAACACTGACAGCTTGTCGGCCATTACCTCTGTCGTAGCTTTGGACGCATTTGTATTCTACCTTGATGAGCATAGTGGATTGCGCCAGTCCAAAAGGAAAGCCGCGAAGCAGGCAGCTAACAAGGTCGAGATATTCCGTACGATACAGAGTGCGATCCAGTCTATCAAGCCGAATGTGGATGAAATCAGTACAGCGTCTTTGGTCCCCAGTGATAGCTACACTCCAGACCAGGATGTGCCTTCATCAACGAAACAGAACGAAGGGTCGGTGGAGGAAGGAGAGGTAAGTAGCAATGATACTAACGGGTCCTTGGCAGAGAAGACGCAGCAAACGCCACAGAATGGAGACCAGGTTATTGTGAGAAAGGGCGTGCCGATTGGAGATGAGGAACTACGTCAGCAGAAACGGTACTTTCCCTCTGCCGCAGACCCGAGCAGAATGTGTCTCTTATGCGGCTGCGAGGGCCACAAAGCCATCCACTGCGCAAAGTCCAAGTGCCGATTCTGCACGAGCCTCGACCACTGGGACTTTTGCTGTCCCACTATCCAGCAACGCTGCGACAGGTGCCGACAACTCGGTCACCAGGCATCAGACTGCGCAGAAAAGCTGATTCTCACAAAAGAGGAGGGTCTGGCATGTGCATATTGCAACTCCAATGAACATCTGGAAGGCAACTGCACCGAGGTGTGGCGATCGTTTCAGCCGGACGCGCATAGCATCCTTCAAGTCGCGCTGCTGCCATGTTCGTGCTCTGTCTGTGGCGGCAATGATCACTTTTCAGGGGACTGCAGACAGCGGCCAGGCATATCTCCCAATCCAACTTGGACCCTACGAAATCGCAACATCTACTTGGACCCCCAGTGCGGCACAAGTTGTATCGAGGATCATGCATATTTGAATGGCCGTCAACGAACTCTACGCGCTCCTGAAACAAAGATTCGGGGTCACGCAACACGGACGGCGAATATTGTCCACTTCTCAGAGAGCGACGACTCTGATGTGGAATTCCTGGGCAAGAGGACCATTCAGGGACCGAAGAAAAGTGCTGGGCAGATCCGCTTGTCAAGCAATATCATGTTGGCAAGTCACACAGTCGGCAGTTCTCAGCCACTCGCAGGCCAGCCTCCTCTTCCTCTGGGACGGCCACCATCATTAGACCAGTGGAGTGCACATCCTCCATCACAGGACAATCGGGGGTATTCCAGCCAGCCTCCGCCTCCGCCTCCGCCCTCTTTTCTCCCACCCAAGCCCCCCGTCGCAACGCGAAGCTACCGCCACATGCCTCCTCCTCCGCCTCCTCCTCCTCCTCCGCACGGCAACTCAGAAAGACACGGGCGTGGACGGGGTGGTGGGAGAGGTGGAAGAGGAGGCAGGGGGCGAGGCAGAGGGCGAGGGCGAGGGCGAGGGCGATAAGAGGCACGGCCAGATCACGTACGACACGTATACTCCGTAGACAGGTGCAGATACCCAATGACAAGAGAGCCGCAAAGGTCCAGACCGTGATTTTTACAGTATCGTTGTTTCGTCGCCACTAGTGATTGACATTGCATCTGCATGCGTCGCAGGCAAGGGACCAGATTGAAGTCCGGTGCACAACAATCCCTGCATCTTGTATTTTCGCAGCACATGATGAGAAAAGAAAGCCATGCCATACCCGAGAGCTAGAGAATGCGGCCATCACTGGCTACAGCGCAGCCTTGGTGGGCAGGCTTCACATGTGGTTGAGTCTAGTCAGGGTTAAGAAAAATCGGTTGGCTACGGTTTTCCCGTTTCGTCTCGATACGTGCAGGACGGCGAACGCCACGGGCTACGGTTGGATTTAAACTTGATCGCAAAGGCAAAGGGGCAAGCTTATTTGTGGACACTAGCGTCGCGCTACCATACTTGCATGGTCAGGGGCTGCTTTGAGTCCGGGTCACTGGAAGGCATGGAATCATAATTGCAGCACCAAGGGGCTAATTTGGGGTTCGTTGAAATTCTTAGGCCCTTCATGGGGTGTAGCACGGCTACAATGAGAAAGTTTCCATCAATCGCGATAAAAAGGAGATACATTAGATGAAAAAGAGCGAGGGACTTATTCAAGGCTGTGGAAGAAAGAACAATAGAAAAGGGGCTAAAGACATTAAAGATCGCGCTAGTCGTCCCGAATGGGCCGCACCCGCGTGGCAAGAGCACGTCGAGGCGCGTGTTCGCGACCCAACAAGCCCCAGCGCCGCATGATTGGCCCTTCTGCAACTTGCCCACGGTCCCGCGTCAACAGGCACATGCACGCCACCAAGCGGGGGCGCTGCAACGGTCTCCAGATATCTCCTCCGGACAGTCACGTCAATCAATCCATGGGGCTCTTTCCATCACCAACAAGCCTAGCTTCTCATCTGCACGGCAGTGCGACCGCCGGCCAATCACGGCCGTCGGCGCGCTTTCCCACGCGCACGCGACGCACGACCAAAGCA
The DNA here is from genome assembly GCA_000729835.1 of Atkinsonella hypoxylon. Taxonomy (NCBI): domain Eukaryota; kingdom Fungi; phylum Ascomycota; class Sordariomycetes; order Hypocreales; family Clavicipitaceae; genus Atkinsonella; species Atkinsonella hypoxylon. The sequence continues at coordinate 9,247 of JFHB01000006.1, read as the reverse complement.
GCCAATCTTTTCTCGACGCCCGTGCGTCCTGCAGCTTGCCCGCGCTCCTGGTGCCTCACGGGCCAATCGTTCAGGTCGCGCTCGTTGACGATGCATCTTGGTTGCATCCTCCCACCGAGGGAATTTCATCGCGCGAAAAGATAGGACTGGAAAAGGGAAATCGAATTGGTGGCGGGGGTAACGTTCGTTGGAGGGGTCAAAGCAACTTGGGTTGATGGAGAATATCGGATCAGAAAGAGTGGTGTGTTGGCGGATATATACGGGTATGGCCCGGCCATGAGTTGCTCGGTCTTGCTCTTTTGGATTACGGTTTGCTTTTGTCTCAAGGTTGGTTCAATTCTTGTCTGTTCTGTTGGTCCTGGGGTTCGGTTGTATCCGTGTTGAGGGGCGACGACGATATAATTTCTCCTAACCGCCATCGCAACTGACGCTGCTTTGTTGAACAAAGCCCTTTTTCTATTTCTTTTTTTTTTCTTTTTTTTCCTTGGCAAGAGGAAAAAAAAAAAAATCCCTCTACCCAATTTCACACGCCTTGGACAAACCTATTCACGGCCTCCTGCCCGACATGAGGAAACAATCGTCGTCTGCCGAGCAACTCTTCCTCGCCCTCCTACGAAACGACCAGCTCCGCCACCAGCTCCTCCGTCACCTGTCGACCGCAGACATCGCCTCCATCCGCCAAGTCTCCCCGGCATGCTGCAACCTCGTGACGAAGCGGCTCTTCACCCGCATCCACGTCACCTTCTCCGCCACCACCTTCACCAAGCCATGCCGCGTCGCCGCCCTCCACCGCATCGGCCACCACGTCGAGCACCTCACCTTCCACATGCCTCACTCGAAGGCCACTTTCCTGCCTCCCCTGGTGCACCCGCTGACCGGCCAGGAAATCTGCTTCCTCTACACGCCGCACACGAGCATGGGCTCTGCGCTCACGCGGCCCAAGTACGCCAACGCCGAGCTGGGTGACATCCTGACGCAGCAGTATCCTCCGCTCTTCCACGCCGCGACCAATGTGCCCAGCTTCATCCATGCCTTTGGCCTGCTGCCCAACATGCGCCACTTGACGGTTCGGTGTCCCGGACAGGATCCCCGGGAGCGGTACAGACGGGACATTGTCGACTACGCCCTCATCAGCCTGCGCATTGCCGTCGAGAAGGCACCGCTGGAGAAACTGCACAAGCTGTCGCTCTCGTCTATGCACCCCTCTGCGTTCAACTATCTTCGTCACACGCACGGCTTCGGATCCGTCCCCTCGGCAGGCAAGCGGTGGAACCAAGTCAGGAAGCTCTGCATCTCTGTGGCATCGTGGGACTTTTACGGCGCCTGTCCGGGGCTCGACCAGTTGAAAATCATAGACGACTACGTGCGCTTCTTCGCGCCCGGCCTCGAGAAATTCAGCTTCTCCTGGATCGGCGCCAAGGGCCCGTGTCCCGTGTCTCTCTCGTCCGACGCCCTGTTTGCGCCCCCGCGCTCGGCCAGGAAGCTCTTCCACGAAGTCACCTCGGCCATGTCCCCTTTGCCCACGCCCCCGCCCCGAGCGCCCATTCACTTCCCCAAGCTGCGCCATCTGCAGATTCGGAACGCGAGCATGAAGGCGCCGCAGCTGAGCGAGCTGATTCGGAGCCACAGCCGGACCGTCAAGGAGTTTGACTTTGAGAACGTCGTGCTGGTCAACAATGGCAACTGGGATGAGGCGCTGGCGCCGCTGAACAAGGACAATTGCTGGGCTCGGAGCAGCTTGATGGCCGCATCGGCGTGTTCTCTTGTCACCAACGAGAGCGAAGACGAGTTGCCGAGCCCGAGCGCTGCCGTTCAGGCTGCTAGTCGGGAGTTGCTCGAGTTGGATCTGGGAGGCTTTGGCTTTAGCGACGAGGAGAGGAGCGTGATTGGGGGGCTGTCGGAGGAGACGTCGGTCACGGCGGCTGCCGCTATGGCGAGGTCAGATGAGGCCATGGGGTTTACGACCAAGCTGCGCAGGATGAAGACTCGTCGTCGTCGCAGAAAGCATCATCATGGAGGTAGCAGCGATGAGCATGTTAGCTCAGAGTCCCGTCCACCGCCATCATCATCATCTTCTTCTTCTTCATCTTCATCTTCTTCTTCCTCGCCTGCCCATCGCCAGCATCAGAATGGACAGCGCAAGCCCAAGCTTCAACTATCATCGAAGTCATATGCATCCGCCCGCCCTGCCACACCACCATCTCCCAGGCCCGTCATCACGGCTCCCATCCTCAATCACGACCCGCAACCCGTTCTCCTTCAGCCCACAGTATATGATCCCTCGCGACCTTCCGCAGACAGTGGCATCACCTCTGTGCAGCGCAATATCGAGCAAGAAGAAGCTCATCGACGCCTTGCTGAAGACGCCAACGCCCGCGTGACGGCCCTCCAGAAAGCCAAAGAGGCCGTCTTGTCCAAGCTCAGCAGGGAATTCTGCGCAAAACGCACCCGCGCGGCTGATGCGGTGGCAGCATGTCGTATCATTGCCAACAGGGAGTGGACAGGTGCCGTGCACGCAAGGGACGTGGTCCTTGATGATCGCATTCGGTATGAGAGCCAGAGCGCTCTGGTGCCGTTGATGTTTAGCCGTTCATGAATACGCTTTGTGAAGCTATGGTCTTTCTTTATCTGATGGAGCGATTTGACTTTCTTTTGTCCAAGAAGTCTGGGGGTTTTAAAACGAATTGTAATGAGAAAAACGATCATTCTGTGATGTGTCATGACCTTCTTTATATGTATTTCCTAGCTTCTTATCGTTTTGATCCCTGCTACCTTTCGTTAGCTATTCCTTACATGTCAAAATGTCATGTCCTACTGCTTGCGTGTCAATTTTCTTTGGATGTCTCGTGGTTATGACACAGACATCTACTGTGAGAACACCGACATCGTACCCATCGCCGCTTATGAAGTCTCATTGATCACCGTCTTTGACCTTTGCATAATCCGTCACCTCCTTCGCACCCAAGGCTAAATCCCTCTTCACTTCTACGGTCACCATCGGCACAGCGTCCTCCGGTACTGCTTTCTCAGGACCTGCCTCAGTCCTCTCGCATGGCCCTATAGTAGCAGTGAATTTCAAAGTAACATACGTTTTGGTAAACTCTAGTTCCTTCTTTACTTTCTCTGTCCTGCATTAGGCCCATTGCCTCGTTTCCCAGAATCCCTGTTTCCACCCACGTTTCCATCAGTGTGGCATCTATTTCGGCGAACGTCTGATAGTCTGGTTGGATAGTGCTGAAACGGTATGTGAAAAGCCGCCGTGAAAGCAATCCGTTTTTTGGCCAAACATTGTTCTGGGAAAGTAAAATACGCTCATGCGACTGTTGAAGCTGGTAAAATCACTTGTTGAATCATCAAAGCCACAGACAGCCAGTCTCACCATGAATGCTGTGTGAAGCAAGCCCGCCCCGTTCATCTGACGTCTATCTACATGTTTCGAGCGGGTGACAGCATGCAACTAAGAGTTCCAGCAAAGGAACATGCCGATTTGCTAGTAAAGAGGGCCACGCTTCAGGAGTTGCCTTTTGCTCACAATATGCATATGCAAATACGCGCTGTTTTCAAAGCCACCGAGCGCCAATCTAATCAAATATCGTCGTTGTACCAGTGTGCTTAACCACCGCTCCAGTTAACCGCGCAACCTGAAGATCAGGGGCCTCCTTATGAGGCTTGGCCGTATTTTCCCCAGAGTCACCAGCCTTGCCGCCAACTTGGCCATCTCTCGCACTTTCGTCCCTCGATCTCTGGTTGCGGGCCCTGGAGGGCTTGCCGTTGTTCTTATCGTTGGTACTATCCCCTTTATTCTTAGGAGCATCCTTGCCGAACCGCTTTTTATATCGGACCTGATCATCCTCTGCCAGTTCCAGCTTCAGCTCCCGGCCAAGCATGCGGTTCACCCACCACTTCCTTGTCTTGAATTGTTTCTGCTTCTCGGTCTTCTTGCGGCCATCCTCATCCTCTTCCCCCTCTTTGAAGTCCTCTTCTGTCTCCACCACTTCCTTCACTTTGACAAATCCCTTTACTGCCCAGACCGCAGCCTCTGGTTCCCTGAATTTGACCCATCCGTAGCCCTTGCATTTACCTGTGTCCTCGAAAGTCGCCACCTTCACCCAGTCAATCTCCCCACACTTTTCGAAATTTCTCCGCACATCTTCCTCTGTAGTCTTGAAGCTCATGTTGCCGACAAAGACCTTCCGGCTGGCATTAGGGTACGAGTCCTTCTTTGCCTGTTGCGGTTTTCCATCGATCCCTGTCTGGACGGCCTCTGGCTCCTTCTCTTTGGCGGGGCGTCCCTCATAGGATTTGGAATCTTTGATGAGCAGCTTGCGGTGGCCAAGTTCTGTTTCTGAGAGAGCAATGGCCGCGACTTTGGGTCCGATGTCGGCGAAATCGACGTAGGCAAAGCCCTTGTTAAGGCTGTTTTGTTTCTGAGCTTTGTCCCGACCAGCGTCCTTTGAGGTCGGTATCTTTATTCTTGTAATCGATTCCTCTGTGATAACACCTCCAGAGTTGTCCACCAGCCACTGTTTTAGCTCTGCAGCTTTGACGGTGAAGGGTAAGTTGCCGACCCAAATGCCGTGTTCTGATCGTGCGCTCTCCCTGTTGTCCCTCTTTTCGCCGGCATCTGTGTCGTTGTCCTCTTCCTTGTCATCGCTGCCGTTATTCTTGAGCGGCAAAGTCTTGCCTTTTTTCAGGGCACGGCGAGCTCGTTTGGACGGTGGCTCAGGAAGCGCCAGGTCGACTTCGATTTCGTCCATGGTCTTTCGCTTGGCAGTTACGGCATTGCCGCTGTCCTGTTGGACAGGCTGCTCATCTGGCGTAGCCATCATCAATTTCAAGGGCTTCCGTAAACGTCAGCCTTGGTAAAATTGATAACGGATGCAATAGAGATTTTCCCACAACATGCATACGATAACGATAAGCGATCGGGAAAGTGGGTCAACAAATGGGGTTGAAAGCGATGTGGAGCCAGGATCTTATCATTATCGTATTAAATCCCGTGGAGCATCATCTAATTGAAAATCAAATTGCAACTCTGAAATGAAATGTCGATGCAAATCTATTCAATCGACCGATAGAGCGAAGGGAAATGCTCAAATTTGCGCGAAAGGAGGCGGGCTATGCTTGAATACTTAGCCCATGGTGAACTCATGTCGCTAAAAAAATACATGTACATAAATGAGCCCAGACTACGGAATACCTGCTTGGCGTCGTTTCAAGTCCCTGCTCAGGCGGCATGGAATATACTGTGCGCCAGCCCCTACGCGCTAGTCCTAGCCACGGGCCTAAAGTCTCAAACCTCCAGCCTCAGGCATCCGCAAATAGGTAAGAAGCGAGAAGGAGGGGATCCAGTCGCGTGGAACAAGCAACCCGTATGACTTACCTTGAAGACAGCATGTTGATTCAAGCGCGAGTGCCCTTTAGTTCAGATCATAGGCTAGGTATTAAAATGAATCCTTCTGATGTTGACCTCACGCCTCGAGCGACTGATATATACTCTTGGCAACCCGTCCAAAGTAAAGATGAAATTTTCTCCACGATGTTGTTGCTCTTTCCCCTCCGAACCAATAGCGCAACTGCCGACCGTGTTAACCGCGTCACCTGACGGATGCTCGCTCTCACCTACAGACGCTGATCCCGCCTCCCACGATGCACTGTGGCGTGAGATGAGCAAAGTGTTGACTGAACCCACGTTCGTTCTTCAAACCCAATCCTTTCAGGACCTCAAATTCAAGCGCTTGCAGGGGTATGGAGCCCTTTCGCTTTGCTATCGATTGATCTATTTCGCCTGCAGTCTGGTGCCAATAGTTCATATCATGTCTCTTTTTTGCATCGTGAACAATCCTAATCAATCTGATGAGCTGGCGATAGTAAGCGGCAAGCCACGGCAGATGATTGTCTTTCTCTGTGAAAAGAGCACCACGAAAATGATAAGTTCGAGGACTCAAAGGCCGGAGCTGTCATTTTATGATTGAGTAACAGTTAAAGCCACCTGGCGTTCCTTCAGCCACGAGGACATCGTGTGTGTCAAGACTGAAGAGTTCAGTCCAATCCTATTTCCTGTGTGTATATGTATACCTTGGCATTTATTTATATAACTCTATCGTAGAACAGCAAATTGCCTGGGTTGGTATAGACACGCATTGCATAAGCAAGCTTCTGGTGACGACGATTTGACAGCGTCGAGGAAAGCATATTGTCTCCTTGCGTTTCGAGCTCCATCTCAGCGACTAATTTCTCATATTGCCTCCTGTCGTCCCACCTCTGACGTGTCTCTTGGTCAACTGGGACCCCATGTTCATCGTAATTATATGGCGCATCCAACTCTGCAGGCACAGTTTCGAGGAAAAGCGGCGGCTCTACCAGTTCCCAAGGCATAGTACAAGCGCCTTCCCAGTCAATGACACCCTGTATGGTGTACTCGGAGTCAACGACAATGTTGCTGTGGAAGAAATCTGTGTGAGTAATAGGAAACGGCCCGTCATTGTGGGTCACCAAATCAGCAGCTGATAAGGCAAGCTGATTGGGAAATGCCCGGATAGACGTAAGGATTCTGGATCTTCAGGCGGCCGATGGGATCCTGTTGACTGCGTCAACGGACAAGGGAAAACAACTATGTCTGGCCCAGGCCTTGATAAAGTCGGTTGCTCTGCGAAAGGGCCCGCCAATATGTGGAAAAGGACCAACGGTGTAGTCACCGGTCGAGTCTCGAATCACCATGCCAATCAATGGGAGACAAACTGATGCCATCTGAACCTAATGACAGATGAGTGCGAAGGACACGAAGCAGAAGCACTTGGGCATACCTGAATCTTGGCTGCTGCGAGATAGAAGGCAGGACGTCGGTGAAGGGGTATCTGTGCTTGATGAACTTCGTAGCCGCCGTCACTGTCTGTCTGTAGCAACATTTCCTGAGACGACTTGCATAAGAATGAAAGCCGCGTTGGTCGGGTTGCGGGTGTCAACCTCATATGCATATACCGTGGGGACAGGAATGCCTGTTCGCTGACGGATGAGTGTCATGGTGTCGACCTCGCTCTGCAAGATAAGCGCCGAATCTTGCGTGGTTGCGTGCATTCGAACGCGAGCAATCCAGGTAGTACCATCATCAAACTCGAGAAGCCGGACAAGGTGATTAAAGCCATTCTGGAGCTCTGGGAGCACTCGGCAAGGCACGCCCTGTCTGAGCGACGATGCGAGAAGACAAAGCTCATCCCAGTTGGTACGAGCAAGACAGTCATGAACCGAACGCCCGATATAAGTATCCAATGGATAGGAGCATAATTTTTTCCAGGTCGTACCAGACGGCATGATAGTTGGAAGTGGATAGAATTAGAAGACAGGTGTGCGGTGCTGAAATTCTACGCAGTGCTGACTAATGATCATAACATCATGTGGCACGAATGGTATTGACTTACGGAATCGTCAGGAGTAAACCGTAGGTCTCCTCGTATGTGGAGCCTTATCGTCTCCAAGGACGGAATATGTGTTTGCAAATCCTCACACAATGTAAGGACAAGGTGAGAACACGTTAGGAGATACCAAATAGTGCATAAGCTCGCTATATCCACTTTAAAAGCCCACGGTAGGATATCCTTGCCCAAAAGATGAGACGGAGAGCTCGACAAAGCCGCTGTGCGAGTCTTTGAAACAGCTGTAGATCGTAGATCGTGGAAGACTACCTACCTACCTAAGGTACCTAGGTAATTTGGACGAGCACGGAGTCATATCAAGGTACAGTCTGGTGTCCAATCATCGATGAGCATTGCCTGGATAAACGCCAGGCCCTTCTAGCGCTCCCCCGCAGTCTTAGCAGCACCCAAGCGCTATAGGCTATAGTGGTTGTGCAACAACAGCAACAACAGCAACAACAGCAACAACAACAGCCGCCCGAGAACGACGAGAGCAGAACCTTTCACATTCTTTCTTTTCCTTCTTTCCTTCTTTTGTAACTTGTGCTCGGAAAAGTGCTGTTTCTGTGGACCTGATTAGGACCTTAGATCAAGTTGCTTTCTGCCGACCAATGAGAGACTGGCAATGCGCGCTCCAAGGTACCTGGTACCTAGGGAGGTAAGTAGGTAGCCAGCCTCAAGCTGGTAGCGCTACGGAAAGTCAAGTCAAAAGTCCTGCCAGTGGGGAGGCCTGCCTAAAGCGGTCTAGTGCAGCAGAAAATATCTAAAATAAACTACAATAACGCAGCAAAAAATATAAAAAGCACTAATATAAATTATATATAAAAGTTAAACCTTTATTTAATAGCTCTAATAAATATTTTATTTATAGTTCTTAAATTAATACTAAGCTTAGTAGTAATAATTAGTGTATCTTATCTTTATAGCTAGCCTATTAAGGGATAGCTGTTAAGGCTATTATAATCTAATAGGTTAGGAGGGAGAAGAGGGGTAAGCCTATTATATATTTATTATAGGGCTTATAGCTTAATCAGCCAATTAGGTCTTCTGCAGCCTTAACAGGGGTCCATGCAACCGGCAGGACTTTTGACTTGACTCTCCGTAGACCTCGGCCGATCTGCTGGTGCTTTGGCTCCGACCCTCACTGCCCACCCGTCGTCTGTGCTGAGCATCGGATTAAATGACAGGTCACCCACGTGAGAGTGCATGCCCAACCAGCGGCCAGTTACCGCCCTCTCCACCCTCCACTCTTCCACCCTCCACTCTTCCACCCTCCACTCTTCCACCCTCCACTCTTCCACCCCCCACCCTTCCACCCCCCACCCTTCCATGTTCTGTTTTTGCAGTGCATGCTGTACCAGACCTCCCTCCAAGTCTTCTTTTTGAAAACCGTTGCCGTTGCGCGTGCCTTTTACCTAGCCTTGCCTCGCTTTGCCTTGTTGCCTAATTTCCCTTTTGGCTCCTCATTTCTCCATTTTAACCCACAGCAACGCGATTTCTCCTTGCGCTTTATCGCCCATGCCCACCAAACAGCCTTCTGCCTTTGACGCCATTTTCCAACTTGGGCCGAACGCCAGCAGTGCAGTGCAAGGGCCGCCCATGCATGAAGTTCGCCTTTGACCGCCTTCGCTACTCCGTAATACTTGTGCATTCTCTCGGGCCTTCTCTCCTCTCCTCTTTCTCCTTACCCAATGGCCATGGTGCTGGTACCTGCCACAACAACAAACATCACCTTCTTGATCAACAGTGCAACTGATACCGAGTCACAAATCTTGCAATTGCGAATTAATCAACTTCGTCTCGTCTGAGCTACCTGCGCGGGCTGCGACGGGGCG